>JAVIAB010000059.1:70193937-70263937 GCA_032433765.1 Megaustenia siamemsis
TCATTTTTATTCTTTTGTTTATTTCTTCAGTTTTACATTTCCCATCACTGGTGATTGTATGTCCAACGTAGGTGTAACCTGTTTTAATAAGGCCAATTAACACAAAGATACATATAACCCAAACACAGATACATCCCATATGGTTGTTTATGCTTCAGTTGTTTCAATATTGTATTTTATTATTTGTTTCAATATTGTATTTTGTTATTTGTTTCAATATTGTTTTTTGTTATTTGTTTTTACGCATGTTTCACTTGTCAATGATGGGAATATAATTCTGTTGCATGTGATTCTTCCAAAGCTTAACTGAGCGTGACTTTAATTACTGAAGCAAATTAAAATTAGTAAACGCGCACGCAGAAACGAAACAAAAAAACGTGTAGAAATATTAGATGTAATTATTTTTGTGAAAACGAATATGTAATGTTTTTAATTACATCGCGTTAATACGTGGATATGAGGGATTAAAGCTTGAGTAGGGATAAATGAGACGGCCTGATGGTGTTCTGTCCAGGGCAGTCGTGATTTAGTAGTGAGAATAGTTACTTAATGGGTGTGGACATTCATCCGCTCATCTGTCTGTTCATCTGTCTGGTCATCTGTCTGTGTGTCTCTATGTGTACATGTCTGTTTATCTGTCTGCTTATCTGTCTGTTTATCTGTCCGTTTATCTGTCTGTTTGTCTGTCTGTTTATCTGTCTGTTTATGTGTCTGTTCATCTGTCTGTGTGTCTCTATGTGTACATGTCTGTGTATCTGTATGTGTCTGTCTCTCGGTATCTGTATCTTCCGTTTGTCTATCATGCATATCTGTGACAACTCAAAACAGATAGAGAGAGATACTTTGAGTGAGTGGAAAGAAATATGGAGAGGGCTGTTATGGAGGAAAAAAAATACGTGAAATGAAACCGACATAGAAAAGGACAGACAGACAGACTGACAGAGAGAGAGAGAGAGAGAAAGTGAGAGAGAGCAGGAATAATTGGAAGTGAAAAAAACTAACAAAAAACATTAAGAGACTGAGAGTCAGGGCCACAGTAAGATTCCAAATTGAGACTAAAATCAATGAAAGAGACGGCATATCATTTTTTATTATAACATCTACGTCAGAGTTGATGAGAGAGTTGTCCAGTTCTTGAGATCTTGATGAGAAAAACGTCCAAAATTAGTAATGAGAGGAATGTCCATTATTGGTAATGAGAGGAATGTCCAATATTAGTAATGAGAGGCATGTCCAATATTAGTAATGAGAGGAGTGTTCAATATTAGTAATGAGAGAAAACCTGACTCATGACAATTTTACTTAAAATTCTGATAACGTTACAGGCAGGAATCACAAGTAAAATGTCTCCTTTATATTAATAGAAGCAGAGCACGAACTCCGAAACCCTCGATGGGAGACCATGTGGTAATTTCAGAAAATTGTTCCAATTTAATTTCAATGACATTAATTATTTTATGCTTTTTAAATATTTTATTCCACCGGACAGGGGCATACAACTTGTGTACTTCAATTACGCCATATAGAGAAGTTGTGATGTAAAAAAAAAAAAAAAAAAAGCAAAGTACCCCCGTCACGCCAAGTGGCGTATAGGGAATATGGTGTTAGAGACCATAAATTTTACAGACCTTCAGAACATGATTTTTGGGGTAATGTGGTTGGTATTACGCCCGTGCCGTTTTACTTTCCCAGAAAAAAACCCGGTATCCATTAAAGGCTGGGTGAACTTGGGAGCCGTCGATTGGGATCGAACCCTACCTCTTGTCCTTTGTAGTGTCTTGAACTTTTAGTTCAGAAGTTGCGATGTGATACTTGCTTAATGGGGAGATGGGAAACATGTGTCAAAGAAGGAGACAAGACTATTTGTTGAAGATCATGTAGGAGGGAACAAGTAGAAGCTGAACATTCAATGGGATTTACTGATTCTTCTTCTTCATTTCAGCTCCCGGCGGAGCATAGGTCTTCAACAAACACTTTCAGCTACCAGTGGAGAATAGGTCTTCAACAAACACTTTCAGCTACCAGTGGAGAATAGGTCTTCAACAAACACTTTCAGCTCCCAGTGGAGAATAGGTCTTCAACAAACACTTTCAGCTACCAGTGGAGAATAGGTCTTCAACAAACACTTTCAGCTACCAGTGGAGAATAGGTCTTCAACAAACACTTTCAGCTCCCAGTGGAGCATAGGTCTTCAACAAACACTTTCAGCTACCAGTGGAGAATAGGTCTTCAACAAACACTTTCATCTCCCAGTGGAGCATAGGTCTTCAACAAACACTTTCATCTCCCAGTGGAGCATAGGTCCTCATAAAACACTTTCCAATCCGTTCTGTTTTTTTGCCATTCTTTTAAGATCATTCCATGTCATCCCTATCACCTTCATCTCTGCTTCTATCTGTCTTCTCCAAGAATTCCTTGGTCTTCCTCTTTGTCTTTTACACTTGGGATTCCAAAAAAGGGCCTGTCGTGTAATACTCTCAGTTGGCTTTCACAGTGTGTGTCCTATCCAGCGCCATCACCTTCGCTGTATCTCTTTATCCACTGGTATTTGACTGGTACATTTCCATGATTCTATGTTAGTGATTATGTCCTGCCATTTTCATTCTTTTATTCTGCGTAAGCGTTCAAAAAAAAAGTCTGTATCTTCATGATTGTCAATTGTGTTGATCTCCATGCTTCACAGCCATATAATAGGACTGACTTAACATTGGAGTTGAACATTTTTATTTTTGTATTTAACCTAATTTCTTTGGACTTCCATATGTTTCCCAGTGCAACAAAAGCTCCTCTTGCTTTTGATATCCTTATTTTTGTAATATTTTCTGTTCCTCCCTCGTTATCCATATTATTACCCAGATATGTGTAAGATTGTACGTCTAGTAGAGGTATTTCTCTTAATTTTATTTGGTTATTTCCAACTGCATTAATTCTCATAATGTTGGTCTTATCTCTATTAATTTTCAGTCCTAGCTGTTGTGATCTTTCATCAACTATGCTCATTTTATCTTGCATCTGTTGATGGCTGTGTGATAGGAGAGCTATGTCATCAGCAAAGTGTAAATCACTAAATTGCTTAGTCAGTGACCACTGGAAATGGGGACTGGGTGGTCTAGAGGTAAGACCTCGACATCTAGACGGGAAGGTTCCGGGTTTGAATCTACTACGAAGAGAGGGCTGGGATTGTTATTTAAAATACGTGGTTACTTCGTGTCTTTACACTACCCTGATTTCTGGGTAGTGAGATCTAACGTCTAGCTCTTTCTAATAATAGCAAAAAATAAACAGGTGGTCCCGTGAGCACTCTCCACACGTTAAAGCAAAATTGGCAGTTAAAAGTTGGAAAGAGTTGACGAGAAAAGACCACAGCTCGGGCAACAATTCTTAAACAATCCTACCATGTCGAAGGCGGATACGTCGGGCCTAAAGGCGCAAATATCGTGGCTCTGTCGTAAAATAGTGACACAACGGATCAACGCCCATTTACCGAGTGAACGATCAGAAGATTAAAAAGAAACACAAAAGAAAGGAAACAATAGTCGAGGAAGCAAAACAAATCTTATAATGTCTCCCTTTGAAGAAAGAGAGAGAGGCGGAGAGAGAGAGAGAGGCGGAGAGAGAGGGTGGAGAAAGAGAAGAGGGGTGCATACAATGACACTAATGTAAAAGTGTCCACACAAAAGAAAAACATGAATAAATTTGCATAATAATTAGCATATTACACGTCTTTTTCCTAGTTATAATGTGGTATTTCTACGCGATCTCAAAAGAAGCTACGCATTTCTTGTAATCATAATTGACAATAGATTAACTGGTGAAATCCAAATAGAAACGAGCCAAATATAGCTAGACATAGAATAGTACTTATGAGAAAGTTATTACATGCAATTATATGTGTATGCGTTTACATATACACATATAGAACTCTCAACAAAAAAGGCCCGTTAAGAAAAGCGACGGAGAGGTCTTCACAAAAGATATGTGGAAATTAATGTTACTTGTTACATTTTGTTACATGTTGAAATAATTTGGAGCCGCGGCAGAGGAAGTAACATGGAGAGTGGAATGAGAATTGTAAAGATAAAGAAAGTATACGGTACAGATTGGTTGCAATATAATTCAAAAACAATATAATGACATATTCTTCATTCTATTTCCTGGGGTGTGTGGGATTGGTTTGTCTCGAGACGGAGAGGTTGTGAGTTCAAATCTTGGGTGCACAATTTGGGATATTTATTTGTGATTTCTCTTTAGGGCAACCAGCCCTGGTCTCAGCAGTGAGGCCCGGCTTGAAACGTCAATTAATTACTCATAGGTGGAAAAAAAAAATATGAGTATCTCCAAAGTCGAAGTTATCTGTCTGTACGGCGAGGGACCCTTGTGCACACGGCAGCCAGGTGGAAAAAAAGACCGATTAACTCGCAGAATTCAGTTCCTTGTCTCTAGGGACTTCACTAGAGGTGAAAGTGGCAAACAAACAAAAATATCCGGAGGTTGTCAAGATACCCATCCAGCAGCTGTTAGGAACCGATAGCTGACTGTATGTGTCAGGAGAGGTGAAAAACAGAGCTGATCAATACCCTGCTCCACCTCTCAGCGGTGCTCCTGAACATAGACTATCCAGTCTGGTCAAGCGAGTAGGGATCGAAGAGGGAAGGCAACCCGGTACTTTGGAATATTCTACTAAAATCGGATATATTGGACCGAAAGGTGCAAATAATCAGAAAGTTAAAAGAGTAAAGAGCCTCGTCACGCCAAGTAGCGTATAGGGAACATGGTGTTAATGACCATAATTTTTACAGACCTTCAACACATGATTTTTTTGGGGGTAATGTGGTCGGTATTACACCCGTGCCGCTTTACTTTCCCAATTTTAAAAATCCGGTACCCATTTAAGGCTGGGTGAACACCGGAGCCGTCGATCGGAATCGAACCCAACCTCTTGACCTTTGTAGTCCAGTTCACTAACCACTGAACTATCGGGGCTCCCTGAAAATAGCCTAGTCTAGCTGTAAACCGTTACAGAACGCATCAACGCTCACTTAACGTCTTTTTAAGGGCGGATGATGAACTGGACTATTCAGTCCTTTAGCAGTCATCGGGTTAACGTCAGAAATAAAGAGAAAGAGAAATAGAAATAGAAATAGAAAGAGAAAGAGAAATAGAAAGAATCCTATATCCCAGAGAAAGAGAAATAGAAATAGAAATAGAAATAGAAAGAGAAAGAGAAAGAGAAAGAGAAAGAGAGAAAGAGAAAGAGAAAGAGAAATAGAAAGAATCCTATATCCGACACAGCTTTTAGCTTTACTCCTAATGTGGAATTTTAGTTCAATCTCAACAATGTTGCTATATTTATAAATGAAGATGACCTGAGGAAACTACACTCGACTCATTTTTTAGATTGATTTTTTTTTTGGGGAGTGGTTCAAATTCGGGACAGTGTACAAAACTATCTATCTTTACGACACATTGGTGGTGTATGTCGGGGGGCAACGATAGAACCAGAGGGATAAAGGCCGCTTGGTCAAGCAGTCGTCACAACGACGTGTGAGACTCAGGATTTTTATTTCACCCCCGATAGAAAAAAAATCCTTTCTGTCTACCGCGGGCTTCGAACACCGAACGTCGGCTTTTCAGCCAGAGGAACAGTGGTTTTAGCCGCACGGCCACGTGCTCCTCTTACAAAACTATCAATGTTCTAAAATAGTTACGTTCGGTGCCGATGAGACTTTAGTGGAATGTTTATGAGATGAATTATTTCCCAAATGTGACCGTCTCATGTGTAAAATAATCATTAATTAGTCACAAATAATATAAGAAAATGAGATATCACGTCTATTATGATCAGTTGCAATGTAACAAAGCAGAATTATATTCGTTATTGTTTCTGGACTAAAGAAAAATGGGTAACACCACTAAAATATCCTCAACAAAGAGCTGTGCCCAAGCCACAGATTGACAAACCGTGTTGGTAAACAACATAATTCTTCTACTTCGTGCTGCCCGTATCCGTCCTTCACAGAGTGCCCAATGTCTGGTTCAAATTATTCAACTATATAAACAGACAGGAAATGAAATAGTTCGGACGCTTGGTAAGAATGAAATCAGAACAAACAACAACAAAAGATTTCAGCCTCAAAAGATTAGGACAGAGAGAATGAGGGAAGCAAAGGAATAGATGGATAGACGGGATTAAAGACAATAAGAACCACCATATTTCTACCTCAACAGAGTCAAGAACGACACTACATCTTACAAGAAAGCAAACAAACGAACAAACAAGAACAATACAATATCCACAGATATCAAATTATATTATTCAAGTACACCCCTGCATTCTCCTGCAACGCTTCTATGTAGCATCTGATGGACACAAGAAAGCAATAAAGATTAACACTATTCTCCCAGGGTTTTCCTGGGTTTCCCATTCTCTCGCCCCCTACTCACAAATAGAACGACAACTGACGCGTCATTTCTCTCGCTCTTCGTAGTCAGACCTATAGAGAAGTACTGACTATGTATGAGAAAATAAATACGACACGTCTCGGGAAATATTTGCTCTATGATGTACACAAGCAAGTTAAATGTCCTGAAATAGACATGAATATAAGGACAAGATGTACGGTTCGTCACAACCAACGACTTCCGGTTCATCCAGTCTTTAATGGGTACCGGATTTTTTTCTGGCGTAATACCGACCACATTACCCCAAAAATCATGTGCTGAAGGTCTGTACAATTTATGGTCAGTAAACACCATATTCCCTATAAGCCACTTGGCGTGACGGGGGTACTTTACTTGTTTATTTACATGAATATAAACTTTGAAGATTGTTGAAAGCGAGCGGGAGAAACCAGAAATGTTATCAGAATAACAAGAAAAAGACAATCTACATTTATTGAGCATGCCATGTGAAAAGAATGCATTGAGAATAATATATAAACCTTCAGAATTAATGGAAAGAAGAGCAGAGGAAAAAACCAAGAGAAAAAAATATTGAAACGGCTTATCAAAATGACATAATAAAAAATCACCGACTGAAATTATGACACGCATGAAGGCCTGACTTATATGGAGGCTTTCTTCAGTGAAAGAAACTGCGAAAATCTAGCTGCAGATCGTAGCACATGGAGAACAAAAATATACAACGGCACAACAACATTAGAGGAAGTGATACTGTCAAAATCAGAAGACAAATGACGAAGGAGAAAGATAATGAGGCGAGACACAACAAATACGTCTTGTTCATCCTGCATATATATATATATATATATATATATATATACATATATATATATCTTTATATATATATATATATATATAAAGGATAGAAAACCCTGTGGATCAGTGCGCCTGACTTGTTCATTATGTGACTGCGTGTGTTTGTCAAACATTGGTAGAATTAACCACGAGAGAAGCTGTTCGACAAAAACAAAACCTCAAACAAAAATACACAATAGCCTCCACTAGACCGTCTAAAAAAGACGAAAAGGGCCATAAATATATATATATTGAAACAAGTGCAACGTTTTGAATACTTGGGTACAATAATAACATCAGATGGAAGATGGCACCACAGAAATAAAAAGCAGAATAGCTCAGGCCAAAATAGCATTTCAGGAAATGAAAAGAATCTTATGCAACAAATCTAAGTCAATAGAAGTGAGAAAGAGAGTTCATCGGATTAGTGCTATATAGAATCAATTCTGACCTATGGAAACAAATCATGGACAGTAGACAAACAAATGAAATGACGGTTAGAGGCTACAGAAATGGGATTTCTCAGAAGAATGTTGAAAGTTTCCTGGACAGCTAAAAAAACCAATGAGGAAGTTCTCAAATAGGTAAGCACAAAAAGGGCGCTCCTAAAAAAACATTATAAAGAAACAATCAACATTTTTCGGGCACATCATGAGAAGAGGAAAGTTGGAATACTTGGTTACAACAGACAAAATAAAAGGAAAAAGAGATCGCGGACGACAAAGAGAGAACATACTAGATAGCTTGGTGTCATGGCATGGAAAACAGTCAACAACAGAACTGATACGATGCACTGTAGAAAGAAGATTGTGGAAGGACACGATCGTCTACGCCAACCGATATGGCACATGATGACGATTATGATAATGATATATTTATATTTACACAAACACATACACATAAACTATGTATATCTGAGATCTGCAGTAACAATGGAGACTGCCAGAAAGGGAACACAAGAATATTAACAATAGCAACGCCTAACATTTAAACGTCATGAAGAACATGTGGCACAATACCAGCAAAGCAATACAATTAACATTACTTATGATATGTATCTTCCCCATACCAATATACGGTTGTGAGTCATGGACAATATCGCGAACAGCAAGACAGAAAATCGATTCATTCAAAACAAAATGTTGCAGAAAACATTAAGATACCTTGGAGAATGAAAAAGAACAATGAAGAAATATTAGATTAGATATAACAAAATTGGCTTATAAACACCATTCTACAGAGACAATTTAAATACAATGAACACATAAAAAAACACAGCTGGCTGGAAAGAACAATAATGGAAGGCATGGTTCCTGGGAGACCCATCACGGGCAGACCAAGAATAAGGTGGTTTCAAGACATCAAGGAGGCCTTTAACATTACAACAGAAGAAATGGAAGACTTGGGTAGAGATAGAGATTCTTTCTGACGGGTTGTAGTGAATGCAACGTTCTGTGGGAGATCTGGCTAGAGGCAGAGATTCTTTCTGACGGGTTGTAGTGAATGCAACGTTCTGTGGGAGATCTGGCTAGAGGCAGAGATTCTTTCTGACGGGTTGTAGTGAATGCAACGTTCTGTGGGAGATCTGGCTAGAGGCAGAGATTCTTTCTGACGGGTTGTAGTGAATGCAACGTTCTGTGGGAGATCTGGCTAGAGGCAGAGATTCTTTCTGACGGGTTGTAGTGAATGCAACGTTCTGTGGGAGATCTGGCTAGAGGCAGAGATTCTTTCAGACGAGCTGTGGTGAATGCAACGTTCTGTGGGAGATCTGGCTAGAGGCAGAGATTCTTTCAGACGAGCTGTGGTGAATGCAACGTTCTGTGGGAGATCTGGCTAGAGGCAGGGATTCTTTCAGACGAACTGTGGTAAATGCAACGTTCTGTGGGAGATCTGGCTAGAGGCAGGGATTCTTTCAGACGAACTGTGGTAAATGCAACGTTCTGTGGGAGATCTGGCTAGAGGCAGAGATTCTTTCAGACGAACTGTGGTGAATGCAACGTTCTGTGGGAGATCTGACTAGAGACAGAGATTCTTTCAGACGAACTGTGGTAAATGCAACGTTCTGTAGGAGATCTGACTAGAGACAGATTCTTTCTGACGGGTTGTAGTGAATGCAACGTTCTGTGGGAGATCTGGCTAGAGACAGAGATTCTTTCAGACGGGCTGTGGTGAATGTAACGTTCTGTGGGAGATCTGGCTAGAGACAGATTCTTTCTGACGGGTTGTAGTGAATGCAACGTTCTGTGGGAGATCTGACTATAGACAAAGATTCTTTCATACGAACTGTGGTGGATGTAACGTACTACAAAGGACATGTGACCTGATGATGAGATATATACCGTAATGTTAGTCATATCTCATATCTTTATGTGCATGTCTATGTTAGTCACATCTCATATCTTTGTGTGCATGTCTATGTTAGTCAATTCACATATCCTTGTGTGCATGCCTATGTTAGTCACATCTCATACCTTTGTGTGTGCATGTCTATGTTAGTCACGTCTCATATATTTGTGTGTATGTCTATGTTAGTCACATCTCCTATCTTTGCGAGTGCATGTTTATGTTAGTCATGTCTCATATCTTTGTGTGTCTGTGTTAGTCATATCTCATATTTTAGAGTGTCTGTTTTAGTCACATCTCATATCTTGGTGTGTGCCAGTGTTAGTCATGCCTCATATCGTTGTGTGCAAGTCAGTGTTAGTCACATCTCATATCTTGGTGTGTGCCAGTGTTAGTCATGCCTCATATCGTTGTGTGCAAGTCAGTGTTAGTCACATCTCATATATTTGTGTGTGCATGTCTGTGTTAGTCTCCTCTAGTGACTCGGGCAGATGGTGCTCGTAAACCTGGGAGGGCCGACCATCTACGGGCAGAATCCCCCTACAGAAAAGACAATCAGCTGCCTTACAGGAAGATTGGGGACAATCAAAGGCTAAGGAAACCAGACCTGAATAAAATGTTGGCTGAAATCGGATGCACTGGGCCACTGGCGCAGAACACAGTGCAACGTTTTAACAGGTATTCAATCAGGGTGGATCTAACAGACTCTAATTATGATGTTCTGTCTGTGGGGTCGATCAATTCACTTAAACAGACAGCTGTCTTCATGTGAGAGTCTGGAATCCTACTCTGATTGAGTCTTGATCGCAGAGAGAGAGAGAGCACAGAGCTTTACAGCAGGAGACAATCTGATCATCAGAAAAGGACCCCCGTCGAGCAAGTGTTTCGGCCCTTTAGCTTCTTTACACTCTAAGGGAGACGGGCCCAAAAATTAACACAAACTTCTTATTAGATGGTGGAAACATAAAAATGTAAATTTTAAACGAAGTCCAATATGAGAAAACAGGAGAGAACAAACAAAGAAAACTGAAATTCAAGAAATGGACAAACTTGAAGAAATCGTAAATTGAATAAATACATTTGTAAACTTTGACTACCACATAGACAAGGAGGGGAATTTGATCAAACTGTGGAACATTTACTAAAGGACTGCCTCACACTTGATCACTTAGTGACGTTGTTTTAGTTCGAAGATTCAATATAACAATCATGACAGCAAAGCGACGTTAGAGCAACAATGGCATTGATCGCTAAATGTTGTCTTAAAGTGTAGGTGTATTAGAGAAATAGAGACGCGAAATCAGAAAGTGTAGACAGCACTAGAACAAGAAATCAGGAAGTGTTGACAGCACTAGAACAAGAAACGAGAAATCAGGAAGTGTTGACAGCACTAGAACAAGAGACAACAAATCAGGAAGTGTTGACAGCACTAGAACAAGAAACGAGAAATCAGGAAGTGTTGACAGCACTAGAACAAGAGACAACAAATCAGGAAGTGTTGACAGCACTAGAACAAGATACAACAAATCAGGAAGTGTTGACAGCACTAGAACAAGAGACAACAAATCAGGAAGTGTTGACAGCACTAGAACAAGAGACAACAAATCAGGAAGTGTTGACAGTACTAGAACAAGAGACAACAAATCAGGAAGTGTTGACAGCACTAGAACAAGATACAACAAATCAGGAAGTGTTGACAGCACTAGAACAAGAGACAACAAATCAGGAAGTGTTGACAGCACTAGAACAAGATACAACAAATCAGGAAGTGTTGACAGCACTAGAACAAGATACAACAAATCAGGAAGTGTTGACAGCACTAGAACAAGAGACAACAAATCAGGAAGTGTTGACAGCACTAGAACAAGATACAACAAATCAGGAAGTGTTGACAGCACTAGAACAAGAGACAACAAATCAGGAAGTGTTGACAGCACTAGAACAAGAGACAACAAATCAGGAAGTGTTGACAGTACTAGAACAAGAGACAACAAATCAGGAAGTGTTGACAGCACTAGAACAAGAGACAACAAATCAGGAAGTGTTGACAGCACTAGAACAAGAGACAACAAATCAGGAAGTGTTGACAGCACTAGAACAAGAGACAACAAATCAGGAAGTGTTGACAGTACTAGAACAAGAGACAACAAATCAGGAAGTGTTGACAGCACTAGAACAAGAGACAACAAATCAGGAAGTGTTGACAGCACTAGAACAAGAGACGAGAAATCGGGAAGTGTTGACAGCACTAGAACAAGAGACGAGAAATCAGGAAGTGTTGGCAGTACTAGAACAAGAGACAACAAATCAGGAAGTGTTGACAGCACTAGAACAAGAGACGAGAAATCAGGAAGTGTTGGCAGTACTAGAACAAGATACAACAAATCAGGAAGTGTTGATAGTACTAGAACAAGAGACAACAAATCAGGAAGTGTTGACAGTACTAGAACAAGATACAACAAACCAGGAAGTGTTGACAACACTAGAACAAGAGACAACAAATCAGGAAGTGTTGACAGTACTAGAACAAGATACAACAAATCAGGAAGTGTTGACAGCACTAGAACAAGAGACAACAAATCAGGAAGTGTTGACAGCACTAGAACAAGAGACAACAAATCAGGAAGTGTTGACAGCACTAGAACACAATGAGAAGCAGAAGTAGGAAAGACTGACAATACAAGAAAGAGAGAAGGGAAAGAGGAGATGGTTAAAAACACAATAAAAACAGAAGAAGTGAATTCATGAGTCTTAAGAACACAAGAAAAAGACAAGAAGGGAAAGTTGAGAGGGTTAACAGGACAATATAAAGAGGATAGGAGAAAACAGAAAAAAGTTAGCAAAACAAGAAAAACGAAAAGATGAGAAAACAAGAAGTGTTAATAAAATAAGAAAAAAAAGAAGAGGATAAAATAAGAAGTGATAACTGCAAGAAAAAGAGGAGAGAAGAAAACAAGAATTGTTAACAAAGTAAGAAAAAGAGTAGATTTATAAACAGAAAAAGGTTAACAAAACGAGAAAAAGAGGAGAAGAAAACAAGAAGTTTTAACAAAATAACAAAAAAAAAGGAGATGAGAAAACAGAAAAGGGTTAACAATACAAGAAAAAAGAGGCGAGAAGAAAAGGGACAGGTAAACAAGACAAGCAATGAGGGAGAACAAAACAGAAAAGGGTTAACAACACTCGATATGCACAAAAAGTGATATGCTCTATGAAGATATCAACAAATAGATTGGGACTGATATACAATCTCTATTCAGAATGATATAAAATATAGATCCAGTCAGCACGAGTCAAAGCATAATCAATACTACCCGGAGGTTCATTGAGTTTACACAGTTTCATTGTAGAGAAGAAATACGAATTTTCACATATTAGAATAGCCTACACAGACTGAAGCACAACATGGACATTTGTATAAACTTCTTACACGTGTGTGAACATATATAGAGAGATAACAAATAATCAGAGAGTAGATGATCTTCTCAATGTCTGTTTCCAGAAAAAAAGCAGAATACTGTCTTGAGAGAAATATTTTATGAGAGAAATGTATGTGCTTTTATGAGAGAAATGCATGTGATTTTATGAGATAAGTGTATGTGCTTTTATGAGAGAAATGTATGTGCTTTTATGAGAGAAATGCATGTGTTTTTATGAGAGAAATGCATGTGCTTTAATGAGAGAAATGTATGTGCTTTTATGAGAGAAATGTTTTGCTTTTATGAGAGAAATGTTTGTGCTTTTATGAGAGAAATGTTTGTGCTTTTTTAAGAGATATGTTTGTGCTTTTATGAGAGAAGTATATGTGCTTTTATGAGAGAAGTATATGTGCTTTATGAGATAAATGTATGTGTTTTATGAGACAATTGTATGTGCTTTTATGAGAGAAATGCATGTGCTTTAATGAGAGAAATGTATGTGCTTTTATGAGAGAAATGTTTTGCTTTTATGAGAGCAATGTTTGTGCTTTTATGAGAGAAATGTTTGTGCTTTTTTAAGAGATATGTTTGTGCTTTTATGAGAGAAGTATATGTGCTTTTTATGAGAGAAATGTATGTGTTTTTATGAGAAAAATATATGTGCTTTTATGAGAAAAATGTATGTGCATTTATTAGAAAAATATATGTTCTTTTTTTTAAAGAAATGTGTGTGCTTCTATAAGAGGAATGTATGTGCTTCTATGAGAGAAATGTATGTGCTCCTATGAGAGAAATGTATGTGCTTCTATGAGAGAAATGTATGAGCTTCTATGAGAGATAAAATGTATGTGCTTCTATGAGAGGAATGTATGTGCTTCTATGAGAGAAATGTATGTGCTTCTTTGAGAGAAATGTATGTGCTACTATGAGAGAAGTCAAAAACACAATGTCATTTTAAAAGAGAATTTGATGTTTTTAATTTGGTGAAATTGTAAGCAAAGAGCAAACATTTAAACGGAAATAATTTACTTTTCTGGGAGAAATCTGAGAGGTCAGCTCTGAATGAAGCTCTTAGCTCTTTAAACTGAGTTTCCTGTTACTATTACTTATTATTATTGTTGTTACTATTATTACTATTATTATTATTATTATTATATTTTCAATGTGTGTACCCTTGAACGTATAGTCAGGGGAAATAATACATGAATGACAAATCTACAAGAAATATATAGTTCATGTTTGACACACACAAACAACACGTTATATGTCTTACAATAGTGCCATCGATATATGGTTTCAGAGAGAATATTCAATACACTATGGACCAACAATCAAGATATGTGTTGATGAAAGTTAAGAAGAATGATGAGAAATGAAATTATAATTGATAAAGGTGTGGACAAATAATTGTGATTCTAGTGTAAAGTTTGTGAGTAGGGAAAGAGCTGGACACACTGTATAGTGAGATCTTTACAAAGGGGTTTTGAACATGGCGTTTGAGCTTCCATACGGCATTGGGCAGAAGACAAAATAAAACAAACAGACGGACACACAAGAGAAATGTTATAAGATGTAACAATATTGTAGGAAGTAACTAAACTTGTGGAATTAAGAAAATATATGGCGAAAAATAGTTAGCTTCTTATTCTTCTTTCCTTCCTCTTTTGTCTTTCAGCGACGAGGAGAGATATAGTTTGCGGTCTTTTGCTCTTCTGTTCGCCTCTGCTGCTGTTATGTTTAATAGTGTTTCTAATATTCCGTCAATCCGTTTTTTTCGTGGTCAGCCCTTGGGTCTGGTGTTTTCACAGCATTCGTTGAAGGCTCGTTGTGTTGTTTTTTTATCTTTCTGTCTTGTCACGTGGCCTAACCATGTTATCTGTTGTTTCTTTATGTATTATATGGCGGGGGTTATTCCTAGCTTTTTTCTCAGTTCATCATTTCTGATCTTATCTCTCAGACTGTTTCCTGTCATTCGTCTAACACATTTCATCTATGTAGAGGTTATTTTTCTTATTGTTCTTGCATCTAGGGTCCAGGTCTCGCATTGGTAGCACAACGTTGGGATGAGGATTGTATTGTAGAGTGCCCGTTATGCCTCTCCTTGTTGGACAATAACTTAGCTGCTTGGGGATCCAATATCCCCACTGTATGAACGTAGGGCCTTCATCATCTTATAACATTTCTCTTGTGTGTCCGTCTGTTTGTTTTATTTTGTTTTCTGCCAATGACCGTATGTAGTCTCAAACGTCATGTTCAATACCTCTTTGTAAAGCTCTCACAATTAGAACAAGACAAATGAAATTTTGGGGGGCATGTTAAAAGACACAACAGCCTTTAAAAAAGGTTATATTGGAAGGGAAAATACAAGGTAAAAGAGGCAGACTAAGACTAACATGGACGAGTAACATCTAAAGATGGACAAGTCAGCCTATGACAATCTGCACCATCAAAGCAAGAGATAGAGTGGAATGGCGCTCCATGGTTGCCAACCTTCGATGCGGAGACGGCACCCATTGATGATGATGATGATGTTGATGTTGATGATGATGATGATGATGATGATGATGATGATGATGATGATGAAGATGACGATGAACGCAGGACGAAGAAAGACCACGAGTCGAGAGACAAGAAAAGGGGAAGATAAGAAGTGAAGACAAAATATTCTTGATAGTTCCTGCCGGCTGGAAGACGACAAAAGAACAACAACCACAACTGTTCATGTCTGGTCGACTCATTGCTAAGTCTTGTACGTCCTGTTTTGCTCTTCAGTTCATATGAGTTATATATATGGCCCCCCCCAGCACCAGAGCTGGAAGTTGTCAGTGACTCACAACTGATGGCTTGCGCCAGGATCGGTGAACCAGAACCATCCAGACCCTGCTACACCTCTTCGTGGTGCCTCTAGAAACAGACTAACCTGTCTAGTCTGGCCAAGCGAGCAGGGATCGAAGTGGGAAGACGAACCCGGTACACAAAAAAGCGTCGGCTGAAATCGGATGTGTTGGGCCGAAAGGCGCAGATATCACAGTGTTACACTGCAAACTGCAACACAACGTAACTACGTCCACTTAACGTCCTTTTAAGGGCGGATGACGAGGAGGAAGTCTACGGTTCGTATCCATTAGAATACCTCAAATCATCGGACGAACGCATCATCATCATCATCATCATCATCATATGAGTTCATTCATCATTATTATTATTATTATTATTCATTAAGTTCATGTCAAGCCTTCTATATTTTTGGTACTTCTCTCTTTTATCCTGTTCTGCCTTTTTCTGGTAGGCTTCGCAGGCCTAAGTCAATGATGTGTTTTTGTTTTTTTTATCAAGGGCACCTTCTGTGGTTTGCTACACAGGGATATTGTATTGTTATTGAGTGTTTTTAGGCTCTGACATCAGTTTCAAAATGTATACCCAGTCCTCATAGGATAGTCATTGACGTTTCAACTGGTAATCAACTAGACCGTGTGTTCGTGGATGTGTTATAGGACTGTGTCATATAATTGTGTTATAGCATTGTGTTATAGGACTGTGTTATATGATTGTGTTATAGCATTGTGTTATAGGATTGTGTTATAGGACTGTGTTATATGATTGTGTTATAGCATTGTGTTATAGGACTGTGTTATATGATTGTGTTATAGAATTGTGTTATAGCATTGTGTTATAGGACTGTGTTATATGATTGTGTTATAGCATTGTGTTATAGGACTGTGTTATATGATTGTGTTATAGCATTGTGTTATAGGACTGTGTTATATGATTGTGTTATAGAATTGTGTTATAGCATTGTGTTATAGGACTGTGTTATATGATTGTGTTATAGAATTGTGTCATATGATTGTGTTATAGCATTGTGTTATAGGACTGTGTTATATGATTGTGTTATAGAATTGTGTTATAGGATTGTATTATGGGATTGTGTTATAGGATTGTGTTATAGAAATGTGTTATAGAATTTTGTTATATGATTGTGTTGTAGGATTGTGTACAATTCTTAGGATTTATCAAGGGAAACGAGATTGGGGATAATAGCAAACTTTCGTGAATGTGTTATATGATTGTGTTATAGGATTGTGTTATAGGATTGTGTTATAGGATTGTGTTATAGGATTGTTATAGAATTGTAATATAGGATTGTGTTACAGGATTGTGTTATAGAATTGTGTTATAGGATTGTATTATAGGATTGTGTTATATGATTGTGTTATAGGATTGTGTTATAGGATTGTGTTATAGAATTTTGTTATAGGATTGTGTTATAGGATTGTGTGAAATTCTTAGGATTATTCATGGGAAACGAGATTGGGGATAACAGCAAAACTTCAATGCGAGATCGACGTAATTTTTGGTACTCGTCATCAGCGTCATCATCATCATCATCATCAAGTACCGGGCCTGCTGGCGTAGGTGATCATGTCTCTTCACAACTTTCGATCTCGACAGTTATGTATCATTTCTATTGTTGACCTTCTGCCAAGCCATTCTCTTAAGCTGTCTGGTATCTTTTCTCTTTGCCTCTCTCTATCTCTTCGTCCCTCAATTTTCCTAAGTGTGACAATATATTCCAGCTGTTCCCTTCTCCTTAGATAGTAAATAAAATTATTATTATTTCTTCCTAATATTTGAAATTATCTCTCCTTTTGCTTTGACCTCTTTCAGAACGTTTTCATTACTCTTCTTAGTTTTCCATGGTATTCTCAACATTCTTCTGTAAAACCACATTTCTACAACCTCCAGTGATTTTCTTGTCTGTTGTCCTGTTGTCCATGATTCTCAACCTGTGACTGCCCTGCTGCCATGCAGGTATCTCGGGAGAGTAAAAGGCGAAGGGAGTATAAAAAGTAAAACAACCCCACTGCCTTGTGGTTGAGACTTTTTAGTAAAAGACTAGTGGAGTCAATCGTAAACAAACCGACTGAAGGCAACAGAAAACCATCGTAGTAACTTCTTTGTTTAACCGTGGGTCGCCACAACTATAGAATTCTGGACAACAACGCTAAAGGAGATTCTAATGAAACACCTTCGTTCGGTAGGGGACATCATGTGCAACAGGTAATACCCGATCGTCATCAAGCTACTGTAAGCAAAATAAAGATAACACAGAATTGTTGATACTCATCATCATCATCATCAAGTACTGGACCTGCTGGCGTAGGTGATCATATCTCTCCACAACTTTCGATCTCGACAGTTATTTATCAGTTCTATTGTTGACCTTCTGCCAAGCCATTCTCTTAAGCTGTCTGGTATTTTTTCTCGTTGCTCCTCTATCTCTTCGTCCTTCAATTTTTCCAGTTGTTACAATATATTCCAGTTGTTCTCTTCTCATTACATGGCCAAAAAATTATTGTCTCTTCCTAACATTGGAAATTAGCTCACTTTTTTCTTTGACCTCTCTCAGAACAACTTAATTACTCTTCTTATCTGTCCATGGTATTCTCAACATTCTTCTGCAAAACTACATTTCTACAGACTCCAGTGATTTTCTTGTCTGTTGTCCTATTGTCCATGATTCATATCCATATGTTAAGACTGGCTCTACATAACATTTAAGAACTATTTTTCTTGTTTCTATTGTCAAAAATGGATTGCATAGTATCTTCCTCAATTTTTGGAAAGCTGCTTTCGCATGAGCCATTCTGCATCTCACCTCTTTTGTACATCTTCCGTCTGAGGTTAACAAAGTTCCCAAATATTTAAATTCATTTGTTGATACTACTCACTTGATATTTAAATAGGAAATAGTGTACTACAAGTCTAGCAACAGAGAGAAAGATCGATAACCAACAAATGGAATGAGAGACAATGAGAGACAATGAGTGATTGCTGGATCTTCCATTAGAAACAGCTAGAGCTTGGCAAGTAAGTCAGGGAGAAGTACAGGGAAGCAGTCTCTATCAAAAACATGTGAAAGTGACGCATGCACGGGCCTGAAAGATTCAATTGAGAGTGCAACGGAATCCATTCATAAACAAGCTCACAATCATTATCATCATCATCATCTTCATCATCATCATCATCATCGGGTTTCTTGTCATTTGCAGAATGTCGCACTCATCACAGCCCCAGAATCTCTGTCTCTCGCCAGATTTCTCCACTTCATTTGTTCTCACGTTCAAATTCTCTTTGATGTCGTGGAACTACCTTCTTCTTTCTTTGTCCATGTCTCGTCGCCCAGGAACTACACCTTCCATTATTGTTCTTTCCAGTCCGCTGTATCTTTTGTCGTGCCCTTATGATTGTAACTTTCTCTGTAAGATATGCCACTACTTTTCAATATTTATGTGCTGAAGGTCTGTACAATTTAAGGTCACTAACACTATACTCCCTATTACTTGGCGTGACGGGGGCTCTTTACTATACTTACTTGTCAATGTTTAGAGTTTTTAAGTCTTCATCGCGCTATTTCATTATCCAAAGGCATCCTAAAGATTTGTCTGTAGCATTTTGCTACGAAAGAACGACTAAGGGGGAAAAGATTACAAGATAGTGGTCTATACATCGATATGGGGAGGTGGGAGGGTTCTTATCAGAGATGTATGTAAGTTACTTCAATTTATATTGTAGATGAATGTTCATTTGAGCCGCGAACGCTCAGTGGTTAGTGAACTGAACTACAAAGGACAAGGGGTAGAGTTCGATCCCAACCGAAGGCTTCCGTCCCTACCCAGCCTTAAATAGGTATCGGATTTGTTTCTGGGAAAGTAAAGCGGCACGGACGTAATACCGACCACATTACCCCAAAAATAATGTGCTGAAGGTCTGTAAAATGTATGGTCACTAACACCATATTCCCTATACGCCACTTGGCGTGACCGGGGTACTTTACATTTTACTATGGATGTTAATTGGAAGAATGTGTCGTTGATAATAAAAGAGAGAATAATGGAGGAAGATGAAATGGGAGGATTAATATAAACGTCATCTTCTTAATCATCTGAACTTCGGTCGCAGCATAGGGCACGCACAAGAGATCCCCACACAATCGGGTCTGGAGCAAGGATAGACAACCTTCGCCAGGACCTGTCAGCCTTTTTCATTTCATCATGTTACGGTTCGTCGTCATGCCCCCGCGTGCCACATAAACTAGACGACAATTACCAACGAATTTCATCTTTTCTTCTCTTTATCATTAACGGACAAACCAGGCAGTGGTCGGTACGTCTAGTGACATCACATACCGACAGAAAATGTCAGTGATTGGTTCGTCTGTAACGTTCGCAGGGCAACAGCAACGTTTCTTTTCCAGCGCTTTGAAGAGTGCCCCAGATCTGACTCTCACTCTGTCTTTGCTTTTGTTATCCCTACCATATTGCTCGTTTGTCTTCTTCTTGTATATTCTCCCCCATGAATTGACTGCGAGGCTGTTTTTTTTAAAATTACTTCCATATCTCTACTTAGATCACGACCTATCCAGCTCCATCTCTCTCCTTTGCTTACATGGTCTACCTCCTCATTGTTGTCCTTATTGCGCAATTATTCAATGCTGATTTTAAAAAAAAGTGGCGTATAGGGAATATGGTGTTAGCGACCATGCATTTTACAGACCTTCGGCACATGATTTTTGGGGTAATGTGGTCGGTATTACGCCTGTGCCGCTTTACTTTCCCAGAAAAAAATCCGGTATCCATTAGAGGCTATGTGAACCCGGAAGCCGTCGGTTGGGATCGAACCCTACCTCTTGTCCTTTGTAGTCCAGTTCACTAACCACTGAGCTTTTGCGGATTCAATCATTCATTTTTCAATCCTGATTTCCCTTGCTCAAATTCTGAGAATTTCTTTTCAGCTAAATTCTGAGAAATTCACCCAGTCAGGTTGTACAATAATGATAATTGGTATTGTGCACAGTTGCTTATCACTGGTACTTTAGTTGATTTGTCATTTATGTCTTTCCATGAAATACACATACTTCTTCTATTTTACGTTGAAAGTGATTACACGAAGCTGTATCAAACAGTAACAATTTTGTGGTGGTTAACAATTGATTATTGCATCGCCCGAAACTCTTCGATTTGCCTTTCTTTAATCTTTCTTTTTATGAGCATAGAGCACTAACATGGCGTTCATACATAAATGTCGGCTGTGGGTGGAAATATTATGTTGTGTGTGTGAGAGAGAGAGAGAGAGTGTGTGTGTGTGTGTGAGTGTGTGGTGTGACAAAACGGAGACCACTTCCATCAAATAACAGTTTTGGTAATCCGTGAAATATGTTGGACATCTTTCTTGTTGGACATCTTCGTGTTGGACATCTTTATTGTTGGACATCTTCGTGTTGGACATCCTCGTGTTGGACATCTTCGTGTTGGACATCTTCGTGTTGGACATCTTTATTGTTGGACATCTTTCTTGTTGGACATCTTCGTGTTGGACATCTTTATTGTTGGACATCTTTCTTGTTGGACATCTTTATTGTTGGACATCTTTATTGTTGGACATCTTTATTGTTGGACATCTTTATTGTTGGACATCTTCGTGTTGGACATCTTTACATTGTTGGACATCTTTATTGTTGGACATCTTTCTTGTTGGACATCTTTATTGTTGGACATCTTTATTGTTGGACATCTTTATTGTTGGACATCTTTATTGTTGGACATCTTTCGTGTTGGACATCTTCGTGTTGGACATCTTTCTTGTTGGACATCTTTCTTGTTGGACATCTTTATTGTTGGACATCTTCGTGTTGGACATCTTTCTTGTTGGACATCTTTCTTGTTGGACATCTTCGTGTTGGACATCTTTCTTGTTGGACATCTTTCTTGTTGGACATCTTTATTGTTGGACATCTTCGTGTTGGACATCTTTCTTGTTGGACATCTTTCTTGTTGGACATCTTCGTGTTGGACATCTTTCTTGTTGGACATCTTCGTGTTGGACATCTTTATTGTTGGACATCTTTATTGTTGGACATCTTCGTGTTGGACATCTTTCTTGTTGGACATCTTCGTGTTGGACATCTTTCTTGTTGGACATCTTTCTTGTTGGACATCTTCGTGTTGGACATCTTTCTTGTTGGGCATCATCGTGTTGGACATCTTTCTTGTTGGACATCTTTCTTGTTGGACATCTTTATTGTTGTGCATTTTTCTTGTTAGACATCTTTATTGTTAGACATCTTTATTGTTAGACATCTTTCTTGTTAGACATCTTTATTGTTAGACATCTTTCTTGTTAGACATCTTTCTTGTTAGACATCTTTATTGTTAGACATCTTTATTGTTAGACATCTTTCTTGTTAGACATCTTTATTGTTAGACATCTTTATTGTTAGACATCTTTATTGTTAGACATTGTTAGACATCTTTCTTGTTAGACATCTTTCTTGTTAGACATCTTTCTTGTTAGACATCTTTCTTGTTGGACATCTTTATTGTTGGACATCTTCGTGTTGGACATCCTCGTGTTGGACATCTTCATATTGGACATTCTCGTGTTGGACTTCTGCATGTTGGACATCCTCGTGTTGGACTTCTGCATGTTGGACATCCTCGTGTTGGACATCTGCATGTTGGACATCTTCGTGTATAAATGATGCAGCTTTTCCCAATTATAACCAAAATGCCACTTTGATATGACAACAATCAGCTGTGCATGCGGTTCCTCTTCTCTCGAGTTCTCCAAATGTTCGAATCCCTAACCAAGAATTGAAAGCACGCAGCTGCACGTACCTTCCATTTGTTTGTTTGTTTGTTTGTACAATGTACTGACTGAATCTCTATGCGATGCTTATATTAGCTAACTGTAAAAACGGGAGCCAGAAAGATACCAACAAAACGGAGAATGAAGCAATAATAATAAATATCAAGTAAAAGGTTACTCAAACGCGGAGTCAGACCTTTACTAAGTTTCAAACATCTTAAACTTACCTAATCAAAAGGTATCACCGTGTTTTCCCGATAGTCTCCTCGTCCACTGAATATAATCCTTCCTTTTACAGCGCCTTCCTCCAATCCGACTGCAGTACGCGATCACTTTTATGATCAATGTTCACAACTGCGAATTTCCAAGCTTTCTATACTAACTTCTCCAACACTTAATCAATAAAATTAATTCGCCTGAAGTCTCCCGTTGACGATTTTGAGAGCCAGACCCCGATGTTGAATGTTTTAATTTACTGCTTTACCTGTGTCTTACATAAAACAGGTTTACCGTATCCCAAACCTACTCTATTGTTTTTTATACGCAAGTCCGTTAATTGCTGGTATTTCGTGCGAATCAAAAAAAGTAAGAGTCCAGAATGGGTGAGAATAAATTACGGTTGATTTATTTGCATATACGGCAATTGAATTGATTCGGTTGTAGGCAAACTATAAAAGTGAACATATAAGGATCTCCGCTTGCAAGTACACGAAGTTGTTTGAATGAACTTTAGCTGGTAACAAACTCAAGATATGCTCCAAACATACACAGTGTAGTTATCTTATTTTCATTAATCAGACGGTATATTTATTTACACTAGAAGCCAATATTTTTTTTTTTTTTATAGAGCGTGAAATGTAGAATGTTATTCTATTTTACGCTTTTGTTTGTTTTTCTGTAGACTAAGTTATTTGTCAGGTAGGTATACCCCAATGTTGCAAAATGAGTGCACACAAACTCTTTATATCAACATGTACGCAATATCTCAATGAAAATTCGTGTTCAGGATATATGTAACTACTGACATTGAATCGTTCTTCTTTTTAACTTTATTGATTTACGATCAGTAAATACCTGATTAACAACAAGTCGTTATTTCATTGCTTGAATTGTCCGATTTTATGAACAAACATTGTTGGAGAAATACTTTAAAAAATAATTAAGTTACATTCGCTGCTATGATAGCGTCGTATCAGATCTAAGCCTTACATACGTGATCCTGCACTTAAAACGTAGTCCGTTTTGTTTTCAAATGGTCGTAGAATCTTGTTCCAAACTTCGTTTGTTCATCCACGGATCTGTGTCTGACACCATTTTAACAATACGTTCTGTGCTTTGAATTCTTTCTATTCGTTGATGACATATTAGGTGCATGTCAGTTGTATAGATAACTCCGCCTACCTTTCTAACGGGATTAACGTTGATAGGCGGAGTCTGATTGACAGAGTTTGTATTGACTTTCCTGCGAGTCTTGAATTGAATGCTGCAATTGGTTTTTCTCTTTTAAATTAGCTCCGCCTTCTTACTCTGAATGGGTGTTCTCATTTCGCTGAAGCTGATTCGGCCCGCCCACTCTTTCATTGATTTGTCCCCCATAGTCGATGTTGACTGCAGAGTAGCAGAGGCTGAGAAAGTTGAGGTCAGATAAACAGATGTTTTCTGTCTGTATCGACACACATTGTGGGTTTGGGTCTCTGAAAGAGAGAGAGAGAGAGAGAGAGAGAGAGAGAGAGAGAGAGAGAGAGACTATAATAATCGTCATTATCATGATAAATAGTATATGTTAATGAAACTATAACAGGCAGATTAGATGATAAATGTAGAGTATATATTTGTTTTAATATTTATTGAGTTATTGACGGGTCATCATCATTGCAGCACTTCGAACATGTCCATAGGTGCTCACATCCCCTCCTCAACAAGTCTGGCGGTGTCCAGTCGACTGACGACTATAGTTCTGTGTTGGTTAATTATCATTATATTGTTTGTTTCAATTTAGATTAAGACAAGATGCAAATTTTGGGGACATGTTAAAAGACACAACAGCCTACTAAAAGTAATATTGGAAGGGAAAATACAAGGTAAAAGAGGCAGAGGCAGACCAAGACTAACATGGACGAGTAACATCAAAAGATGGACAAGTGAATCTATGACAGCCTGCACCATCAAAGCAAGAAACAGAGTAGAATGGCGATCCATGGTAGCCAACCTTCGTTGCGGAGAAGGCACTTGATGATGATGATGATGATGTTTCAATTTAATTGATCGGAAACCACGTTAACCATTATAAAGACACAAAGCCGAACCAAACACAAACAGTAGCAACAAGGAAACAAGAAACTAATCTTGAATGATGGGAACATAAACATATATAAACATTGACTATAATTTACATGATGAATGCGATACTCTTTTCGTCCGACTTCTCGTACCGCTGAAATTGTCGACTTTAATAGAACAAATGTAACTGTGAGTTCCCACATCTTGAAGCATTCTGAAGTGAAAGGGGCCCCAGGGCACGATCTTCTACAGCCCGCCCCCCCCCCCCCCTTGCCTATCAATAAAGTTAAAGAGCAATGTGATTCTCTTCGTGCACGATGCAGAATTACAATAAAATGCATTCACGTAATTCAGTTTTAAAATGTGACAAATATTAGTTTAACATGTAGATTTGCATAATAAATACTTACAATAACATCATACATAATCTAAAAGTGCAGGCCCTAGGCTAGGCCCCCTATCAACTACACCTCTTGTTGGGGAAGGGGAGGATTCAAACAAATAAGACAAGTTGCTTTCGTTAAGTCTGGAGATCCTTATACTTAGATCATCATCATGTGCCATACCGGTTGGCGTAGGCGATCATGTCCCTCCACAATCTTCTATCTACAGTGCATCGTATCAGTTCTGTTGTTGACTATTTTCCATGACATGACACCAAGCTATCTAGGATCTTCTCTCTTTGTCGTTCGCCATTTTCTTTCCCTGCATTTGCAAGTTGTAAACAAGTATTCCAACTTTCTTCTTCTCATGGTATGCTCGAAAAATGTTGATTATTTCTTTCTGATGTTTTTTTTTTTAATGAGCTCCTTTTTCATGTTGAGCTCTTTGAGAACGTTCCCGTTAGTTTTTTTTTTTTTTTTTTAGCTGTTCAGAGAATTTTCACCATTTTTCTGAGAAATCTCATATCTGTGGCCTCTAATCGTCTTGTCATTTGTTTGTCTACTGTCTATGATTCGCTTAGGTCAGAGTTGGCTCTATATAGCACCGATGAACTCTCTTTCTCACTTCTATAGTTCGTTCACAAATTCGTGCCCACAGAGTTGATCAATTATCTCAGAAACTGTTTGATGAATTTCTGTTATTCTTTTTCGTGAAATCTTATTTTTTCACCGACCTTCAGATTTTATAACATTAAAGTACAAAGGTAGTCTGAATTTTGCACAAACCGTTTCTTGTTATATAATTTTAGAAAAATATCAAATCGTATGCTCTAAACATTAGATTTTACTGTAAATTATGTTAATTTTCTAACAATGCAAGCCAAAGGCGTATCCGTATTACATTTAATAGTAATATAACCGACCCCTTTTAGATTCCTTGCAAAAGTGCATGTACAATAACACAGTTAATTTTTACATAGTGATGAATTTATACTTTAAACTATTCATGGTTTTAAAAATCAAATAGTCACTTCACAACAGCTTACAAATTATCACACATACAGGAATATGCATTAATAGTGAATATTTTGTCAAAATACACCTATGAACAAATTTAACAAGAAACCGGAAATGAAATTACCAAAAAAAAACCTCGGAGTGGCGTTCGTCTTACAAGTTAAGAGTGAGAAACGGTGCTAAGATTTTGTGGTGTGCACGTGAAATTTGTCTTTTTAATTGGTGAGTTGATTACAACAAATGTGGGTATTGTAAAATCCTACAATTTAGGACAAGCAAGAAAATAATATTTTTATATACCTCAAATAAGCAAAAATATTTCCTAAATGCATAACAGTAGGGCAAAAAATCAGACTGAAGGTCCGTGGAAAAAAAAAAGATTTCACGAAAAAGAATTACAGAAATTCATCAAACAGTTTCCGAGATAATTAATAAACTCTGTGGGCACGAATTTCTTAAGGAACTATAGTAACGTAGATTTGTTGGATAATGCTTAGATCAATTAAGACAACCCGAAGAGATATTAAACGATAATTATCAAACAGCAGAGATAGAATCAAGATGCAACAAAGCTTGTCAAATCATTGGACAGTTATCGCCACTATTGTCCAACAAGGAAATAACTCTCAGGCAAAACGAGCACTATACAATACAATCTTCATCCCAACGTTATGCTACCAATGCCAGACCTGGACCCTAGATGCAAGAACAATAAGAAAAATAACCTATACAGAGATGAAATGTGTTAGACGAATGACAGGAAACAGCCTGAGAGATAAGATCAGAAATGAAGAACTGAGAAAAAAGCTAGGAATAGCCCCCGCCATAGAATATATAAGGAAACAACAGATAAAATGGTTTGCCCACGTGACAAGGCAGAAAGATCAAAACACAACACAACGAGCCTTCAACAAACGTTGTGAGAACACCAGACCCAAGGGTCTACCAGAAAAAGATTGATCGATGGAATATTAGAAGCACTAGGAAACATAACAGCAGCAGAGGCGAACAGAAGAGCAAAAGACCGCAAATTATATCTCCCCTCGACGCTGAAAGGTAGATGAGGAAGGACAGAAACATAATAAGAAGAATGAATAGATACTGACCGACCGAATGATCTCATTGCCTACCACTTTATAGGCTCGACAGGGCATCACAGTGGCAGGCTGGTACGGGTCGGGAGGCACAGGAGTTAAGGGATTCCGGACTTGAGATATTTGATATTATTGTCAATTGATGTTTATCTGTATAATTGTTTTTTTTTTTTTTTTAATATAAATAAAATGTTACTTTTGTGTCGTCATTTCAACTGACAGGTTATCATATTCTTTCTTCTACAGCATCAAGCGAGCCTTAACTTTAGAAGTGGGTGGGCGGGGACTGCAAAATATCCGATCCTGAGTATTGTCAAAGGATTATATCCTGAGTATTGTCAAAGGATTATATCCTGAGTATTGTCAAAGGATTATATCCTGAGTATTGTCAAAGGATTATATCCTGAGTATTGTCAAAGGATTATATCATGAGTATTGTCAAAGGATTATATCCTGAGTATTGTCAAAGGATTATATCCTGAGTATTGTCAAAAAGGTAATATACTGAGTATTTTCAAAAGATTATATCCTGATTATTGTCAAAATGTCCTATCCTGAGTATTGTCAAAAGGTCCTATCCTGAGTATTGTCAAAAGGTCCTATCCTGAGTATTGTCAAAAGCTTTTGATAGAATACACCATTAATAGCTTATAGATTGCCTAACAGATATAAATCTAGATGACACAAACATACGACTAATATGTAATTTATACTGGGAGCAAATAGTCAATAATAAAATATAACAAAGAGAACTCTACACCCATTTATGTAACAGGAGTAGTAAGACAAGGATGCATCCTATCACTTAATTACTTAATGATATAAACATGACAAGCAAAAAATATGGATTAGATATGAATATCAAAAAGACTAAACTATGATTATAAACAAAAATAATATTCAAAACCTACAAGTGGATATCAAAGTTGAAGGAATAGATAGACCTGGAGACAGTTCAGAACTACAACAACCTGGGATATACTACAACCGGTGATGGAAAATGTACAACTGAAATAAACAAAAGAATATGATTGACAAAAAGTAATTTTAATGTCATGAAAAATATACTAACATCAACACAAATAACACCAGGGCTAAAACTAAGAATAGCAAAATGTTATATCTTCTCAACATAACTGTATGGGTCAGAAACATGGACATTATACTAGAAAAAAGAGCAGAAAATTGAGGTCTTTGAAATGTGGATATATAGAAGAATAGGTATAATTGGATGGAAAGAAAAGAAAACACACGATGAAGTTTTAAAACAACTAAAAATGAAAAGAGAACTACAAAACACAGTCACGCAAGACAAATGAGATTTTGGGGGCATGTTAAAAGACACTACAGCCTACTAAAAGTAATCTTGGAAGGGAAAATACAAGGTAAAAGAGGCAGAGGCAGACGAAGACTAACATGGACGAGTAACATGAAAAGATAGACAAGTCAATCTATGACAACCTGCACCATCAATGAAAGAGGCAGAGCAGAATAACGCGACCATTATATGCAACCTTCGAAACGGAGACGACACTCAATAATGATGATGTTTCCGTTTTTGACAGAAGACATAAAACATACATTTATTTACACAAATTCAACATTGGTGTATGAACAATATGTTATAGTTCCTTCAGAAATTCGTGCCCACAGAGTTTATTAATTATCTCGGAAATTGTTCCATGAATTTCTGTAATTATTTTTCGTGAAATCTTATTTTTTCATCAACCTTCAGTCTGATTTTTTGCCCTACTGTCTTGCATTTAGGAAAGATTTTTGCTTATTTGAGGTATATAAAAATAGGATTTTCTTGCTTGTCCTAAATGTTAGGATTTTACAAGACCCACATTTGTTGTAATCAACTCACCAATTAAAAAGGCAAATTTCACGTGCACACCACATAATCTTAACACCGTTTCGCGCTCGTAACTTGTAAGACGAAAGCCACTCCGAGGTTTTTTGGTGGTAGTTTCATTTCCGGTTTCTTGTTAAATTTGCCCAGAGGTATATTTTGACAAAATATTTACTATTAATGAATATTCCTGTATGTGTGATGATTTGTAAGCTGTTGTGAAGTGATTACTTGATTTTTAAAACCATGAAGAGTTTAAAGTGTAAATTCATCACTATGCAAAAGGTAACTGTATTATTGTACATGCACTTTTGCAAGGAATCTAAAAGGGGTCGGTTATATTACTATTCAATGTAATACGGATACGCCTTTGGCTTGCATTGTTAGAAAATTAACATAATTTACAGTAAAATCTGATGTTTAGAGCACGCGGTTTGATAATTTCCTAAAATTATATAACAAAAAATGATTTGTGCAAAATTCAGACTACCTTTGTACTTAAGTGTTATAAAATGTGAAGGGTGGTGAAAAGATGAAAAAAATTCAATTCATCAATTTTCATGAAAAAGAATTACAGAAATTCATCAAACAGTTCACGAGATAATTGATCAACTCTGTGGGCACGAATTTGTGAACGAACTGTAGTAGTTAATGCCCGTAGCAAAAATATTAATGTTTGACAAATCGGAGTTTCCGGGATGCAATATTAAATTTTTAAGCACAAAATTTGTAAAATGTTAAAACAGGTTCTACCAATCTCTTGAAAAATATAAGAGAAGCATTTAGTCGTCAAGTGACAAATGAGCTAGTCAACTAACGGAGCAATGAGAAACGACAAGCTTTCCCAAACAAGCTCTCACGTGGAACCCACCTGGATATGTGGGGAGGAGGGAAATACATTGATTGGAGATAAGATCTTGAGACATAGAGGAGACACAGAGGAATTATGTTGGTATAAGATTAGTGCAGACAGCAATGGTGGAGAGAAAGGATTGGAAATACAATCGTAAGACATAAAGACACATATGAATTATGTCTGCATAGGATTAACTCTTTCCCTTTCTCAATATCTTGCTGGTTTGAATTGAATTATTTGAAGAAATTGAAGAAATGCAATGGTGTGAGCGTTACTAGGAAAGCAAAGAGTTAAAGAAGACAACAAGAGAGAGAAAGGATTGGAAAAGCCTTTGATAATGGTCAGTGTCCGTGTAAAGAGTAAAAATGGCAAGAATTTAAAAAAAAGGAATGATGACCATTATAAAAATGAAGGTGGGCGCGCGCGCGTGTGTGTATGTGTGTATGTGTGCGTTTCATCTATAGTTGAAGGTGACGATGATGAAAACGATTACGACGATGATGGTGATGGTAACGATGGTGGTGATGATGATGAAGAGAATAATGATGGTGGTAGCGGTGATGATGATGATGATGATGATGCTAAGAATAATGATGGTGGTGAAGGTGATGATAATGATGATAAGAATAATGATGGTGGAGAAGGTGATGATGATGATGATAAGAATAATGATGGTGGTGGCGGTGATGATGATGATGATGATGATGATGATAAGAATAATGATGGTGGTGAAGGTGATGATGATGATGATAAGAATAATGATGGTGGTGAAGGTGATGATGATGATGATAAGAATAATGATGGTGGTGGTGGTGATGATGATGATAAGAATAATGATGGTGCTGGCGGTGATGATGATGATGATGATAAGAATAATGATGGTGCTGGCGATGACAATGATGATGATAAGAATAATGATGGTGGTGACGGTGACAATGATGATAAGAATAATGATGGTGGTGGTGGTGACGATGATGATACGAATAATGATGGTAGTGGCGGTGACGATGATGATAAGAATAATGATAGTGGTGGCGGTGACAATGATGATAAGAATAATGATGGTGGTGGCGGTGACAATGATGATAAGAATAATGATGGTGGTGACGGTGACAATGATGATAAGAATAATGATGGTGGTGGCGGTGACGATGATGATAAGAATAATGATGGTGGTGGTGGTGACGATGATGATACGAATAATGATGGTGGTGGCAGTGACGACGATGATAAGAATAATGATGGTGGTGGTGGTGACGATGATGATACGAATAATGATGGTGGTGGCAGTGACGATGATGATAAGAATAATGATGGTGGTGGCGGTGACAATGATGTTAAGAATAATGATGGTGGTGGTGGTGGCGGTGGCGGTGACGATGTTGATACGAATAATGATGGCGGTGGTGGTGGCGGTGATGATAAGAATAATGATGATGATGGCGGTGACAAGGATGATAAGAATAATGATGGTGGTGGCGGTGACAATGATGATGATAAGAATAATGATGGTGGTGGCGGTGACAATGATGATAAGAATAATAATGGTAGTGGCGGTGACGGTGATGATAAGAATAATGATAGTGGTGGCGGTGACAATGATGATAAGAATAATGATGGTGGTGGCGGTGACAATGATGATAAGAATAATGATGGTGGTGGCGGTGACAATTATTTTAAGAATAATGATGGTGGTGGCGGTGAAAATGATGATAAGAATAATGATGGTGGTGGCGGTGACGATAATGATAAGAATAATGATGGTGGCGAAGGTGACAATGATGATAAGAATAATGATGGTGGTGGCGGTGACAATGATTTTAAGAATAATGATGGTGGTGAAGGTGAAAATGATGATAAGAATAATGATGGTGGTGGCGGTGACGATGATGATCAGAATAATGATAGTGGTGGCGGTGACGGTGATGGTAAGAATAATGATGGTGGTGGCGGTGACAATGATGATAAGAACAATGATAGTGGTGGCGGTGACGATGATGATAAGAATAAGGATAGTGGTGGCGGTGACGATGATGATAAGAATAATGATGGTGGTGGCGGTGACAATGATGATAAGAATAATGATGGTGGTGGCGGTGACAATGATGATAAGAATAATGATGGTGGTGGCGGTAGTAGTATAGTATGTCAATTAGGACGGATAAAAGTGCCTTGAAGGCACCTAAATCCTTATATAAATAGTCTACCCGTACATCGAGGCACATTTTTTGGTGCCGTTTTTCCTTATATGAGAGTCTTCATTTTTCTTATATGAGAGTCTACCCGCCCATTTTGGTTCCGGTGACCTCTCGTTGACCTCTCGTTGACCTCTCGTGGTGTTGTGAAGGCGTCGAACGCAGATAAATCCTTATATAAATAGTCTACACGCAGATCGAGGCACAATTTTTGGTGCCGTTTTTCCTTATATGAGAGTCTACCCGCCCATTTTTGTTCCGGTCGTGGTGCTCGTGGTGGTGGTGACCTCCCGGTGACCTCTCGTGGCGGTGGTGGTGGTGTTGTGGTGACCTCCCGCGGCGGTGGTGAAGGGGCGGTGGTGGTATCATAAATCTATTATATTCTTTGTACTTTCAATGGTTCCGTAACTTTCATAAATCTATTCTTTCTTTATACTCTCATTCAATAAAAAAAAAAACAGTGACAAGTTATTTATTGTTTTTAAAAACTTCCTTTAGAATTAAAGGTAACAGCTTAGGTCGTTACACACGCTACACGCCAACACTGTGTTTAACGTTAAGCGAGAGATCAAAGAGTTCCCGGTAGGCGCGCAGCAAGCGGCCGCAAGATCAAAGAGCTCGGTAGACGCGCAGCCGCTAGGGGAATTTTACGATACCGATGTTTAATGTGAGATGCTTGGGGTAATTAATATCTTTGCGCCGTTTCGTGTTCAAAGACCGTGTTTCGCTGTGAAAAGTTTTGATTGAATGTTTGAGTGTCAGACTGGCCAGGGCTACGGACTTTTTATCATCTGAAGATTAGAATACCACTTATCAGGGGAATTTTACTGGGTGGTTGTTTTAATGTGAGATGTTTAGGGGAAATTAACACTGACAAGTTTATTTATTTATTGTTTTATTCGTATATATCTCACAATAGATAACACAGGGTAGACAATAATGTAGTCTTTAACTATTGCACATTATAGACAAGTATAATACATAAGAAACAAAGTAGTTTATTTACAAGTGTTATACATGATAGTGTTAATCGATAAAGGGGAGGTGGTCACGTTGTCAGAATGGACCTGTCGCTTGATGGGGTGAGGTAGTAAGTTGGAAGTTGTAGTAGTAGGTTAGAAGTTGGCGTGTATTAGAGGAAGTTGGTTGTGGAGGTAGTTGGTAGTAGAAGTTGTAGTAGTGAAAGTTGTAGTAGAGCAGGGGACGACGTTCAAATTACGTTACTCCCAAATCCACGAAAGCTTAGACTTTGGAGTTCTATATCTTTAGCACTTCAACGAATAACAGACAACAGTAATGGTGAACCTTACAGATAAGAAAACTTAGTTCCAAACCCCAAAATTTCGTCTCATAACTAAAAAGTTGAACTCAAAACATTAAAAATCTAGGTCCAAAGTCAAATAGTTAGACACGGTAGGGCAAAAGGGCATATTCTTTCCAACCAATACTCCATATTCTTCTACACATCTGCATCTCGAAGCCTTCGAATTTATATTCAATGTTTGGCTACTGACAATGTGGCAGTCATTTCGTTGTAATGGTCATCTCGTTGTAACAGACACGTATGTCATGTCGTTGTAACAGACACGTATGTCATGTCATTTTATCAGAGACGTATGGTATTTCGTTGTAATAGCCATGTCGTTGTATCAGTCATGTCGATGTAGTAGACACGTATGTCATGTCAATGTAACAGTCATGTCAATGTAACAGTCATGTCAATGTAACAGTCATTTCGTTGTAATAGTCATCTCGTTGTAACAGTCACGTATGTCATGTCGTTTTATCAGAGACGTATGGTATGTCGTGATGGATCATGTAGGTTGTCGACTGGGCCATGATGGATCATGTAGGTTGTCGACTGGGCCATGATGGATCATGTAGGTTGTCGACTGGGCCATGATGGATCATGTAGATTGTCGACTGTGCCATGATGGATGATGTAGATTGTCGACTGTGCCATGATGGATGAATGTAGGTTGTCGACTGTGCCATGATGCTTGTATGTAGGTTGTCAACTGTGCCATGATGGATGAATGTAGGTTGTCTAGTGTCGCATGATGGTTATATGTATGTTGTCTAATGTGCCATGATGGATGAATGTAGGTTTTCTAATGTGCCATGATGGATGAATGTAGGTTTTCTAGTGTGTCGGGATGGCTGAATGTAGGTTCTGTCTAGTGTGTCGTGATGAGTGTATGTAGATTGTCTACTGTGCCATGATGGTTGTATGTAATTGTCGAGTATGCTCCAACAAATCACCGCGCCATTTAAACTTCTTTGAACACAATGGACACAGATGTTCACCAGAAGAAACTTCATTATGAGAAACCATCTGGAGAAAATCCAATAACCCTTTCGTCAACCATATTTAACATACCTAGTTTAACTTCATCAAACATCAAGCTCAACATACTTAGCATGCCTACTTTAAAACATCGATACAATTGAATAACCTTTTATCGATAAGCCTTAACGTACTTTAAGAGAAAATATTCCAACTTACAGTGTAAAATAGAATCTCAATCCGTTAGAATGAATAGTAACTTTCCTTGAAGCAACCAAACTTATAACACGAAAGCCCTGAAGGGTCTTGTTTTAAATATAGCCTGGTAACAAATGAATACATTATCCAATCAGTGAGTGATTATGCCAACATCGACTGATATCTGGATTAACCAATTAGAGAAGAGCATTAACATTGGAGGCGGAGCAAAGAAATGACTGACATCTGTATTATAACCATTCAGAAAAGAGCATTAACATGGGAGGCGGAGCAAAGAAATGGCTGACATCTGTATTATAACCAGTCAGAAAAGAGCATTACTATGAACGGCAGAGTGATTAACCAATTATAGAAGAGCGTAACTTTGAAAGCGGTTCCAGTTCCATCTTAAGGTAAATGAATTGGTCGGGTTCTCATCGAGGATCGTGGGCGTTTCTGGTCCATAGAATGTGTTTGGATAAACTTATGTAGGAGTTTATGTTCCTGGGGGTTGATATTATTCACACATATGATAAGGCGTATAAGAAACATTCCAAGTTTTATAACGCGATGGCTAACCTAGTATACACATGATCGGAGAGAAATGAGCTGTTATTTACTGGAATAATTCAGCGAGTCGGTGGTCATGATATCTACGCCACGTTTGTAACCATCGTTATCGAAATACTTTCAGATCGAATTCGCAATTTCGGTCGTCTTGTTGTTCTATATACCCTCGCCTATCGATTAGTTAAGAATCATGTCAAAGACATGTTCGACTCTGATTCCGACATTTGTGTTTTAGAAACGGACTTTGGTACTTGGACCGGTGGTATCATCGGAAGAGAATTTGGAGAGTGGTTACTAAAAGAAGGTGGTTTGGAAAATTTTCTAGACCTCTCTAACGAAGAAGCTACAACACTGTGGACTCTACTTCACAACAGCCTTTGGTCTTAAGAGCTTTACCTAGAAATGTGAGTTTATATATTTTCCCTAATAAAAGTTTGGTAACCCCACAGCATTTGTTACTGCCTTACAATATTGTTTACCAGGTCACGACACCCTCTCACACTGATGATGAGGGTTGTCCTGTAGTAGGCCTGTGATTGTAATAAGAATGGTTTGCTCCAGCTTTGAAATCTGAAATTTTCACAAAAAGAGATGGTGTTACTCAGTTCCCCTATAATGGGGATGTTGAGTTACTAAAAATAGATTTTGATCTCTGATGCATTACCTGATTAGTTACTAAAAATAGAATGTGACCTATGCTCCAATAACAGAATACTCATGCCCTGGTGACCAATTGAGACTGATGGAAAAGTGAATTCCCAGTCATAGAAAAGTATGTTGTCACGATAGGTGTGTCAATAACAAGGAATAAAAATCATTAAAGACATCCTAATTAAGTTGTGAAATTTTGGTGGTTGAGAGATAATCTGAAGATAAGCACATCAAACTATAAGAACAAGGAAACAATCGTATATTACACACTCTTAGAGCAGTGTTAAGTTAACACGTATTTAGTTAAAATAGAAGGTTATAAATTGAGTAGAGGTAAACTTATACCTTATGGCTCATCTACTTTTTCGAAGAAACTCAAGTCAGAAGAGGAAGACAGTGATGACGATAGTGATTTGTCAATGAGCATGCAAACCACGACAATATGGTCTAGTGGTAATTTTAATAATGGTTTAACTTTAGACTCAATTTTCAAAAAGACAAATATACGTGAAAGGTTTTTAAACTCTAGTGAAACTCTGACACCTACATCACCGGCTCTCAAAATCAGGGAGCTGGAAGACTGGAGATTCCAACTGAAATAATTAACAACCACTCCTCGACTGGTAATAGAGATATACAAATCTTTGAACATGATATTTATTTTGAACAAATTAACGCAACGTGGAACGAACAATACGCTTGCAGCCAGCAAGGTGATACACTAAACGATAGAGCTACCAATGTAGGTAATTGCTTTGGAGTCGAGTTTACCTTTTGATTTGATATTCTCTGTTTCTCCTTCGTTATCTTTATTACTGGGTTATTACACAACTAGTAGAGACATTATCTTTATTGATGATGATAAATAGTAATTTCCACATGTAATGAAAATTTTGAAACTAGTTGCTAGTAATGATTGACGTATAGTAAAGGAAACCGAAAAAAATAAAGGACTCATCGTTAATACATAAAGAAGTAACTGTAACATCAAAGAAAACGACAAGTGGAATAATATTAATACTGGTAAATCTTTTGAAGTGTTATCCTCTGGAGTAGAGTAAATTTTACGTAGAAGCAGGTTTAAATTACCCAAGAGACTCATGGACAATAGGTTACTAGGTGAGAAGCGAAAGAGATATCCAATACTTGGATGTTGTGACTTGTAATGAGAACCGCTGTAATACTTGTACCAACTTGAAAACGTGAGGGGTGAAAAGACAGAGGGAAACAAAGAGAAATGACATCAGCTACAGCGTTGTGAAGAGATATTTTATTATAAAGTGTTTTTCATTTAGAAGTTTTTGCTGGCTTTTAAACCTAAATTGTCTCGTTTCTTCTAGGTTCATTTTGTAAAGAAACGATTTTTAATAACAATCCACGATGATGAAAATGACGAACCCAATTATTCTTGGCAGCAGTTTTCTATAGACAAGGAGCACTTCATAAACCGTATACAAGAATGTGGCAAAATTTCCCCCATCCTAGCTATTGATCACAGAGCCAAGATTCTAAAAAAGTATTTCAGAAGTAATAGAAACTAAAGTTTAGTTGATATTTTACTTGCCAAGCCCAATCCTGTGTTCTCAAGAACACTTCCCTCTAATGAGCATAACATGCTATACTCGAGTTGTCTCCAACTTGTCAGTGTAGGACCCCCTCTGGATCATCATTTGTTTTGATGACTCCATGGATACATCGGCTTCGTGGAACAAACTTCCCATGACTCATCAAAGATGGCCGCTCTCTGAACATGTCTCATCACGTCCAATGACGTATTGCATCAGTTACTATAAATAGAACGTATTCCATTGGTTACTATAAATAGACTGACCACGCCCCCTTGTTACAGGGTATAAAGGGCAGCCGTTCTCAGTGCTGCTACATACAGAAAGTCAGATCCCTGCTACCAAGTCGTGTGCTTTTTAGAATGGAGTCCGTTAGAATGGATATGTGTGATTCCGCTGTTAATGTTGACTGTGATGGTGCTTTTTTCTATGCCGCTCGTAATGGCGAGTATGTAAAGCCTCTACAGAAGAATGGTTTGAAGGCTGTCTCAGTTTCGAGATATCGAGCAAAGACTTTAATTCATCTTAGAAAATACGATGGCAAAACGGGGTTGAAATTCCCAACACGTTACGGTATAACACTAACACAGCCTGAATTTGAGACTTTAGTGGGTCTGAAGTCTACGATTCTCTCAGAGTGTGACAGACTACGAGTAGCCACAGGTGATGCGTCTACGATTCTCTCAGCTGAGTGTGACAGTATACAAGCAACCACTGATGGAGCTTCTACATTTCGCTCAGACTATGCCCGAGAACAAACGGCCAATGAGTGTGACAGTATACAAGCAACCACTGATGGAGCTTCTACATTTCGCTCAGACTATGCCCGAGAACAAACAGCCAATGAGGGTGAGTGGTCGTTCGCTGCTCCTCCCGTTTATGACGACTTCCAGTATCAACAGAGTGATCTTTCGACTGTTCTCACAGACACAGCTCACAAACGAATGACCCCCGTTCGATCACTAATATAACTGATGGATCTTATGTTATTAAGAACAATAAACAAAATTGTGTTAAATTTTGCGATCCTTGTGTATTTAAAAAACCACGTGGGAGACCACGTAAACTTGTAATTTAAGCACTATACACATATGTTGTTATATGTGTACTTTTTTAGATGATTTGTATCCATATTTGCACTATTTAAAGCATCATTGTTCAATTATAAACATTTGAATGTGTAACATGTGTTGTCTAGTTTTATTGTGAAAATAAACATTATAAAAAGATCATATTTGTTTGTTTTTATTTGACTTATTTTAATTTAATTAGTTTCTTCGAAAAAAGTAGATGAGCCATAAGGTATAAGTTTACCTCTACTCAATTTATAACCTTCTATTTTAACTAAATACGTGTTAACTTAACACTGGCTCTAAGAGTGTGTAATATACGATTGTTTCCTTGTTCTTATAGTTTGATGTGCTTATCTTCAGATTTATCTCTCAACCACCAAAATTTCACAACTTAATTAGGATGTCTTTAATGATTTTTATTCCTTGTTATTGACACACCTATCGTGACAACATACTTTTCTATGACTGGGAATTCACTTTTCCATCAGTCTCAATTGGTCACCAGGGCAATGAGTATTCTGTTATTGGAGCATAGGTCACATTCTATTTTTAGTAACTAATCAGGTATTGCATCAAGATCAAAATCTATTTTTAGTAACTCAACATCCCCATTATAGGGGAACTGAGTAACACCATCTCTTTTTGTGAAAATTTCAGATTTCAAAAGCTGGAGCAAACCATTCTTATTACAATCACAGGCCTACTACAGGACAACCCTCATCATCAGTGTGAGAGGGTGTCGTGACCTGGTAAACAATATTGTAAGGCAGTAACAAATGCTGTGGGGTTACCAAACTTTTATTAGGGAAAATATATAAACTCACATTTCTAGGTAAAGCTCTTAAAGACCAAAGGCTGTTGTGAAGTAGAGTCCACAGTGTTGTAGCTTCTTCGTTAGAGAGGTCTAGAAAATTTTCCAAACCACCTTCTTTTAGTAACCACTCTCCAAATTCTCTTCCGATGATACCACCGGTCCAAGTACCAAAGTCCGTTTCTAAAACACAAATGTCGGAATCAGAGTCGAACATGTCTTTGACATGATTCTTAACTAATCGATAGGCGAGGGTATAGAACAACAAGACGACCGAAATTGCGAATTCGATCTGAAAGTATTTCGATAACGATGGTTACAACGTGGCGTAGATATCATGACCACCGACTCGCTGAATTATTCCAGTAAATAACAGCTCATTTCTCTCCGATCATGTGTATACTAGGTTAGCCATCGCGTTATAAAACTTGGAATGTTTCTTATACGCCTTATCATATGTGTGAATAATATCAACCCCCAGGAACATAAACTCCTACATAAGTTTATCCAAACACATTCTATGGACCAGAAACGCCCACGATCCTCGATGAGAACCCGACCAATTCATTTACCTTAAGATGGAACTGGAACCGCTTTCAAAGTTACGCTCTTCTATAATTGGTTAATCACTCTGCCGTTCATAGTAATGCTCTTTTCTGACTGGTTATAATACAGATGTCAGCCATTTCTTTGCTCCGCCTCCCATGTTAATGCTCTTTTCTGAATGGTTATAATACAGATGTCAGTCATTTCTTTGCTCCGCCTCCAATGTTAATGCTCTTCTCTAATTGGTTAATCCAGATATCAGTCGATGTTGGCATAATCACTCACTGATTGGATAATGTATTCATTTGTTACCAGGCTATATTTAAACAAGACCCTTCAGGGCTTTCGTGTTATAAGTTTGGTTGCTTCAAGGAAAGTTACTATTCATTCTAACGGATTGAGATTCTATTTTACACTGTAAGTTGGAATATTTTCTCTTAAAGTACGTTAAGGCTTATCGATAAAAGGTTATTCAATTGTATCGATGTTTTTAAAGTAGGCATGCTAAGTATTGTTGAGCTTGATGTTTGATGAAGTTAAACTAGGTATGTTAAATATGGTTGACGAAAGGTTATTGGATTTTCTCCAGATGGTTTCTCATAATGAAGTTTCTTCTGGTGAACATCTGTGTCCATTGTGTTCAAAGAAGTTTAAATGGCGCGGTGATTTGTTGGAGCATACTCGACAATTACATACAACCATCATGGCACAGTAGACAATCTACATACACTCATCACGACACACTAGACAGAACCTACATTCAGCCATCCCGACACACTAGAAAACCTACATTCATCCATCATGGCACATTAGAAAACCTACATTCATCCATCATGGCACATTAGACAACATACATATAACCATCATGCGACACTAGACAACCTACATTCATCCATCATGGCACAGTTGACAACCTACATACAAGCATCATGGCACAGTCGACAACCTACATTCATCCATCATGGCACAGTCGACAATCTACATCATCCATCATGGCACAGTCGACAATCTACATGATCCATCATGGCCCAGTCGACAACCTACATGATCCATCATGGCCCAGTCGACAACCTACATGATCCATCATGGCCCAGTCGACAACCTACATGATCCATCACGACATACCATACGTCTCTGATAAAACGACATGACATACGTGACTGTTACAACGAGATGACTATTACAACGAAATGACTGTTACATTGACATGACTGTTACATTGACATGACTGTTACATTGACATGACATACGTGTCTACTACATCGACATGACTGATACAACGACATGGCTATTACAACGAAATACCATACGTCTCTGATAAAATGACATGACATACGTGTCTGTTACAACGACATGACATACGTGTCTGTTACAACGAGATGACCATTACAACGAAATGACTGCCACATTGTCAGTAGCCAAACATTGAATATAAATTCGAAGGCTTCGAGATGCAGATGTGTAGAAGAATATGGAGTATTGGTTGGAAAGAATATGCCCTTTTGCCCTACCGTGTCTAACTATTTTGACTTTGGACCTAGATTTTTAATGTTTTGAGTTCAACTTTTTAGTTATGAGACGAAATTTTGGGGTTTGGAACTAAGTTTTCTTATCTGTAAGGTTCACCATTACTGTTGTCTGTTATTCGTTGAAGTGCTAAAGATATAGAACTCCAAAGTCTAAGCTTTCGTGGATTTGGGAGTAACGTAATTTGAACGTCGTCCCCTGCTCTACTACAACTTTCACTACTACAACTTCTACTACCAACTACCTCCACAACCAACTTCCTCTAATACACGCCAACTTCTAACCTACTACTACAACTTCCAACTTACTACCTCACCCCATCAAGCGACAGGTCCATTCTGACAACGTGACCACCTCCCCTTTATCGATTTAACACTATCATGTATAACACTTGTAAATAAACTACTTTGTTTCTTATGTATTATACTTGTCTATAATGTGCAATAGTTAAAGACTACATTATTGTCTACCCCTGTGTTATCTATTGTGAGATATATACGAATAAAACAATAAATAAATAAACTTGTCAGTGTTAATTTCCCCTAAACATCTCACATTAAAACAACCACCCAGTAAAATTCCCCTGATAAGTGGTATTCTAATCTTCAGATGATAAAAAGTCCGTAGCCCTGGCCAGTCTGACACTCAAACATTCAATCAAAACTTTTCACAGCGAAACACGGTCTTTGAACACGAAACGGCGCAAAGATATTAATTACCCCCAAGCATCTCACATTAAACATCGGTATCGTAAAATTCCCCTAGCGGCTGCGCGTCTACCGAGCTCTTTGATCTTGCGGCCGCTTGCTGCGCGCCTACCGGGAACTCTTTGATCTCTCGCTTAACGTTAAACACAGTGTTTGGCGTGTAGCGTGTGTAACGACCAAAGCTGTTACCTTTAATTCTAAAGGAAGTTTTTAAAAACAATAAATAAACTTGTCACTGTTTTTTTTTTTTATTGAATGAGAGTATAAAGAAAGAATAGATTTATGAAAGTTACGGAACCATTGAAAGTACAAAGAATATAATAGATTTATGATACCACCACCGCCCCTTCACCACCGCCGCGGGAGGTCACCACAACACCACCACCACCGCCACGAGAGGTCACCGGGAGGTCACCACCACCACGAGCACCACGACCGGAACAAAAATGGGCGGGTAGACTCTCATATAAGGAAAAACGGCACCAAAAATTGTGCCTCGATCTGCGTGTAGACTATTTATATAAGGATTTATCTGCGTTTCGACGCCTTCACAACACCACGAGAGGTCAACGAGAGGTCAACGAGAGGTCACCGGAACCAAAATGGGCGGGTAGACTCTCATATAAGAAAAAATGAAGACTCTCATATAAGGAAAAACGGCACCAAAAAATGTGCCTCGATGTACGGGTAGACTATTTATATAAGGATTTAGGTGCCTTCAAAGGCACTTTTATCCGTCCTTATAGACATACTATACTACTGGCGGTGACAATGATGATAAGAATAATGATGGTGGTGGCGGTGATAATGATGATAAGAATAATGATAGTGGTGGCGGTGACGGTGATGGTAAGAATAATGATGGTGGTGGCGGTGACAATGATGATAAGAATAATGATAGTGGTGTCGGTGACGATGATGATAAGAATAATGATAGTGGTGGCGGTGACGATGATGATAAGAATAATGATGGTGGTGGCGGTGACAATGATGATAAGAATAATGATGGTGGTGGCGGTGACAATGATGATAAGAATAATGATGGTGGTGGCGGTGACAATGATTTTAAGAATGATGGTGGTGGCGGTGACAATGATGATAAGAATAATGATGGTGGTGGCGGTGATAATGATGATAAGAATAATGATGGTGGTGGCGGTGACAATGATGATATTGATGACGATGATGATAATGATTGTGATCATGGTGATGATGATGATGATGATGATGATAATGATGACGATAAGCATGATGACGATTCTGATGATTATCATGATGACGATGGACATGGTAATGATGATGACGATGACGATGATGACGCTGATGATGATGTTTTGATGATGACAATTACCACGATTATGGTGATAATGATGATGATGATGACGTGCGATGACGATAATGATGACGCTGGCGATAAATAAAGTGTTCAGAATAGAAATGAGCATACCCCACAGCAAACATGTCAAGCCAGTCTACAGACCCCAACATGTGTTCTTCAAATGAAGAACGATGCAGGACAGATAACGAAAAAATGTAAATCTGGCACCAGTATAGACAATCTGGCACCAATATAGACAATTTGGCACCAATATAGACAATGTGGTACCAATTAGAGAATGTGGCACCAATATAGACAATTTGGCACTAATATAGAGAATGTGGCACCAATATAGACAATTTGGCACCAATATAGAGAATCTGGCACGAATATAGACAATATGGCACCAATATAGACAATGTGGCACCAATATAGACAATCTGGCACCAGTATAGACAATCTGGCACCAATATAGACAATTTGGCATCAATATAGAGAATCTGGCACGAATATAGACAATATGGCACCAATATAGAGCATGTGGCACCAATATAGAGAATGTCACTGGAGTCTGTTGAAATGTGGTTTTACAGAAGAATGTTGAGAATACCATGGACAGCTAAGAAGAGTAATGAAAATGTTCTGAAAGCGGTCAAAGCAAAAAGAGAGCTAATTCCCAATATTAGGAAGAAACAATCGTCATTTTTTGCCATGTAATTAGAAGAGAACAACTGGAATATATTGTAACAACAGGAAAAATCGAGGGACGAAGAGATAGAGGGAAGCAAAGAGAAAAAATAACAGACAGCTTAAGAGAATGGCTTGGCAGAAGGTCAACAACAGAAATGATAAATAGCTGCCGAGATCGAAAGTTGTGGAGAGATCATGATCACCTACGCCAGTAGGCCTGGTACTTGATGATGATAGAGAATGTGGCACCAATATAGACAGTCTGGTACCAATATAGAGAATCTGGCACGGGTATAGACAATTTGGCACCAATGTAGACAATCTGGCACCAATATAGACAATGTGGCACAATATAGACAATGTGGCACAATATAGACAATTTGGCACCAATATACACAATTTGGCACCAATATAGACAATCTGGCACCAATATAGACAACGTGGCACAATATACACAATTTGGCACCAATATAGACAATCTGGCACCAATATAGACAACGTGGCACAATATAGACAATTTGGCACCAATATACACAATTTGGCACCAATATACACAATTTGGCACCAATATACACAATTGGCATCAATATAGACAATTTTCAAGTAAATGAAAGATTGTGACGTCGTATCTTGAGTCGTTGTATCTTACTGGTTAGTAAACTGGACCAGCGGTTGTCAAACTTTTTCTGTAACGGAGCCCTATCTCTTAATCACAAATTCTTCTTTTCTTGTTCATTCTACATTTCTTCCTCCTCTTCTTGTTCATTCTACATTTCTTCCTCCTCTTCTTGTTAGTTCTATATTTCTTGCCCCTCTTCTCTTGTTCGTTCTACATTTCTTCCTCCTCTTCTTGTTAGTTCAACATTTCTTCCTCATCTTCTTGTTAGTTCAACATTTCTTCCTCATCTTCTTGTTAGTTCTACATTTCTTCCTCCTCTTCTTGTTCATTCTACATTTCTTCCTCCTCTTCTTGTTCATTCTACATTTCTTCCTCCTCTTCTTGTTCATTCTACATTTCTTCCTCCTCTTCTTGTTCATTCTACATTTCTTCCTCCTCTTCTTGTTCATTCTACATTTCTTCCTCCTCTTCTTGTTCATTCTACATTTCTTCCTCCTCTTCTTGTTAGTTCTATATTTCTTCCCCCTCTTCTTGTTCATTCTACATTTCTTCCTCCTCTTCTTGTTAGTTCAACATTTCTTCCTCATCTTCTTGTTAGTTCAACATTTCTTCCTCATCTTCTTGTTAGTTCAACATTTCTTCCTCATCTTCTTGTTCGTTCTACATTTCTTCCTCCTCTTCTTGTTCGTTCTACATTTCTTCCTCCTCTTCTTGTTAGTTCTACATTTCTTCCTCCTCTTCTTGTTAGTTCTACATTTCTTCCTCCTCTTCTTGTTAGTTCTACATTTCTTCCTCCTCTTCTTGTTAGTTCAACATTTCTTCCTCCTCTTCTTGTTCGTTCTACATTTCTTCCTCCTCTTGTTCGTTCAACAATTCTTCCTCCTCTTCTTGTTCGTTCTACATTTCTCCCTTCTCTTCTTGTGCGTTCTACATTTCTCCCTTCTCTTCTTGTGCGTTCTACATTTCCTCCCGATCTTCTGCTTGTTCTTCTATTAATCATCTCCTCAATATTCTGCGTTTGCTTTTCTCCCACTTTCCTTTCCTCTCTTTCTTTCCTTTTTTCCCTTTCTTTCCCACTTCTTACCTCCTTTTACTTCTCCTTCTACTCTTCTTTTTCCGCCTTCTCCTCTCTTCTCTGCTGCAAATGTTTTCAAACTCCATTATTTCATCCCTTGCTTCTTCTTCTTCTATCCCAACCTCTCTTCCATTCACTCCTTCTCTCCATCTCCTCATTAGCTTCTCTGTTTGTCCACACTCTCACCTCCTCAAAAACACTCCAGAATTTTCTCAAGACCCTCCATCATTCAACTCCTCACACTCCCGCTATTTTCACAACAAATATGCAAATTTGACACCGCCCCTTGACTAGTGCCCCGGTCACGTGGAGTCTAATCGCTCCACAAATGATAAAACACCAGCCAAATTGGATCAACCCCCAAGATTCGATGAAAGAAAACATGGCCCAATATTGCTTTCAATTTCTGAATCTGAGGGACGTAAACCAGACAAGTAGATAATCTGCAATATTTATTCTATTTTTATTTTTAAAAAACCATTTTCTGGTTCATGTTTGTTTGTTTTTTTTCATTATTCTGGGGAATAAAGACTGCATATCCAGCAATGGTGTTGCCTTAATTATTTTACTGTTTTTATCCTTTCTATATCCTAAAATGTTACGTAGAGTCAGTCTTAACATATGGATGTGAATCATTGACAATAGGACAACAGACAAGAAAATCACTGGAGTCTGTAGAAATGTGGTTTTTACAGAAGAATGTTGAGAATACCATGGACAGATAAGAAGAGTAATGAAAATGTTCTGAAAGAGGTCAAATCAAAAGGAGAACTAATTTCCAATATTAGGAAGAAACAATCATCATTTTATGGGCCATGCAAAGAGAAGAGAACAACTGGAATATAATGTACCAACATGGAAAACTGAGGGATGAAAAGATAGAGGGAAGCAAAAAGAAAAAATACCAGACAGCTTAAGAGAATGGCTTAGCAGAAGGTCAACAACAGAAATGATAAAGAACTGTCGAGATTGAAAGTCGTGGAGAGACATGATCACCTACGCCAGTAGGCCCGGTACTTGATGATGATGATGATGTCCTAAAAATGGAGGGAAAATTGCCTCCCAGTAGCAGAGCTGGAAGTTGTCAGCGACCCACAGCTGATGGTTTGCGACAGGATTGGTAAACCAATACCATTCAGATCCTACTCCACCTCTCAGTGGTGTTTCCAGTAACAGACTAACTTGTCTAGTCTGGCCAAGCCAGTAGGTATCGAAGGGGGAAGACAACCTGGTACTGAAAAATAACATGCTGAAGTCGGATGTGTTGGGACGAAAGGCGCAAATATCACAGTTTTACTTACATACCACAACACAACGCAGATACGCCCGATTAACGTCATCTTAAGGTCGAATGATGAGGAGGTATATTTTTTTAGATATCGCGAGAAAGCAAACAAAAAGCAAGCAAGTAAGTAAGCAAGCAAGCAGCAATTAAGCAACAAGCAAGCAAGCAGCAAGTAAGTAAGCAACAAGCAAGCAAGCAACGAGCAAGCAACAAGCAAGCAGCAAGCAAGCGGCAAGAAGGCAAGCAAGCAACAAGTAAGTAAGCAACAAGCAAGCAAGCAAGCAACGAGCAAGCAACAAGAAAGCACCAAGTAAGTCAGCAACAAGCAAGCAGCAAGCAAGCGGCAAGAAAGTAAGCAGCAAGTAAGCAGCAAGAAGGCAAGCAAGCAGCAAGAAAGTTTCCAGCAAGTAAGCAGCAAATAAGCAGCAAGCAAGCAACAAGTAAGCAACAAGCAAGCAACAAGTAAGCAACAAGTAAGCAACAAGCAAGCAACAAGTAAGCAACAAGCAAACAACAAGCAAGCAACAAGTAAGCAAGCAGCAAGTAAGCAGCAAGCAAGCAAGCAACAAGTAAGCAGAAGCAAACAAACAAGCAGCAAGCAAGCAAGCAGCAAGTAAGTAAGCAACAGGCAAGCAGCAAGCAAGCAGCAAGTAAGTAAGCAACAGGCAAGCAGCAAGCAAGCAGCAAGTAAGTAAGCAACAGGCAAGCAGCAAGCAAGCAGCAAGTAAGTAAGCAACAGGCAAGCAGCAAGCAAGCAGCAAGTAAGTAAGCAACAGGCAAGCAGCAAGCAAGCAGCAAGTAAGCAGCAAGTAAGTAAGCAACAAGCAAGCAGCAAGTAAGTAAGCAACAAGCAAGCAGCAAGTAAGCAGCAAGCAAGCAAGCAACAAGCAAGCAGCAAGTAAGCAGCAAGTAAGTAAGCAACAAGCAAGCAGCAAGTAAGTAAGCAACGAGCAAGCAGCATGCAAGCTACAAGCAAGCAAGCAAGCAGCAAGCAAGCAGCAAGCAAGCAACAAGCAAACAAGCGAGGAACAAGCAACCAAACATCAAGCAAGCAACAAGCACGCAAGCAGCAAGCAAGCAGCAAGCAAGCAACAAGCAAACAAGCGAGGAACAAGCAACCAAACATCAAGCAAGCAACAAGCAAGCAAACAAGCAAGCAAGCAGGCAACAAGCAAGCAAACAAGCAACCAAGCAACAAGCAAACAAACGAGGAACAAGCAAGTAACAAGCAAGCAAACAAGCAACAAGCAAACAAGCGAGGAACAAGCAAGCAACAAGCAACCAAGCAACAAGCAACAAGCAAACAAGCGAGGAACAAGCAACCAAGCAACAAGCAAACAAACGAGGAACAAGCAACCAAGCAACAAGCAAGCAACAAGCAAGCAAACAAGCAAGCAAGCAGGCAACAAGCAAGCAAACAAGCAACCAAGCAACAAGCAAACAAGCGAGGAACAAGCAAGCAAGCAAACAAGCAAGCAGGCAACAAGCAAGCAAACAAGCAACCAAGCAACAAGCAAACAAGCGAGGAACAAGCAAGTAACAAGCACGCAAACAAGCCGCAAGTAAGTAAGCAGCAATCAAGCAACAGACAAACAACAAGGAAGCAAGCAAACAACAAGAAAACAGCAAATAAGTAAGCAACAAACAAGCATGCAAGCAACAAGCAAGCAAGCAAGCAACAAGTAGCAATTAAGTAAGCAACAAGCAAGCCACAAGCAAGCAAGCAACAAGCAAGCAAACAACCAACAAGTAAGTAAGCAGCAAGCAAGCAGCAAGTAAGTAAGCAACAAGCAAGCTAACAAGCAGCAAGCAAGCAACAAGCAAGCAATAGGCAAGCACGCAAGCAACAAGCAAGCAACAGACAAGCAACAGGCAGCAAGCAAGCAACAAGCAAGCTAACAAGCAGCAAGCAAGCAACAAGCAAGCAATAGGCAAGCACGCAAGCAACAAGCAAGCAACAGACAAGCAACAGGCAGCAAGCAAGCAACAAGCAAGCAAAAAGCAAGCAACAAGCAGCAAGCAAGCAACTAGTAGCAAGCAACAAGCAGCAAGCAAGCAACAAGCAAGCCAGCAACAAGCAAGCAAGCAAGCAACAAGCAAGCCAGCAACAAGGAGCAAGCAACAAGCAGCAAGCAACAAGCAAGCAACAAGCAGGCAAACAACAAGCAAGAAAGCAACAAGCAAGCAAGCACAAAGGAGCAAGCAACAAGCAGCAAACCAGCAACAAGCAGCAAGCAACAAGCAAGCAACAAACAGGCAAACAACAAGCAAGAAAGCAACAAGCAAGCAAGCAACCAACAAGAAAGCAAGCAAGCAACAAGCAGCAAGCCACAAGCAAGCAACAAGCAACCAGCAAGCAAGCAGCAAGCAGCAAACAACAAGCAAGCAAGCAACAAGCAAGCAAGCATCAAGCAAGCAACAAACAGCAAGCAACAACTAAGCAACAAACAAGCAACTAGCTTGTTTGCAACAAGCAGCAAGCAACAAGCAGCAAGCAAGCAACAAGCAAGCAATAAGCAAGCAAGCAGCAAGCGCAACAAGCAAACAACAAGCAAGCAAGCAAGCAGCAAGCGCAACAAGCAAACAACAAGCAACAAGCAAGCAAGCAGCAAGCAAGCAACAAGCAAGCAAGCAAGCAACAAGTAAGTAAGCAGCAAGTAAGCAAGCATCAACTAAGCAACAAAGCAATCAGCAAGCAAGCAGCAAGCAAGCAACAAGCAAGAAGCAAGCAACAAGCACGTAACAAGCAAGCAGCAAGCAACAAGCAAGCAGCAAGCAACAAGCAAGCAGCAAGCAACAAGCAAGCAACAAGCAAGAAGCAAGCAACAAGCACGTAACAAGCAAGCAGCAAGCAACAAGCAAGCAGAAGCAACAAGCAAGCAGCAAGCAACAAGCAAGCAACAAGCAAGCAGTAAGCAATCAAGCAAGCAACAAGCAGCAAGCAAGCAAGTAAGTAAGCAAGCAAGCCCTCAAATGCAGGTCTCCATGTTCTAAATCTCAAAACTTTCCTAGAAGGCATGACGGACCCCGTTATGGCTCACACCTTGCCACGAGGGGGTCAGAAGTGGGCGTGAAGATTGACTTTGACCCCTTGCGCTGAAACCCCTAGAGATGTCCACTGCAGTCGTCACGAGGTGTGGGGGACACCATTTTTTTAGGATCAGTAAATATTAAGAGAGAGTGAAACAAGATTTAAATGGTAGGGAAAATAAATAACAATCAATTAATAAATCAATCTAGATTTTCATGGCAGGGGAGATAAATAGCAATCAATTAATAAATCAATCAAGATTTTCATGGCAGGGGAGATAAATAGCAATCAATTAATAAATCAATCAAGATTTTCCTGGCAGGGAAAATAAATAGCAATCAATTAATAAATCAATCAAGATTTTCATGGCAGGGAAAATAAATAGCAATCAATTAATAAATCAATCAAGATTTTCCTGACAGAAAATAAATAGCAGTCAATCAATAAATCAATCAAGATTTTCCTGACACAGAAAATAAATAGCAGTTAATCAATAAATCAATCACTGAAAACCGCTTTAGCTCCCTTTTTTTATCTAAAGGTCTCATACAAGGTGTCCCCATCCTTATTCTTGGACTACCTTGGACATACTATAGCCAGTGATGGAAAATGTACAACTGAAATAAACAAAACAATAGGAATGGCAAAAAGTTATTTTAATACTATGAAAAATATACTAGCATCAAATAAAATAACATCAGGGCTAAAACTAAGAATAGCAAAATGTTACATCTTCTCAATATTCCTACATGGTGCAGAAACATGGACATTAGACAAGAAAACAGAACAGAGAATTGAAACCTTTGAAATTTGAATATATAGAAGAAAAGGTAGAATTGGATGGAAGGAAAAGAAAACAAACGATGAAGTTTTAAAACAACTAAAAATGAAAAGAGAACTACTAAACACAATTCAAACAAGACAAATGCGATTTTTGGACCATGTTAAAAGACACAACAGCCTACTAAAAGTAATCCTGGTGGGCAAAATACAAGGTAAAAGTGGCAGAGGCAGACCAAGACTAACATGGACAGGTAACATCAAAAGATGGACAAATCAGCCTATGACAACCTGCATCATCAAAGCAAGAGACAGAGGAGAATGGCGCTCCATGGTAGCCAACCTTCGTTGCGGAGATGGCACTTGATGGTGATGATGATTCTTGAACATTTTCTCTACTTCTTTCCAGTCTAGGCCATTGTTCTCGAAGGTTTCCATGACCTCTTTTCTCCACCTATTGCGGGCCTTTCTGGTTTTCTCTTTCACTCTATGTTCTATGACAGTGCCTGTCTTGCCATGTTGGTATCATATTTTCTTAGTGCGTACCCAATCCATCCTATTTTCTATTCATAACCTGTTGTTCGATAGACACTCATTCTGTTCATTCCAGGATATCTTCATTTCTGATATTGCCAAACCATCTGATGGTCTCAATACTTTTTTTTTAAATAATTGTTTACAAAATATTTGTACATGTTGTATACTGAACGGTCGTGTCTCTGAGCCACATCAAGGGACCATTTGTAGACGTCAGACCAAGATCCAGCCTGCTGATGACGCAGTGTGTCAGGTACGGCGTACGTTTAGGGAAAAAATTAGGGGACACACACGCATATAGTAGTACCGGTCTTGCGACCAGCTCATCTTGTGTCATGATGTTGTTCCTACACCTCCATATAAGAGTACCGACTGTACAACCAGCTCATCTTGTGTCATGATGTTGTTCCTACACCTCCATATAAGAGTACCGACTGTACAACCAGCTCATCTTGTGTCATGATGTTGTTCCTACACCTCCATATAAGAGTACCGACTGTACAACCAGCTCATCTTGTGTCATGATGTTGTTCCTACACCTCCATATAAGAGTACCGACTGTACAACCAGCTCATCTTGTGTCATGATGTTGTTCCTACACCTCCATATAAGAGTACCGACTGTACAACCAGCTCATCTTGTGTCATGATGTTGTTCCTACACCTCCATATAAGAGTACCGACTGTACAACCAGCTCATCTTGTGTCATGATGTTGTTCCTACCCCTCCATATAAGAGTACCGACTGTACAACCAGCTCATCTTGTGTCATGATGTTGTTCCTACACCTCCATATAAGAGTACCGACTGTACAACCAGCTCATCTTGTGTCATGATGTTGTTCCTACACCTCCATATAAGAGTACCGTCTGTACAACCAGCTCATCGTGTCATGATGTTGTTCCTACCCCTCCATATAAGAGTACCGACTGTACAACCAGCTCATCGTGTCATGATGTTGTTCCTACCCCTCCATCTAAGAGTACCGTCTGTACAACCAGCTCATCGTGTCATGATGTTGTTCCTACCCCTCCATCTAAGAGTACCGTCTGTACAACCAGCTCATCTTGTGTCATGATGTTGTTCCTACCCCTCCATCTAAGAGTACCGTCTGTACAACCAGCTCATCGTGTCATGATGTTGTTCCTACACCTCCATATAAGAGTACCGTCTGTACAACCAGCTCATCGTGTCATGATGTTGTTCCTACCCCTCCATATAAGAGTACCGACTGTACAACCAGCTCATCGTGTCATGATGTTGTTCCTACCCCTCCATCTAAGAGTACCGTCTGTACAACCAGCTCATCGTGTCATGATGTTGTTCCTACCCCTCCATCTAAGAGTACCGTCTGTACAACCAGCTCATCTTGTGTCATGAAGTTGTTCCTACCCCTCCATCTAAGAGTACCGTCTGTACAACCAGCTCATCTTGTCATGATATTGTTCCTACTCCTTCCTCCATCATAAAACTGAACCGAGACTCAAATTCACTTGATCACAAAACTTCTTTCTTTCTGTCTCTTTCTGACGTTCACCCGTTGACTACTAAAGGAATTGTCTCTTTCGTCGTCCGTCCTTAAAAGGACGTTAATTGGGCGTAATTGCGTTATGTTTGAGGTTTTCTGTACATCTGAAGTATCTACGCCGTTCTGTCACATCCAACTCTTCAGCTCGACATTTTTCAGCACTGGATTACCGTCCCGCTTAGATCCTACTCGCTTTGCAAAACTAAAGAGGTTACTCTTTTCTAAAAGGCACTGCGAAGAGGTGGAGCATGGTCTGGATGGTCCTGGTTTAATAATCCTGAACAAGACATCAGTCTCGTCTCAGGTCACAGGAGTTGAACTCTGAAGAAGACCATTTGCTTCGAATAGTCTTATCTTCGTTACAGCTTCACCTCTACAGTCTTATCTTCGTTACAGCTTCACCTCTATTGTCTTATCTTCGTTACAGCTTCACCTCTACAGTCTTATCTTCGTTACAGCTTCACCTCTATTGTCTTATCTTCGTTACAGCTTCACCTCTATTGTCTTATCTTCGTTACAGCTTCACCTCTATTGTCTTATCTTCGTTACAGCTTCACCTCTACAGTCTTATCTTCGTTACAGCTTCACCTCTACAGTCTTATCTTCGTTACAGCTTCACCTCTATAGTCTTATCTTCGTTACAGCTTCACCTCTACAGTCTTATCTTCGTTACAGCTTCACCTCTACAGTCTTATCTTCGTTACAGCTTCACCTCTACAGTCTTATCTTCGTTACAGCTTCACCTCTACAGTCTTATCTTCGTTACAGCTTCACCTCTACAGTCTTATCTTCGTTACAGCTTCACCTCTACAGTCTTATCTTCGTTACAGCATCACCTCTACAGTCTTATCTTCGTTACAGCATCACCTCTACAGTCTTATCTTCGTTACAGCATCACATCTACAGTCTTATCTTCGTTACAGCTTCACCTCTACAGTCTAACCAAAGCCATCTATGTCTTAAGTCTTACCCGCTGAGGGGGAATCACCCAAATCCGGTGACGTTATTTTACAGACCTTCGGCACATGATTTATGGGGTAATGTGGTCGGTATTACGCCCGTGTCGCTTTACTTTCGCAGAAAACAATCCGGTACCCATTTAAGGCTGGTTGAACCTGGAAGCCATCGGTTGGGATCAAACCCTATCTCTTGTCCTTCGTAGTCCAGCTCACTAACTACTGAGCTATCGCGGCTCCCTTAGTTGTGATCGAAACCCTCTTCTATAGTCTATACACCTGCGTGAAAGGCATCGTTAACGATAGCTACTTTTTTAAATAGCTGAGTTGGCGTGTGTTCTAGGTTTTGGTTTCTGGTGGCAAGGCGCTGTGCCAAGGAGTACGGGTTCGATCCTGCTTCGGACCAGCTTTTGTTCTTTGTTGTTGTTGTTTTAGTGTTGTTTATTTGTGATTTTTTTCCCGAGTATTGTAAACATACTTCCTCTTCTGAAGTGGTTCGCTGATGTGGAGAGATATGATCGCCTACGCCAAACGGTATGGCACCTGATCATGATTATTTATATATATATACACACACTCACACACTCAGAAGAAATAGTAAAACATGTTATGAGGTGTGGCGATGTGATCAAAACATCAAGGATTTCCTGCAGCAGTGGTTCCCAAAGTGTTTGTACTTCGACTGCCAGGGGTGCCATTAAACTTTGACTAGGGCGCCGAGGCGAGGCTATTGTCGTGTGTCTACTTCTTGCTGTCGTTACGGTCATCATCACTGTACACTGGACGAACCCATGAGTGCTCCGATATCCCCTTAAAAATCTCGAGAAAATCTGAGTAGAATTATGATCCATGTGCACGAACTTCGTACCATGTCCTGGGATCCACGGTGTGGGTTGGTTTTTACGGACGATTTTGACCTACTTTCTTCGATTTTAACTGCCAATGGATCTTTAACGTGCGTGAGTGCACACGGGAAACCTGCTTATTGCCGTTATCCGAGAGGGCTAGACATCAGATCTCACTACCTAAGAGATCATGGGAGGGTAGTGTAAAGAAATAACCGATTAGATGTTTCCTGTTGTTGAACAATCACCGCCGCTTCTAGTGGGATGTCATACATGTAGGCCTCTCAGCCAGCCCCCACCCTCCCCCTTTCCCGTGTCTACTCATTTGTTGGAAACCACAAAGTGTCAACTTTCATTTCAACATGGTATGTTTCTACCTTAGTAGACAATCAGCCACTGCCAGTTGCCAGGGAACCGCGATAGATCAGTGGTTAGTGAACTGGACTACAAAGGACAAGAGGTAGGGTTCGATCCCAACCCACGGTTTCCGGGACCACCCAGCCTTAATGGGTACCGGATTTTTTTCTGGGAAAGTAAAGCGGCACGGGCGTAATACCAATCACATTACCCTAAAAATCATGTGCCGAAGGTCTGTAAAATTTATGGTCACTAACACCATATTCCCTATACGCCACTTGGCGTGACGGGGGCACTTTACTTTTTTTTTACTTTACTGCCAGTTGGCATCTTCAGGGCCGGGACACTAGGTGCGTCCAAGCGTGGTTTGCTATGCATCTAAGTATGAGTCTACTACAGAAACTACGTTTTCTACATGAAAGTGTTAATTCTGTTGTAATGTATCATCTTATATAGCTGGGAATCATACGTCACCCAACTGATACGATTGTAACTACCATGAGGGCGCCCCCGGCCTATGAACCAGCAGGGAAAGGGAACTGCGGGTGTTAAAAGTTTGGGAACCGTTGAGTTTTTTTTTGTCGGAAGGACTCACTGATGCTGTCCACTCAGATGTTAATACCGATAAGCTGGTCAAACTGACCGTGAAAGCCTGAACAGGATACTCCATGATAATGGAAATGACGTTGATAATAATAGTGACGACGATGATGATATATTCCTATTATTTGGGCTACACACATATATATGGGGATTTTTTAATTAGCCGGACCGGTCCGGAACGCGTTTTTGGAAACTTTCATGACTTTAACGATTTTAAGATAGATATTTTATAACATGGCTTTCGTCGTCTTCATAGACGGGTTTGGCAAGTAATCATGATTTGTCAGTGTAAAAAGTCAAGTGCCCCCGTCACGCCAAGTGTCGTATAGGGAATATGGTGTCAGTGACCCGTCACACCAAGTGGCGTATAGGGAATATGGTGTTAGTGACCATACATTTTACAGACCTTCAGCACATGATTTTTGGGGTAATGTGGTCGGTCTAACGCCCGTGCCGCTTTACTTTCCCAGAAAAAAAAATCCGGTACCCATTTAAGGCTGGGTGAACCCGGAAACCGTCGGTTAGGATCGAACCCTACTTCTTATCCTTTCTAGTCCAGTTCACTAACCACTGAGCTATCGCGGCTCCGATTTGTCAGTGGCCTGGACATATATTAGTGTCTTATACTGGAGTTGGATGGTTTAGGGGTAAGAAGTGGACCTCTGTATAAGAAGGTCCCGCGTTCCACTGCAACTTCAAGCAGGTGGAACATATTTTAAAGAATTAAATCAGTGGTTTCTTCGTCTCTGGGTAGTGAGATCTGATGTCTGGTCACTCGAACATCAACATAAAAAAAGGGGGTCCCGTGTACATTCTGCGCACGTTAAAGAATCCTTGACAAATGGAAATCAAAAAGAGTAGGACAAAATGGCCGCTGTCCAGGAAAAATTTATAGGATAAAATCTACCCAAATCGTAAAAACAGTCGAAGATAAAAATGATATTACCTCTGAAGATGGAGAATATTTGCCTGCATTGCGGGGGAAACCTGAGCACGCGGCTGTCGGTATTAAAATAAGTAATATACACTCAAGATTCGGGATTTTGTTAGAGATATAGAGTCGGTAGAGACAACTACAATAATGTCCTATGTTAGCGATATAGAGAAGATAGAGACAAACAACTACAATAATGTCCTATGTTAGCGATATAGAGTAGGTAGAGACAACCAACTACAATATTTTCCTATGTTAGCGCTATAGAGTTGATAGAGACAAACAACTACAACAATGTCCTATGTTAGCGCTATAGAGCCGGTAGAGACAAACAACTACAACAATGTCCTATGTTAGAGATATAGAGTAGGTAGAGACAAGCAACTACAATAATGTCCTATGTTAGAGATATAAAGTAGGTAGAGACAAACAACTACAACAATGTCCTATGTTAGAGATATAGAGTAGGTAGAGACAAACAACTACAACAATGTCCTATGTTAGAGATATAAAGTAGGTAGAGACAAGCAACTACAACAATGTCCTATGTTAGAGATATAAAGTAGGTAGAGACAAGCAACTACAACAATGTCCTATGTTAGAGATATAAAGTAGGTAGAGACAAACAACTACAATAATGTCCTATGTTAGAGATATAGAGTAGGTAGAGACAACCAACTACAATAATGTCCTATGTTAGAGATATAGAGTAGGTAGAGACAAACAACTACAACAATGTCCTATGTTAGAGATATAGATCCGGTAGAGACAAACAACTACAACAATGTCCTATGTTAGAGATAAAGAGTCGTTAGAGACAAACAACTACAATAATGTCATATGTTAGAGATATAGAGTCGGTAGAGACAAACAACTACAATAATGTCATATGTTAGAGATATAGAGTCGGTAGAGACAAACAACTACAATAATGTCCTATGTTAGCGCTATAGAGTTGATAGAGACAAACAACTACAATAACGTCCTATGTAAGAGATATAGAGTTGATAGAGACAAACAACTACAGTAATGTCCTATGTAAGAGATATAGAGTCGTTAGAGACAAACAACTACAATAATGTCCTATGTAAGAGATATAGAGTCGTTAGAGACAAACAACTACAATAATGTCCTATGTAAGAGATATAGAGTCGGTAGAGACAAACAACTACAATAATGTCCTATGTAAGAGATATAGAGTCGGTAGAGACAAACAACTACAACAATAGCATAAGCTAGAGGTCAAGAACCGTTAAAGACAAACAATTACAATAATGTCTTTCTTATGTTTGTTTCTGTTTTACTGAAATCTTTTCTCTCATGACTGAATCTGCTTATACTGGATTGACAGATCCATCCGCAGAACGAACAAGATGGATTTGTGATCGATGACCTCATTTCCCTTCTCCTACCCCGATCGTCTTCTAAGTTTAACATAACTTCTTGCTCCAATGTTGGTGTGCTGTATTGTATTTCATAAATTAACATGTTATTGAAAACTAAATTCTCATGTTGTCGTTGGCAAGGACAAGACATATGCAAGTGCACTAGAGCTCAAAGGCTTGGTATATTAGGGTTCTCTCGTCTTATTGGATGGCAGAGTGGAGTTATTGTAAACAGTAAACTTATTACAGATTTTTTTTTTTTAAACCGCATTACAGACAGACATATCTGTGTATGTGTTGTCTGTTTGTTCCCGCTGAAGGCCTATTGAGCCGGAACGTCGGTCAGATTTATGTCGTCCATTTATTACGTAAAGCTTTAACCACACCATGGTTTTTTATTTCTATTTTTTTTTTCATTTCTCCTTTACAATCAGCTTTACAGCAGCTTTTCATTGTTATGCTTTTCTTTTCTTGACCCCTTACAAACAGAAAGACAGACAGGCAGGAAGACAGACAGGCAGGCAGACAGACAAACAGGCAGGCAGACAGACAGGCAGGAAGGCAGACATACAAACAGGCAAACAGAAAGGCAGGCAGGCACACAGACAGACAGACAGACAGGAAGGCAGCCAGACAGACCAGACAGACAGGCAGGAAGGCAGACAGAAAGGCAGGCAGGCACACAGACAGACAGACAGGAAGGCAGACAGAAAGGCAGGCAGGCACACAGACAGACAGACAGGAAGGCAGCCAGCCAGACAGATAGACAGGAAGATAGCCAGACAGACAGACAGGCAGGAAGACAGCCAGACAGACAGACAGGTAGGAAGACAGCCAGACAGACAGACAGAGAGGTAGGAAGACAGCCAGACAGACAGGCAGGCAGACAGGCAGGAAGGCAGCCAGACAGACAGACAGGCAAGAAGGCCTGCCAGATTGCTAGACAGACAGGCAGGCAGGAAGGCAGCTAGACAGACAGATAGACAGGCAGACAGACAGATAGACAGACTGGCTGACAGACAGGCAGGCGGGCAGGCAGACAAACAGGCAGACAGACGGACAGACAGACAGACAAATAGACAAATAGACAGACAGTCAGACAGACAGACAGTCAGACTGACAAACAGGCAGACAGACGGACAGACAGACAGGCAGACAGACAGATGGACAGACAGACAGACAAATAGATAGACAGACAGACAGATAGACAGATAGTCAGACAGACAGACAGGCAGGAAGGAAGGCAGCCAGACAGACAGACAGACAGACATACAGACTGACAGGCAGGAAGGCAGCCAGACAGACAGGCAGGCAGACAGACGGACAGACGGACAGACAGACAGACAAATCGATAGACAAATAGACAGACAGACAGACAGACAGATAGATAGATAGATAGATAGATAGATAGATAGATAGATAGATAGATAGATAGATAGATAGATAGATAGATAGATAGATAGATAGATAGATATAGATAGATAGATAGATAGATAGATAGATAGATAGATAGATAGATAGATAGGTTGTTCGTCTTTCAATGGTGTCGAGGGATGTACCAGTCGTAGAAGCTGATAGAACCATTTATCTGTTATAGTACAGCCAGCTTTATCGAAATTTCAATAAACGGAGCTTGGTTTCAAACCAGTACTTGTTCCAGAATCCTCCATCCTGTCTTAAGCACTTCACTCACTCCAGCTTTGTCCTCACAACGAGACAGACTTGCCGCTACTCTGCGCATTTTCCCCATTGGCTATTGACACGGCACGCTCACGTCACGTGAGGACAAACATTCGGGAAACATTGACACGAGACTCGGGATTAAACTCGCCTCTGCCAGCCCTCGGTCCTCCCTCGGGTGGTGTCACTTCACACAGCGGATATTGCTGGTGACTCCAGCAATCTTAAGGCAGTTTCTGCTCCATCTCGAGGAATTGTTTAATAGCCAGGGATGCTCACTGACCCTTCTTTTCAAAACCTGTTAGGCTGTGATGTTAGACACCCGAAAGGTCACAATTACCACCCTTGGTAATGTTTGCGGGGCTGAAAGTTGGGGACAAGAACCGAAAGATTAAACGAGTGACTGATTGAATGAGGAGAGTGACAAGACCAAATAAATGACAGATGAATTAACTAGCATCATAGAAAGTGACAGCATCAAGTAAACAGGTCAATGGTATATAACAGAGAGAGCAGTAAAAGATGGCGTATACAGTGATGGAAGACAATACAAAGCGTTCCGATGTTGCGGACTAAAGCTGCCTTCTGCAGGGACCGGAACGTTACACAAAAATAGTTCGTCTATTTATACTGTATATAAAATATACAACAATACAACATTACAAACAATCCGTCACGCCCCGGAGTTTAAACGTATCATGGTGTTGGATCTTATATTTGTTTTCCTTATGTAGGATATATGTATGTTTGTATGTTTGTTTGTATATATGTTTTATTGGCTTTTCCCCCATTTAATAAATAATTAACGTTTTGAAGCACCTGTTTTCCTCCAGGAGCACTATCCCCCAGTAGCACTCTCCCTCAGTAGTACTTTCCCCTAGTAGCACTTTCCTCCAGTAGCACTTTCCCCAGTAGCACTTTCCCCCAGTAGCACTTTCCTCCAGTAGCACTTTCCCCTAGTAGCACTTTCCTCCAGTAGCACTTTCCTCCAGTAGCACTTTCCCCCAGTAGCACTTTCCTCCAGTAGCACTTCTGCCCAGTAGTACATTCCTCCTGTAGCACTTTCCCCATTAGCAATCTACTCCACTAGCAATTTCCCCTAATAGCACTTTCCTCCAGTGGCACTTTCATACAGTAGCACTCTCCTTCAGTAGCACTTTCCTACAGTAGCACTTTCCTACAGTAGCACTGTCCTCCAGTAGCACTTTCCTACAGTAGCACACTCCTCCAGTAGCACTTTCCTACAGTAGCACTCTCCTCCAGTAGCACTTTCCTACAGTAGCACTTTCCTACAGTAGCACTCTCCTCCAGTAGCACTTTCCTACAGTAGCACCCTTCTGCTGTAGCACTTTCCAACAGTAGCACTTTCTTCCAATAGCACTTTCCTACAGTAGCACTTTCTTCCAGTAGCACTATCACCCACTAGCACTTTCCTTCAGTATCACTTTCCCTCAGTAGCACTTTCCATTAGTAGTACTTTCCTATAGTAGCACATTCCTCTAGTAGCACTTTCATCCACTAGCACTTTTCTCCAGTAGCGCTTTCCTTCAGTAGCACTTTCCCCCCAGTAGCACCTTCCCGCAGTAGCACTTTCCTCCAATAGTACTTTCTTCTAGTAGCACTTTCTTCCAGTAGCACTTTACCCCCAGCAGCACTTTCTTCCAGTAGCACTTTCCTTAAGTAGCACTTTCTTACAGTAGCACTTTCACCCAGTAGCACTTTCTTCCAGTAGCACTTTCACCCAGTAGCACTTTCTTCCAGTAGCACTTTCCCCCAGTAGCACCTTCCTTCAGTAGCACTTTCCTCCACCAGCACTTTCCTCCAGTAGCAATTTCCCTCAGCACTTTCCTCCAGTAACACTCTCCCCGAGTACCACTCTTCTCCAGTAGCACTTTCCTCCAGTAGCACTATCTTCCACTAGCACTTTCCTCCATCAGCACTTTCCCTCAGTAGCACTTTCCCCAGTAGCACTTTCCCCCAGTAGCACTTTCCTCCAGTAGCACTTTCCTCCAGTTGCACTTTCCCCAGTAGCATTTTCCCTCAGTAGCTCTTTACCACAGTAGCAATTTCCCACAGTAGCACTTTTCCCACTAGCACTTTCCCTCAGTAGCACTTTCCCCAGTAGCACTTTCCGCCAGCAGGAGCCGCGATAGCTCAGTGGTTAGTGAACTGGACTACTACGGACAAGGGGTAGGGTTCGATCCCAACCGACGGCTCCGGGTTCACCCAGCCTTATATGGGTACCGGATTTTTTCTGGGAAAGTAAAAGCAGCACGGGCGTAATACCGACCACATTACCCCAAAATCATGTGCTGAAGGTCTGTAAAATATAGGGTCACTAACACCATATTTCCCTATACGCCACTTGGCGTGACGGGGGGTACTTTACTTTTTTTACTTTCCGCCAGCAGCACTTTCCTCCAGTAACGTTTTCCTTATGTAGCACTTTCCTCTTGTAGCACTTTCCTCCAGTACCACTTTCCTCCAGTACCACTTTCCCCCAGTAGCACTATCCTCTTGTAGAACTTTCCCTCAGATGTATTTTCCTCCAGTAGCACTTTCCATCAGTAGCACTTTCCTCCAGTAGTACTTTCCCCCAGTAGCTCTTTCTCCCAGTAGCACTTTCCCCAGTAGCACTTTCCCCCAGTAGCACTTTCCCTCAGTAGCCCTTTCCTCCAGTAGCACTTTCAGTCAGTAGCACTTTCCCTCATTAGCACTTTCCTCCAGTACCACTTTCCCCCAGTAGCACCTTTCCTCAGTAGCACTTTCCCTCAATAGCACTTTCCTCCAGTAGCACTTTCCCCTAGTGGCACTTTTCCTCCAGTAGCACTTTCCCCCAGTAGCACTTTCCTCCAGTAGCACTTTCCCCCCAGTAGCACTTTCCTCCACTAACACTTTTCTCCACTCGACTGATTCTCGAGTAGTGTAGAAACAAGGGACAAGTAAACTCGAGACGGAACTTGATTTGTAGGGGATGCCAGAAGATGGGTAGGTCCTGGACTTACGATCTAAAACAAGCTGCAACTGACAATACATGCAGTACTGGGATGTGAAAATATAGATTGTACTAGAGGGTGTATGCATTACTATAACATACAGGCAGTACTGGGATGTGAAAATATAGACTGTACTAGAGGGTGTATGCATTACAATAACATACAGGCAGTACTGGCATGTGAAAATATAGACTGTACTAGAGGGTGTATGCATTACTATAACATACAGGCAGTACTGGGATGTGAAAATATAGACTGTACTAGAGATTGTCCAAAATAGAATAAAAGACATAACCAGAGGTCGTATGCATTATTATAAGATACCAGAAGCAGCGGCGGATAACAGAGGAGGCAACGGAGGCCACGACAACTAGAGAGTGTAGGCATTACTATAACATAAGGGTAGAGCTAGAGGCTATAGACATTACTATAACATAATGGTAGAGCTAGAGGCTATAGGCATTACTATAACATAAGGGTAGAGCTAGAGGCTATAGACATTGCTATAACATAAGGGTAGAGCTAGAGGCTATAGACATTACTATAACATAAGGGTAGAGCTAGAGGCTATAGACATTGCTATAACATAAGGGTAGAGCTAGAGGCTATAGACATTACTATAACATAAGGGCACAGCTAGAGGCTGTAGACATTACTATAACATAAGGGTAGAGCTAGAGGATATAGACATTACTATAACATAAGGGTAGAGCTAGAGGCTATAGACATTACTATAACATAAGGGTACAGCTAGAGGCTGTAGACATTACTATAACATACAGGCGGTATTAGTAGGTATAAGCATTACTACAACATACAGGCAGTACTAGAGGGTATAGACATTACTATAACATACAGGCAGTACTAGTAGGTATAGGCATTACTATAACATACAGGCAGTACTAGAGGGTATAGACATTACTATAACATACAGGCAGTACTATAGGATATAGACATTACTATAACATACAGGCAGTACTAGAGGGTATAGATATTACTATAACATACAGGCAGCACTAGAGGCTATAGGCATTAATATAACATACAGGCAGTACTAGAGGGTATAGACATTACTATAACATACAGGCAGTACTAGAGGGTATAGACATTACTATAACATACAGGCAGTACTAGAGGCTATAGACATTACTATAACATACATACGGTACTAGAGGGTATAGACATTACTATAACATACCGGCTGTACTAGAGGCTATAGGCATTACTATAACATACAGGCAGTACTAGAGGGTGTAGACATTACTATAACATGCAGGCGGTACTAGAGGGTGTAGACATTACTATCACATACAGGCAGTGCTAGTAGGTATAGTCATTACTACAACATAAGGGCAGTGCTAGAGGCCATAGACATTACTATCACATAAGGATAGTGCTAGAGGCTATAGAAATTACTATAACATTAAGGTAGTACTAGAGGCTATATAAATTACTATAATATAAGGGCAGTGCTAGAGGCTATAGACATTACTATAACACAAGGACAGTGCTAGATGCTATAGACATTACTATATCATAAGGGCAGTGCTAGAGGCTATAGATTTACTATAACATAAAGACAGTGCTAGAGGCTGGATACATTACTATAACTTACGGGTAGCACTAGAGACTTTAGTCATTACTATAACACACAGACAGTAATAGATACTTTATACATTACTATAACACACAGACAGTAATAGATACTTTATGCATTACTATAACACACAGACAGTAATTGATACTTTATACATTACTATAACACACAGACAGTAATTGATACTTTATACATTACTATAACACACAGACAGTAATAGATACTTTATACATTACTATAACACACAGACAGTAATAGATACTTTATGCATTACTATAACACACAGACAGTAATTGATACTTTATACATACAGACAGTGCTGGAGACTGGAGACATTACTGTAACTAATAAATATTTTCACAACGTACAGTTACCATATTAGAGAAACGTTACTGCAACATGTATACCTTACTACAACATATATACAGGGATATAGCATACAGACTTTATTATAACATACATGCAGTAAAATAGCATACATACATGGCATGCAGACAAAAACGTCATGCAAAACAGAAGTGATTACATTCTAATGCATCTTTGTGTGTGCATGTCTGTGTTAGTCACCTCTAGTGACTCGGGCAGATGGTGCTCGTAAACCTGGGAGGGCCGACCATCTAAGGGCAGAATCCCCCTACAGAAAAGACAATCTGCTGCCTTGCAGGAAGATTGGGGACAATCAAAGGCTAAGGAATGCAAACCTGAATAAAATGCTGGGTGAAATCGGATGCACTGGGCCACTGGGGCAGAACACAGTGCAACTTTTTAACGGGTGTTCAATCAGAGTGGATCTGGCAGACTCTAATTGTGATGTTCTGCCTGTGGGGGCGATCAACACACTTAACCTGACAGTAGACTTCATGTGAGAGTCTGGAATCCTACTCTGATTGAATGCTCTTTTGCTACTAGGGGAAAGTGCCACTGGAGGAAAGTGCTATTAGGGGAAATTGCTACTGGAGTAGATTGCTAATGGGGAAAGTGCTACAGGAGGAATGTACTACTGGGCAGAAGTGCTTCCTCACTGGAGGAAAGTGCTACTGGGGGAAAGTGCTACTGGAAGAAAGTGCTACTGGGGAAAGTGCTACTGGAAGAAAGTGCTACTGGAGGAAAGTGCTACTGGAGGAAAGTGCTACTGGAAGAAAGTGCTACTGGGGGAAAGTGCTACTGGAAGAAAGTGCTACTGGAAGAAAGTGCTACTGGAAGAAAGTGCTACTGGAGGAAAGTGCTACTGGGGGAAAGTGCTACTGGAAGAAAGTGCTACTGGAAGAAAGTGCTACTGGAAGAAAGTGCTACTGGAGGAAAGTGCTACTGGGGGAAAGTGCTACTGAGGGAGAGTGCTACTGGGGGATAGTGCTCCTGGGGGAAAACAGGTGCTTCAAAACGTTAATTATTTATTAAATGGGGGAAAAGCCAATAAAACATATATACAAACCAACATACAAACATACATATATCCTACATAAGGAAAACAAATATAAGATCCAACACCATGATACGTTTAAACTCCGGGGCGTGACGGATTGTTTGTAATGTTGTATTGTTGTATATTTTATATACAGTATAAATAGACGAACTATTTTTGTGTAACGTTCCGGTCCCTGCAGAAGGCAGCTTTAGTCCGCAACATTGGAACGCTTTGTATTGTCTTCCATCACTGTATACGCCATCTTTTACTGCTCTCTCTGTTATATACCATTGACCTGTTTACTTGATGCTGTCACTTTCTATGATGCTAGTTAATTCATCTGTCATTTATTTGGTCTTGTCACTCTCCTCATTCAATCAGTCACTCGTTGTTCTTGTTGACATACACTAAGCTATCATTGTTCTTGTTGACACAAACAAAGCTATAATTGTTCTTGTTGACATGCACAAAGCTATCATTGTTCTTGTTAACATAAAAAGGCTATCATTGTTCTTGTTGACATACACAAAGCTATTATTTCTTTAGTTGACATACCAAAGATATCATTGTTCTTGTTGACATACACAAAGATATCATTGTTCTTGTTGATATAAACAAAGCTATCATTGTTCTTGTTGACATAAACAAAGCTATCATTGTTCTTGTTAACATAAACAAAGCTAGCATTGTTCTTGTTAATATACAAAAAGCTATCATTGTTCTTGTTGACATACACAAAGCTATCATTGTTCTTATTAGCATAAATAAAGCTATCATTGTTCTTATTAACATAGCTAAAGCTATCATTGTTCTTGTTGACATACACAAGGCTATCATTGTTCTTGTTGACATACACAAAGCTATCATTGTTCTTTTTAACACAAACAAAGCTATCATTGTCCGTTTTAACATAAACAAAGCTATCATTGTTCTTATTGACATATACAAAGCTATCGTTGTTCTTGTTGACATACACAAGGCTATCATAGTTGTTGTTGACATACACAAATCTACCATTGTTCTCGTTAACATAAAAAGGCTATCATTGTTCTTGTTGACATACACAAAGCTATCATTGTTCTTGTTGACATACACAAAGCTATCATTGTTCTTGTTGACATACACAAAGCTATCATTGTTCTTGTTGACATACAAAAAGCTATCATTGTTCTTGTTGACATACACAAAGCTATCAGTTTTCTTGTTGACATACACAAAGCTATCAGTGTTCTTGTTGACATAAACAAAGCTATCATTGTTCTTGTTGACACAAACAAAGCTCTCATTATTCTTGTTGACATACACAAAGCTATCATTGTTCTTGTTGACATACACAAAGCAATTATTTCTTTGGTTGACATACACTAAGATATCATTCTTCTTGTTGACATACACAAAGATATCATTTTTCTTGTTGACATACACAAAGCTATCACTGTTCTTGTTAACATAAAAAGGCTATCATTGTTCTTGTTGACATACACAAAGCTATTATTTCTTTGGTTGACATACACAAAGATATCATTGTTTTTGTTGACATACACAAGGCTATTATTGTTGATGTTGACATTAACAAAGCTATCATTGTTCTTGTTGTCATATACAAAGATACCATTGTTCTTGTTGACATACACAAAGCTATCATTGTTCTTGTTGACATACACAAAGCTATCATTGTTCTTGTTAACATAAATAAAGCTTTCATTGTTCTTGATGACATAAACAAAGTCAACTGAGTTTTAATCTCAGTGGTTTACCTCTGTTTGTTTTAATCTCAGTTGTTTGCCTCTGTTTTTTTTATATCAGTGGTTTCCTTCTGTTTGTTTCAATTTCAGTGGTTTGCCTCTGTTTTTTTCAATCTCAGTGGTGTAATTTTATTTGTTTTAGTCTCAATGGTTTACTTTTATTTGTTTCAGTCTCAATGGTTTACTTTTATTTGTTTTTAGTCTCAGTGGTTTACTTTTATTTGTTTTAGTCTCAGTGGTTTACTTTTATTTGTTTTAGTCTCAGTGGTTTACCTCTGTTTGTTTTAGTCTCAGTGGTTTACTTTTATTTGTTTTAGTCTCAGTGGTTTACCCCTGTTTGTTTTAGTCTCAGTGGTTTATTTTTATTTGTTTCAGTCTCAGTGGTTTACCTCCGTTTCTTTTAGTCTCAGTGGTTTAATTTTATTTGTATTAGTCTCAGTGGTTTACATCTGTTTGTTTTAGTCTCAATGGTTTACTTTTATTTGTTTTAGTCGTAGTGGTTTACCTCTGTTTGTTTCAGTCTCAGTGGTTTACTTTTATTTGTTTTAGTCGTAGTGGTTTACCTCTGTTTTAGTCACAGTGGTTTACCTATATTTTAGTTGTAGTGGTTTACCTCTGTTTTAGTTGTAGTGGTTTACTTCTGTTTTAGTTGTAGTGGTTTACCTCTATTTTAGTTGTACTGGTTTACCTCTGTTTTAGTTGTAGTAGTTTACTTCTGTTTTAGGTGTAATGGTTTACCTCTGTTTTAGTCGTAATGGTTTACTTCTGTTTTAGACATAGCGGTTTACCTCTGTTTTATTCATAGCGGTTTAACTAGGTACCTGAAACACTGGACATTCATAATTGTTTGTTTTAGTCTCAGAAGTTTACTTCTGTTTTAGTTGTAGTGGTTTACTTCTCTTTTAGCTGTAGTGGTTTACCTCTGTTTTAGTCTCAGTGGTTTACTTCTGTTTTAGTTGTAGTTGTTTCCCTCTGTTTTAGTCGTAATGGTTTACTTCTGTTTTAGACATAGCGGTTTACCTCTGTTTTATCCGTAGCGATTTAATTAGGTACCTGAAACACTGGACATTCATAACTGTTTGTTTTAGTCTCAGTGGTTTACTTCTGTTTGTTTTAGTCTCAGTGGTTTACTTCTGTTTGTTTTAGTCTCAGTGGTTTACTTCTGTTTGTTTTAGTCTCAGTGGTTTACTTCTGTTTGTTTTAGTCTCAGTGGTTTACTTCTGTTTGTTTTAGTCTCAGTGGTTTACTTCTGCTTGTTTTAGTCTCAGTGGTTTACTTCTGTTTGTTTTAGTCTCAGTGGTTTACTTCTATTTGTTTCAGTATCAGTGGTTTACTTTTAGTCTTTGTGGTTTATTTATGTTTGTTTTAGTCTTAGTGGTTTACTTCTGTTTGTTTTAGTCTCAGTGGTTTACTTCTATTTGTTTCAGTATCAGTGGTTTACTTTTAGTCTTTGTGGTTTATTTCTGTTTGTTTTAGTCTTAGTGGTTTGCTTCTATTTGTTTCTGTATCAGTGGTTTACTTTTAGTCTTTGTGGTTTATTTCTGTTTGTTTTAGTCTCAGTGGTTTGCTTCTATTTGTTTCAGTATCAGTTTTTTACTTTTAGTCTTTGTGGTTTATTTCTGTTTGTTTTAGTCTTAGTGGTTTACTTCTGTTTGTTTTAGTCTCAGTGGTTTACTTTTGTTTGTTTTAGTCTCAGTGGTTTACTTCTATTTGTTTCAGTATCAGTGGTTTACTTTTAGTCTTTGTGGTTTATTTCTGTTTGTTTTAGTCTCGGTGGTTTACTTTTATGACTTTTGTCTCAATGGTTAACCTTTTTTTGTTTTAGTTTCAGTGGTTTACCTTTATTTGTTTTAGACTCAATGGTTTACTTTCATTTCTATTAGTCTTAGTGGTTTACTTCTGTTTCTTTTAGTCGTAGTGGTTTACCTCTGTTTTAGTCATAGTGGTTTACCTCTGTTTTAGTTGTAGTGGTTTACTTCTGTTTTAGTTGTAGTGGTTTACTTCTGTTTTAGTTGTAGTGATTTTCCTCTATTTTTGTTGTACTGGTTTACCTCTGTTTTGGATGTAGTGATTTAACTCTATTTTAGTTGTAGTGGTTTACTTCTGTTTTAGTTGTAGTGATTTACCTCTATTTTAGTTGTAGTGATTTACCTCTATTTTAGTTGTAGTGGTTTACCTCTGTTTTAATTGCAGTGATTTACTTCTATTTTAGTTGTAGTGGTTTACCTCTGTTTTAGTTGTAGTGGTTTACCTCTGTTTTAGTTGTAGTGGTTTACCTCTGTTTTAGTTGTAGTGATTTACCTCTTTTTTAGTCGTAGTGGTTTACCTCTGGTTTAGTCATAGTGGTTTACTTCTC
>JAVIAB010000059.1:70271437-70281437 GCA_032433765.1 Megaustenia siamemsis
CTCCTTCTTCTTTTTCTTCCATTTCTTCTTATTCTTCTTCTTATTCTTCTTATTCTTCTTCCTCATCTCCCTCGTCCCCCTCCACCTCTTTTTTCTTTTTATTCTTCTTCTTCTTCTTCTTCTTCTTATTCTTCTTCCTCATCTCCCTCGTCCCCCTCCACCTCTTTTTTCTTTTTATTCTTCTTCTTCTTATTCTTCTTCCTCATCTCCCTCGTCCCCCTCCACCTCTTTTTTCTTTTTATTCTTCTTCTTCTTATTCTTCTTCCTCATCTCCCTCGTCCCCCTCCACCTCTTTTTTCTTTTTATTCTTCTTCTTCTTATTCTTCTTCCTCATCTCCCTCGTCCCCCTCCACCTCTTTTTTCTTTTTATTCTTCTTCTTCTTATTCTTCTTCCTCATCTCCCTCGTCCCCCTCCACCTCTTTTTTCTTTTTATTCTTCTTCTTCTTATTCTTCTTCCTCATCTCCCTCGTCCCCCTCCACCTCTTTTTTCTTTTTATTCTTCTTCTTCTTATTCTTCTTCTTTTTCTGCTTTAATTTCCTGTTTCTCTTCTTCTTCTATTTCTTCCTCCTTCTCATCTACGTCTTTTTCTTCTTATTATATTTCTTCCTCCTCCTCTTGTCTTTCTTTTCTTCTGTTTCGCTCTACAATATAACTCATATGCTATCTTGTGTTTCACTTTGCAGCCAAAATGCGGAATCTTGTACCCTTAGACCCCACACATCCGACTTCGTGACGGCGGATTGAAAAAAAAAGAATTGCTTTCCCTCTTCGATAGCTTTAACCCTTTCATTCATTCTAGTACAAACTTTGCACCGTCTATCTCCGGCTTTATTACAGCCAGCGGTACACATTTAACTCATATATAAGTCCTTACATATAGCTGATACATATTTTGTAATATACTTATCTACTTAAAAGACGAATTAATTCTACAACGATTAGGAAGTTTAGGCAGAAACGTTACTTTAATTATTAACTTTTAATTGATAATTGTAAATTGGACTTTCATTAGTAGATGCTTGCGCCGTAAAAAAAAGGTATAGTAAAAGCTATACTTAATTAACAGACGACACAAATTTGAACGACGTTTCGGCTCAATAGGTCTTCATCAGGTACAAACAAACAACACACGCACAGAGATATGTAAGTGAATAAAACTAATCCTACATAGCTAACTAGTAATATTCTCCCTTACATTTAGTTTTACTGCAGATTGGCATTTGTATGCATTCATTTGCATTTTTTTTCGCCTTGACCCCAGCAGAATAAAGGGATAGAAATGGCAGGACAAAATCATTAACGTAGAGTTATGGGAATGTACCAGTCAAATATCAGTGGATAATGAGATAGAGCGAAGACGATGGCGCTGGATAGGACACATGTTGCGGAAGCCAATTGAGAGTATTACAAGACAGGCCCTTTTTTGGAATCCCCAAGGAAGAAGACAAAGAGGAAGACCAAAATATTCTTTGAGAAGACAGATGGAAGTAGAGATGAAGATAAAGGGGAAAACATGGAATGATCTTAAAAGAATGGCAAGAAACAGAACGGCTTGGAAAGTGTTTGTTGAAGACCTATGCTCCACAGCAAGCTGAAAGTGTTGGTTGCAGACCTATGTTCCACAGGGAGCTGACAGTGTTTGTTGAAGACTTATGCTCCACAGGGAGCTGAAAGTGTTTGTTGCAGACCTATGCTTCACAGTGAGCTGAAAGTGTTTGTTGAAGACCTATGCTTCACCGGGCGCTGAAAGTGTTTGTTGAAGACCTATGCTTCACAGTGAGCTGAAAGTGTTTGTTGAAGACCTATGCTTCACCGGGAGCTGAAAGTGTTTGTTGAAGACCTATGCTTCACCGGGAGCTGAAAGTGTTTGTTGAAGACCTATGCTTCACCGGGAGCTGAAAGTGTTTGTTGAAGACCTATGCTTCACCGGGAGCTGAAAGTGTTTGTTGAAGACCTATGCTTCACAGTGAGCTGAAAGTGTTTGTTGAAGACCTATGCTTCACAGTGAGCTGAAAGTGTTTATTGAAGACTTGAAGAGTGTGTGAGTGTGTGTGAGTGAGTGAGTGAGTGAGTGAGTGAGTGAGTGAGTGAGTGAGTGAGTGAGTGAGTGAGTATGTGAGTGAGTGAGTGAGTGAGTGAGTGAGTGAGTGGGTGGGTGGGTGGGTGGGTGGGTGGGTGAGTGAGTGAGTGAGTGAGTGGGTGAGTGGGTGAGTGAGTGAGTGAGTGAGTGAGTGAGTGAGTGAGTGAGTGAGTGAGTGAGTGAGTGAGTGAGACTAAGTGAGTCTTCTCCAAATACTGAGAACTCCGATAAGAAACTTCGATCATATCTACGAACTCCGTAGTACGGTCTGCGATAAGTCAACTATAAGTCTCTGAACCTGTCTTTCTAACATGTTAGCACCAGCACACGCAGCAACCGCTCTAAACCTAACTATTGCAGTAATTGCCTGTTAACAAAACACGCAGGAAATTTCTAAACCTAAATATTGCAGTAATTGCCTGTTAACAAAACACACAGAACCTGCTCTAAATCTAAATATTGCAGTAATTGCCTGTTAACAAAACACACAGAACCTGCTCTAAATCGAACTATTGCAGTAATTGCCTGTTGACAAAACACGCTGGACCTGCTCTAGATCTAACTATTGCAGTAAGTGCCTGTTAACAAAACACGCAGGAAGCGCTCTAAACCTAACTATTGCAGTAATTGCCTGTTAACAAAACACGCAGGAAGCGCTCTAAACCTAACTATTGCAGTAATTGCCTGTTAACAAAACAAGCAGGAATCGCTCTAAACCTAACTATTGCAGCAATTGCCTGTTAACAAAGCACGCAGGACCTGCTCTAAATCTAAATATTGCAGTAATTGCCTGTTAACAAAACACGAAGTACCTGCTCTAAATCTAACTATTGCAGCAATTGCCTGTTAACAAAACACGCTGGACCTGCTCTAGATCTAACTATTGCGTTAATTGCCTGTTAACAAAACACGAAGTACCTGCTCTAAATCTAACTATTGCAGTAATTGACTGTTATCAAAACACGCATGACCTGCTATAAATCTAACTATTGAAGTAATTGCCTGTTAACAAAACACGCAGGAATTGCTCTAAACCTAAATATTGCAGTAATTGCCTGTTAACAAAACACACAGAACCTGCTCTAAATCTAAACATTGCAGTAATTACCTGTTAACAAAACACACAGAACCTGCTCTAAATCGATCTATTGCAGTAATTGCCTGTTGACAAAACACGCTGGACCTGCTCTAGATCTAACTATTGCAGTAATTGCTTGTTAACAAAACACGCAGGAAGCGCTCTAAACCTAACTATTGCAGTAATTGCCTGTTAACAAAACATGCAGGAAGCGCTCTAAACCTAACTATTGCAGCAATTGCCTGTTAACAAAACACGCAGGGCGTGCTCTAAATCTAACTATTGCAGTAATTTCCTGTTAACAAAACACGCAGGGCCTGCTCTAAATCTAACTATTGCAGTAATTGCCTGTTAACAAAACACGCAGGACCTGCTCTAAATCTAACTATTGCAGTAATTGCCTGTTAACAAAATACGCAGGACCTGCTCTAAATCTAACTATTGCAGTAATTGCCTGTTAACAAAATACGCAAGACCTATTCTAAACCTAACTATTACAGTGATTGTTTGTTAACATTAAACAAACAACTAGAAAAGTCAACACACCAGTCAACAAGACATTTCATTTTTTTTTCCATTTCCATTTCTTCTCATGTTTAAAAATTATTTTAAAATTGTTCTTTCTTTTTCGTCTTCCTTTACTTCTTTTTATTTTCTTCTTATTTTCTTCTTCTTTCTTTCCTCCCCTTTTTGCTGCGTGTTCTTCTCATTTTCTTCCTATTCTTCTATTCTTCTCCTCCTCCTTCTCCTTCTTCTTCCTCCTCTTCTTCTTCTTCTTCCTCTTCTCCTTTTCCCCTCTTCTTTTTACTTCTCCTTCTTCTTGCTTATTACTATTTTCATTCTCCTCTTTCTCCTACTTTTTCTTCTTCTTTTTTCTTCGTTTATTCTCTTCACTTATTTCTTCATTTCTTTGACTTTCTTAAGACAGAAAAATGTTCCAGTTCCTGCTTTACATCCGGATCATCAATCATCATTTGATGTTCTTTGATAGTTTCCTTGATGTTCTTTGATAGTTTCCTCGATGTTCTTTGAGAGTTTGCTTGATGTTCTTTGATAGTTTCCTGATGTTCTTTGAGAGTTTCCTTGATGTTCTTTGATAGTTTCCTGATGTTCTTTGATAGTTTCCTGATGTTCTTTGAGAGTTTCCTTGATGTTTTTTGATAGTTTCCTTGATGTTCTTTGATAGTTTCCTGATGTTCTTTGATAGTTTCCTGATGTTCTTTGAGAGTTTCCTTGATGTTCTTTGATAGTTTCCTTGATGTTCTTTGATAGTTTCCTGATGTTCTTTGATAGTTTCCTTGATGTTCTTTGATAGTTTCCAGATGTTCTTTGAAAGTTTCCTTGATGTTCTTTGCTAGTTTCCTTGATGTTCTTTGAGAGTTTCCTTGATGTTCTTTGATAGTTTCCTTGATGTTCTTTGATAGTTTCCTCGATGTTCTTTGAGAGTTTCCTTGATGTTCTTTGATAGTTTCCTTGATGTTCTTTGATAGTTTCCTGATGTTCTTTGATAGTTTCCTGATGTTCTTTGATAGTTTCTTCGATGTTCTTTGATAGTTTCCTTGATGTTCTTTGATAGTTTCCTGGTGTTCTTTGAGAGTTTCCTCGATGTTCTTTGATAGTTTCCTTGATGTTCTTTGATAGTTTCCTGATGTTCTTTGAGAGTTTCCTTGATGTTCTTTGATAGTTTCCTTGATGTTCTTTGATAGTTTTCTTGATGTTCTTTGATAGTTTCCTTTTTGTTCTTTGATAGTCTCCTTGATTTATGTATCAGAGCTTCCTTGATGTTCTTTGAGATTTTCCTTGATGTTCTTTGAGAGTTTCTTTGATGTTCTTCGAGAGTTTCCTTGATGTTCTTTGATAGTTTTCTTGATGTTGTTACCAAAATTTACTCTGATTTTATATCAGACACAATGATTTCTTCTAATCTTTTGTTATTATGTTTTCTTTTTTTTTAATCAAAGGCATTCCTTCCAAGTGACCAGCCATTTTATTGCATGCACTTATCAGCCGCGATAGCTCAGTGGTTAGTGAACTGGACTACAAAGGACAAGAGATAGGGTTCGATCAACCGACGGCTTCCGGTTCACCCAGCCTTTAATGGGTACCGGATTTTTTTCTTTTTTGGGAAAATAAAGCAGCACGGGCGTAATAATGACCACATTACCCCACAAATCATGTGCTGAAGGTCTGTAAAATATAGGGTCACTAACACCATATTTCCCTATACGCCACTAAGAGTGACGGGGGTACTTTACTTTTACTTTTTTTTTGGTGGGGGGGGGGGGGGGGGAGAGACTGGTTGGTCTCGTGGCAAGACGCCTGTTTCGATACAGAGAGGTTGTGAGTTCAAATCCCAGCGCCATCATTTGGGATTTTTATTTGTGATTTCTCTCTGCGGCAACCACCATTGGTTTCAGCAGTGAGGCCCGGATTGAAACGTCAATTACTCGGCGGAGAAAAGAAAACCCCTGTGTACATGGCTGCCAGGCAAAAACAGATTAACACGCAAAATTCAGTTCCTAGTCTCTAGGGAGACTAGAGCTGCAACTACCTTGGACATACTACAACCAATTATGGAGAATGTACAACTGAAATAAACAAAAGAATAGGAATGGCAAAAAGTAATGTTAAAAATGCCATGAAAAATATACTAATATCAAAACAAATAACACTAGGGCTAAAACTAAGAATAGCAAAATGTTATATATGCTCAACATTCCTATATGGTGCAGAAACATGGGCATTAGTCCAGAAATCATAACAGAAAATTGAAGCCTTTAAATGTGGATTTATAGAAGAATAGGTAGAATTGGATGGAAATAAAAGAGAACAAATGGTGAAGTTTTAAACCAACTAAAAATGAAAAGAGAACTACTAAACAAAATTCAAACAAGTCAAATGAGATTTGGCATGTTAAAATACACAGCAGCCTACTAAAAGTGATCTTATAAGGGAAAAGATGAAAGAGGCAAACCAAGACTAACATGGACGATTAACATAAACAGATGAACAAAAATCAGTCTTTGACAATCTGCACCATCAAAGGTAAAAAAAAAAAAACAGAGTGGAATGGCGCTCCATGGTAGCCAACCTTCGATACGGAGTATCGCACTCAGTGAATGGAGTTCTAGGGACTTCGTCAGAGTGAAAAGCTGGCGAACACAAAACAAATGAATAGAATAGATTAGAATAGAAGAGAATAGAATAGAATAGAAGAGAAGAGAAGAGAAGAGAAGAGAAGAGAAGAGAAGAGAAGAGAAGAGAAGAGAAGAGAAGAGAAGAGAATAGATTAGAATAGAATAGAATAGAATAGAAGAGAAGAGAATACATTAGAATAGAATAGAAGAGAAGAGAATAGATTAGAATAGAATAGAAGAGAAGAGAAGAGAAGAGAATAGAATAGAATAGAATAGAATAGAATAGAATAGAATAGAATAGATTAGAATAGAATATATTAGGATAGAATAGAATAGAAGAGAATAGAATAGAATATATTAGTATAGAATAGAATAGAATATATTAGGATTGAATAGAATAGAATAGAATAGAATATATTAGGATAGAAGAGAATAGAATAGAAGAGAATAGTTTAGAATAGAATATATTAGGATAGAATAGAATAGAATAGAATAGAATAAAGTTGAATAGAATAGATTAGAACAAAATATATTAGGATAGAATAGAATAGAATAGAATAGAATAGAATAGAATAGAATAGAATAGAATAGAATAAGACCAAACATCCATTACGCTTCACAGACATAATACTTCAAGTTTATATAAAATGTATGCATGTAATATAAGCAAGAAACGGACTGGAGCAGTTAAACTAATATGAAGACATGACAAACTTCGACGTTTCGGCAAAACCCTTCATCAGGTTTAACAAACAAACTATTCCAATTAAACAAAGAAATCCAAGCCAAAATATACAGACATGGACACCGTCAACATTAAACATTGACTCTGGTCAATCCTGAAATATGGCTACCGTTAATTCATGTGTTATTATTACAAGCTGTCGTGAGGGTACCATTTTTACTGGGGACAATTTAGCACAAGGGCGCTGCAGCTGAAAAATACGACACCCCGGGTGCAGCAGCGGACAAAAATAAGCCTCAATTACAAATAGCCGGAAACGGCATATCTTTTCGGGAAGGAAAACTTTCACGGTTATAAAGCGGTTTTAATAAAAGAAGAGCTGTGAGCGCAGCATGGGCGATTAGGACTAGTTTGTCACGTTTTGTTTCTAAGATAACGATTGTGCGCAAAAGTGATAAAGCCTTTGATGTGAAATATATGGGCTTGAGATTTGGGCTTTGCGGGGATAATTACGCGGGGCGTATTGCGTGGTGCATTTATTGCTCATGCGGATTTGATGTTTTTTTGAAGTGTAGGTTGGAGGATGCATGGGGGCGTCGTGGCATGTGCGAAATTTGTTCAGTGACTTTGTTGTCACAGCGGACGTCTGGGCACTGCTATAGATTCTGAGATATTGGCACATATCCTGCAATAACCGGATGGTTCATATGTGGCATTTAGAAAAAGAAAAGAAAAGACTATGGTGGTATTTGTTCATCATCATTGAGTGCCGTCTCCGCAACGAAGGTTGGCTACCATGGAGCGCCATTTTGCTCTATCTCTTGCTTTGATGGTGCAGGTTGTCATCGGTTGATTTGTCCATCTTTTGATGTTACTCGTCCATGTTAATCTTGGTCTGCCTCTTTTACCTTGTATTTTCCCCTCCAGGATCACTTTCAGTAGGCTGTTGTGTCTTTTAACATGGCCTAAGAATCGCATTTGTCTTGTTCTAATTGTGTTTAGTAGTTCTCTTTCATTTTTAGTTGTTTTAAGACTTCGTCGTTTGTTTTCTTTTCCTTCCATCCAATTCTACCTATTCTTCTATATATCCACATTTCAAAGGCTTCAATTCTCTGTTATGTTTTCTTGTCTAATGTCCATGTTTCAGCACCATACAGGAATATTGAGAAGATGTAACATTTTGCTATTCTTAGTTTTAGCTCTGGTGTTATTTGTTTTGATGTTAGTATGTCCTTCATGACATTAAAATTACTTTTTGCCATTCCTATTCTTTTGTTTATTTCAGTTGTACATTTTCCATCACTGGTTATAGTATGTCCAAGGTAGTTGTAGTTCTGAACTGTCTCCAGGTCTATTCCTTCAATTTTGATATCCACTTGTGGGTTTTGAGTATTTTCTTTGTTTATGATCATAGTTTTAGTCTTTTTGATATTCATATCTAATCCATATTTTTTGCTTGTCGTCGGTATATGTAAAAGCAAGAAAAACAAGCAAAAGTTACGAAAGAAGAGAACAGTATTTAAGTGCAATTCGGGAGTGGAAAAATGGAAGGCGGTCTTTAGACGTAAATAAAAATATTACTAAAATATGATTGTTAACATTCTCCTCTCTCTGTCCCTCTATGCATCTCGTTCTTTCTCTTTCTCTCTTTCTCTATCACTCTCTCTGTCCCTCTATGCATCTCGTTCTTTCTCTGTCTCTCTTTCTCTGTCTCTCTTTCTCTGTCTCTCTTTCTCTCTGTCTCTCTTTCTCTGTCTCTCTTTCTCTCTGTCTCTCTTTCTCTTTCTCTCTTTCTCTATCACTCTCTCTGTCCCTCTATGCATCTCGTTCTTTCTCTGTCTCTCTTTCTCTGTCTCTCTTTCTCTGTCTCTCTTTCTCTGTCTCTCTTTCTCTGTCTCTCTTTCTCTCTGTCTCTCTTTCTCTGTCTCTCTTTCTCTCTGTCTCTCTTTCTCTGTCTCTCTTTCTCTCTGTCTCTCTTTCTCTGTCTCTCTTTCTCTCTGTCTCTCTTTCTCTGTCTCTCTTTCTCTGTCTCTCTTTCTCTGTCTCTCTTTCTCTCTGTCTCTCTTTCTCTGTCTCTCTTTCTCTCTGTCTCTCTTTCTCTGTCTCTCTTTCTCTGTCTCTCTTTCTCTGTCTCTCTTTCTCTGTCTCTCTTTCTCTGTCTCTCTTTGTCTGTCTCTCTTTCTCTCTGTCTCTCTTTCTCTCTGTCTCTCTTTCTCTGTCTCTCTTTGTCTGTCTCTCTTTCTCTGTCTCTCTTTGTCTGTCTCTCTTTCTCTGTCTCTCTTTCTCTGTCTCTCTTTCTCTGTCTCTCTTTCTCTGTCTCTCTTTCTCTGTCTCTCTTTCTCTCTGTCTCTCTTTCTCTGTCTCTCTTTCTCTCTGTCTCTCTTTCTCTGTCTCTCTTTCTCTGTCTCTCTTTCTCTGTCTCTCTCTCTGTCTCTCTTTCTCTGTCTCTCTTTCTCTCTGTCTCTCTTTCTCTGTCTCTCTTTCTCTGTCTCTCTTTCTCTGTCTCTCTTTCTCTGTCTCTCTTTCTCTCTGTCTCTCTTTCTCTGTCTCTCTTTCTCTGTCTCTCTTTCTCTGTCTCTCTTTCTCTGTCTCTCTTTCTCTCTGTCTCTCTTTCTCTCTGTCTCTCTTTCTCTGTCTCTCTTTCTCTGTCTCTCTTTCTCTGTCTCTCTTTCTCTGTCTCTCTTTGTCTGTCTCTCTTTCTCTCTGTCTCTCTTTCTCTCTGTCTCTCTTTCTCTGTCTCTCTTTCTCTGTCTCTCTTTCTCTGTCTCTCTTTGTCTGTCTCTCTTTCTCTGTCTCTCTTTGTCTGTCTCTCTTTCTCTCTGTCTCTCTTTCTCTCTGTCTCTCTTTCTCTGTCTCTCTTTCGCTGTCTCTCTTTCTCTGTCTCTCTTTGTCTGTCTCTCTTTCTCTGTCTCTCTTTGTCTGTCTCTCTTTCTCTCTTTCTCTCTTTCTCTGTCTCTCTTTCTCTGTCTCTCTTTCTCTGTCTCTCTTTCTCTGTCTCTCTTTCTCTGTCTCTCTTTC
>JAVIAB010000059.1:70308937-70607844 GCA_032433765.1 Megaustenia siamemsis
TGTCTCTCTTTCTCTGTCTCTCTTTCTCTGTCTCTCTTTCTCTGTCTCTCTTTCTCTGTCTCACTTTCTCTGTCTCACTTTCTCTGTCTCACTTTCTCTGTCTCTCTTTCTCTGTCTCACTTTCTCTGTCTCACTTTCTCTGTCTCACTTTCTCTGTCTCACTTTCTCTGTCTCACTTTCTCTGTCTCTCTTTCTCTGTCTCACTTTCTCTGTCTCACTTTATCTGTCTCACTTTCTCTGTCTCTCATTCTCTCTCTCTCTTCTCTGTCTCTCTTTCTCTGTCTCTCTTTCTCTGTCTCTCTTTCTCTCTCTCTCTTTCTCTCTCTCTCTTTCTCTCTCTCTCTTTCTCTCTCTCTCTTTCTCTGTCTCACTTTCTCTGTCTCTCTTTCTCTCTCTCTCTTTCTCTGTCTCACTTTCTCTGTCTCACTTTCTCTGTCTCTCTTTCTCTCTCTCTCTTTCTCTGTCTCTCTTTCTCTCTCTCTCTCTTTCTCTCTCTCTCTTTCTCTGTCTCTCTTTCTCTGTCTCTCTTTCTCTGTCTCTCTTTCTCTCTCTCTCTTTCTCTCTCTCTCTTTCTCTCTCTCTCTTTCTCTCTCTCTCTTTCTCTCTCTCTCTTTCTCTGTCTCACTTTCTCTGTCTCACTTTCTCTGTCTCTCTTTCTCTCTCTCTCTTTCTCTCTCTCTCTTTCTCTCTCTCTCTTTCTCTCTCTCTCTTTCTCTGTCTCACTTTCTCTCTCTCACTTTCTCGCTCTCTCTTCTCTGTCTCTCTTTCTCTGTCTCTCTTTCTCTGTCTCTCTTTCTCTCTGTCTCTCTTTCTCTGTCTCTCTTTCTCTGTCTCTCTTTCTCTCTCTCTCTTTCTCTCTCTCTCTCTTTCTCTGTCTCTCTTTCTCTGTCTCTCTTTCTCTGTCTCTCTTTCTCTGTCTCTCTTTCTCTCTGTCTCTCTTTCTCTGTCTCTCTTTCTCTGTCTCTCTTTCTCTCTGTCTCTCTTTCTCTGTCTCTCTTTCTCTGTCTCTCTTTCTCTGTCTCTCTTTCTCTGTCTCTCTTTCTCTCTCTCTCTCCCCATTTCCTATGTACTCCAAGGATTCAAGGTAGATACAAAGCTCTGGTTCTCAGTATTTTGGCGACTTCAACAAATTGCCATTCCATGTTGTTGTAGTGTTTCTTTGATGTTTTTGTGTCTATCTTACTCTGTCTCTCTTTCTCTGTCTCTCTTTCTCTGTCTCTGTCTCTCTTTCTCTGTCTCTCTTTCACTGTCTCTCTTTCTCTCTGTCTCTCTGTCTCTGTCTCTCTTTCTCTGTCTCACTTTCTCTGTCTCTCTTTCTCTGTCTCTCTTTCTCTGTCTCTCTTTCTCTGTCTCTCTTTCTCTGTCTCTCTTTCTCTGTCTCTCTTTCTCTGTCTCTCTTTCTCTCTGTCTCTCTGTCTCTGTCTCTCTTTCTCTGTCTCTCTTTCTCTCTCTCTCTTTCTCTCTCTCTCTTTCTCTCTCTCTCTTTCTCTGTCTCTTTCTCTGTCTCACTTTCTCTGTCTCTCTTTCTCTGTCTCTCTTTCTCTGTCTCTCTTTCTCTCTCTCTCTTTCTCTCTCTCTCTTTCTCTGTCTCTCTTTCTCTGTCTCACTTTCTCTGTCTCTCTTTCTCTGTCTCTCTGTCTCTGTCTCTCTTTCTCTGTCTCTCTTTCTCTCTCTCTCTTTCTCTCTCTCTCTTTCTCTGTCTCTCTTTCTCTGTCTCTCTTTCTCTGTCTCTCTTTCTCTGTCTCACTTTCTCTGTCTCTCTTTCTCTGTCTCTCTTTCTCTGTCTCTCTTTCTCTGTCTCTCTTTCTCTGTCTCACTTTCTCTGTCTCACTTTCTCTGTCTCACTTTCTCTGTCTCTCTTTCTCTGTCTCACTTTCTCTGTCTCACTTTCTCTGTCTCACTTTCTCTGTCTCACTTTCTCTGTCTCACTTTCTCTGTCTCTCTTTCTCTGTCTCACTTTCTCTGTCTCACTTTATCTGTCTCACTTTCTCTGTCTCTCTTTCTCTGTCTCACTTTCTCTGTCTCTCTTTCTCTGTCTCTCTTTCTCTGTCTCTCTTTCTCTGTCTCTCTTTCTCTGTCTCTCTTTCTCTGTCTCACTTTCTCTGTCTCTCTTTCTCTCTCTCTCTTTCTCTGTCTCACTTTCTCTGTCTCACTTTCTCTGTCTCTCTTTCTCTCTCTCTCTTTCTCTCTCTCTCTTTCTCTCTCTCTCTCTTTCTCTCTCTCTCTTTCTCTGTCTCTCTTTCTCTGTCTCTCTTTCTCTGTCTCTCTTTCTCTCTCTCTCTTTCTCTCTCTCTCTTTCTCTCTCTCTCTTTCTCTCTCTCTCTTTCTCTGTCTCACTTTCTCTGTCTCACTTTCTCTGTCTCTCTTTCTCTCTCTCTCTTTCTCTCTCTCTCTTTCTCTCTCTCTCTTTCTCTCTCTCTCTTTCTCTGTCTCACTTTCTCTCTCTCACTTTCTCTCTCTCTCTTTCTCTCTCTCTCTTTTCTCTCTCTCTCTTTCTCTCTCTCTCTTTCTCTCTCTCTCTTTCTCTGTCTCTCTTTCTCTGTCTCACTTTCTCTGTCTCTCTTTCTCTCTCTCTCTTTCTCTCTCTCTCTTTCTCTCTTTCTCTTTCTCTCTCTCTCTTTCTCTCTCTCTCTTTCTCTCTCTCTCTTTCTCTGTCTCACTTTCTCTGTCTCTCTTTCTCTGTCTCTCTTTCTCTGTCTCTCTTTCTCTGTCTCTCTTTCTCTGTCTCTCTTTCTCTGTCTCTCTTTCTCTCTCTCTCTTTCTCTCTCTCTCTTTCTCTCTCTCTCTTTCTCTCTCTCTCTTTCTCTCTCTCTCTTTCTCTCTCTCTCTTTCTCTCTCTCTCTTTCTCTCTCTCTCTTTCTCTGTCTCACTTTCTCTCTCTCTTTCTCTGTCTCACTTTCTCTCTCTCTTTCTCTGTCTCTCTTTCTCTGTCTCTCTTTCTCTCTCTCTCTTTCTCTCTCTCTCTTTCTCTCTCTCTCTTTCTCTCTCTCTCTTTCTCTCTCTCTCTTTCTCTGTCTCTCTTTCTCTGTCTCTCTTTCTCTGTCTCTCTTTCTCTGTCTCTCTTTCTCTGTCTCTCTCCCCATTTCCTATGTACTCCAAGGATTCAAGGTAGATACAAAGCTCTGGTTCTCAGTATTTTGGCGACTTCAACAAATTGCCATTCCATGTTGTTGTAGTGTTTCTTTGATGTTTTTGTGTCTATCTTACTCTGGGTCTGCCTCTTGCTTTTCTCCTTTCTCCTCTGTTAGCATATGTATATATATATATATATATAGAGAGAGAGAGAGAGAGAAGACAGAGAGAGAGAGAGAGAGAAGACAGAGAGAGAGAGAGAGAGAGAGAGAAAGAGATGCTTTTAAATATCATTCGATATCTAAAGCCAAAGGGGAAAATTGATACAAAGTATTTAGATACAAATAGAAGGTTGGAAGATAGTATTTCGAATTTTGAAGAAAAAAAATAACTGATTGACTTAGACGAAACAATAATGACTTATATGAGGCAAACAGAAATAAAAGAAGATTAGAAAACGATATTTAGAAGAAACATGGATGTCTCTGATGAGACATGTAGAGGTAAAAGAAAATTAGAACGTGCACGAACTCCGTAACATGGCCTGGGATCCACGGTGTTTGTAGATTTCTTCTGACAGCTTTGTCGGTGCAACGATCGTGTTTTTTTGGCTTGTTCTTTTCTATTTTTAACAACAAAGAGTTCTTTAACGTGCGCGAGTATACACGGGACATTCCGTGTGTGTGCGTTCCCCGTTATTCAAGATGGTTAGACATCGGATCCCACTGCCCAGAGACCATGGGGAGACTAATAAACCACGAAGAGAGCATGGATTCAATTTTTCTTTATAAAAATATATATATTATTTCCCCTGGTGGAATGGAACCTACATAAGTTCATTCATACAAGTTGTAACATACAGCGACATTACTCTAAATGGGGGAAGACAGAAGTCACTGGTGTTCAAAGTGACAAGGACTCGCAGCGCTTTGTCATAAGTGCTAAAAGTGACAGAGACTCGCAGCACTTTATCACAAGTGCTAAAAGTGATACTGATAGGGACTCACATCACTTTGTCAAAAGTGCCAAAAGTGACAGGAAATCGCAGCACATTATCACAAGCGCCAAAAGTGACTGAAGGAACTCGCTGTTCAATGAAACTTTAACAAAAGCTTTGAGAACCTTCTGCGATTCGATCCGATAATCAGAGACATCTCTTGGCTTCTATCTTAATTCCGTCTGGTAACTTTGGCGCTTGGAATTACATCAGAACATGTCTGTAGAAAAACATAACAACAGAACTATTTTCAAAAATAAATAATATCTATGTATGTATTGTTTTAATTTTTTAACATATAAATAAAGTACAAATCGCCAGGTGTTTCAGGTCGATTTCCTGGGTTTCCGGCATTCCAAGCTTTGAACGCCGTTGCTTAGTTACGAAACGACAGGTAGTAGAAGCCGATAATTCTCAGAAGAAGAGAGTAGCCGATAGTATCTAGGAGCAATAGTTAATGGTAGGCTCGTGTTAATCGTTTTGTGTGTTTTTTATTTATTTAATTTTTTTAAATCGCAGAATTTGATTTCATTGATGACATTTTTATTTCATTATGTGTTTTTTTTTTAAACGTTATAACAGGCGGCATGTACTAAATCAAGTGTTTAATGAACATTGGCTGTTTTAGAAATCGTAAGATGTGAAAAAAAGATAGAGAAACGGGTAATGGAGAAGAATGGAATTGGGAAGTAACCCCCAATATTTGTTGCTGAAAAAGGATAATGAAGCTCAACACAATCACCAATGAACAACATATTTTCGCTGTCAAAAAAGGTAGAACTATAGTTCGTTCAGAAATTCGTGCCCACAGAGTTAATTAATTATCTCGGAAACTGTTTGATGAATTTCTGTAATTATTTTTCATGAAATCTTATTTTTTCACCGACCTTCAGACTGATTGTTTGCCCTACTGTCATGCATTTAGGAAAGATTTTTGCTTATTTGAGGTATATAAAAATATGATTTTCTTGCTTGTCCTAAATTTTCGAATTTTACAATACCCACATTTGCTGTAACCAATTCACCATCTCAAAAGGCAAATTTCACGTGCGCACCACACAATCTTAGCACCGTTTCGCACTCTTAACTTGTAAGACGAACGCCACTCCGAGGTTTGTTTTTTTTTGGTAATTTCATTTCCGGTTTCTTGTTAAATTGGTTCAGAGGCGTATTTTGACAAAATATTCACTATTAATTAATATTCCTGTATGTTTGATAATTTGTAAGATGTTGTGAAGTGACTACTTGATTTTTAAAATCACGAACAGTTTAAAGTATAAATTCATCACTATGTAAAAGGTAACTGTGTTATTGTACATGCACTTTTGCAAGGAATCTAAAACGGGTCGGTTATATTACTATTCAATGTAATACGGATACGCCTTTGGCTTGCATTGTGAGAAAATTAACATAATTTACAGTAAAATCTAATGTTTAGAGCACGCGGTTTGATATTTTCATAAAATTATATAACAAAAAACGATTTGTGCAAAATTCAGACTACCTTTGTACTTAAATGTTATCAAATCTGAAGGTCGGTGAAAAAATAAGATTTCATGAAAAAGAATTACAGAAATTCATCAAACAGTTTCTGAGATAAGTGATCAACAATGTGGGCACGAATTTGTGAACAAACTATAGTTCTCTGCAGTTGATACCAGCACACGGTGACATTGGTGGAAAGAGGGAAGCAGACAAACTCGGAAAGAATTCAACAGTCCAACCAGCAGCAGAGCTTCAAAGAAGTAAGACTCCATCACTTGCTCCCTGAACAAGATACGCCGGAACGTTGTTCTACTTTTGTTATGTTTCTTAGCTACGTAAAGCTGTTACCATAAGATAAGGTAAAGTACGATACTTGATTCAGCCTCTCAGCATGAGAGTTTCCACCCATATGTGCTCGACTATCTATTCAGAAGTGTTCGGAGACTTCTGGATAGTGTCGCTTCAAGATCGAATCTCACGATGCGAGGCGGCATTCCTTACCTTCCCAGAGTATTACCCTGGTACCTATGTCTGCCAGAGGCTGGGTCGACAGCGGGAGTATTTTTTTTTAACCACGAGTACAATTCACACTGCTTCCAGCTGAAATCGAACACAGTTTGTCCGAACGTCGGTAGCCAGGTCGGTTGGTTTACCCAACTCGGCTACGAGGACTAGAGCAGTTACCATACCACTTTTTTTTTTTAAATTAATTATCTTCAGCTTTAGAGCAGCTTCGCATCTCTATGTATCTTGATGTCGTTAACCCTACACAAGATACGACTCATTGACCTTGCTACATGTGATTGTGGAGCATCCAGACAAAGTCTACAGCATATCCTACAGGACTGCAGCACTCTCAACCCCTAAGTACACAAATATGGCCCACAGAAACAACCCTATATGACAAGCTACAGAAAAGACAATCTGCTACCTTGCAGGAAGATTGGGGACAATCAAAGGCTAAGGAAAGCAAACCTGAATAAAATGCTGGCTGAAATCGAATGCACTGGGCCACTGGCGCAGAACACAGTGGAACGTTTTAACAGGTGTCAATCAGAATGTATATGACAAGCTATGGGGAACCAGTGAAGACCACAAAAACACCACCATGTTCCTGGCCTATGATCGTCTAAACGATTAAATAAGTAGCAGTTGCTGATCGCTGAAGAAGAATAAGAATCACCGGTTAGAGGGATACGATGCATGCCATTGTCAGGGATGAAAATGAAAGAGGGAAAGGCCTTATTACCGACTGATTGCGCCAGGATCTGCGAAACAGATCTATTCAGATTAATCTCTCCGCGGTGCCACTAGGAACAGACCTACCAGCCTGTCCAAATCAGTAAGGACCTAGAGGGATGGTAAATCGGTACTCTTAAAGAATGATTGAAGTTGAATGTGTTGGGGAAGGCGGAAATGGCACAGCTTTCCTATAAGACAAAAACACAACGTGTCCACGCTCATTTAACGTCCTTTTTAATTGTACGACGAAGATGACTTTCTATTCCTGCTATCATCGAGCGATAGAAAGAAAGAAAGAAAGAAAGAAAGAAAGATCGAGAGCAAAGAAGAAAGAAATATGGAAAGAAAGAACCAGTCAGTATATATCAAGAGGGGGGGGGGGAATTCTATAGTGGAGACTAATAGTTGCAAACCTGTATATTTACAAAGTTGCCTAGTTGTAAAGTTGCCTAGTTGTAAAGTTGTATAGTTGTAAAGTTGCATAGTTGTAAAGTTACCTAGTTGTAAAGTTGCATAGTTGTAAAGTTGCATAGTTGTAAAGTTACCTATTTGTAAAGTTGCATAGTTGTAAAGTTGCCTAGTTGTAAAGTTGTATAGTTGTAAAGTTGCATAGTTGTAAAGTTACCTAGTTGTAAAGTTGTATAGTTGTAAAGTTGTAAAGTTACCTAGTTGTAAAGTTGCATAGTTGTAAAGTTGCATAGTTGTAAAGTTACCTATTTGTAAAGTTGCATAGTTGTAAAGTTGCCTAGTTGTAAAGTTGCCTAGTTGTAAAGTTGTATAGTTTCATTCTTAAGAACCGGCAGGCAGGTCTGAGAAGAAACAGACGCGGCATAGATCTCTTAGGAACTCAACACTCGTAGGAACAGACGCGGCATAGATCTCTTAGGAACTCAACACTCGTAGGAACAGACGCGGCATAGATCTCTTAGGAACTCAACACTCGTAGGAACAGACGCGGCATAGATCTCTCAGGAACTCAACACTCGTAGGAACAGACGCGGCATAGATCTCTTAGGAACACAACACTCGTAGGAACAGACGCGGCATAGATCTCTTAGGAACTCAACACTCGTAGGAACAGACGCGGCATAGATCTCTTAGGAACTCAACACTCGTAGGAACAGACGCGGCATAGATCTCTTAGGAACTCAACACTCGTAGGAACAGACGCGGCATAGATCTCTTAGGAACTCAACACTCGTAGGAACAGACGCGGCATAGATCTCTTAGGAACTCAACACTCGTAGGAACAGACGCGGCATAGATCTCTTAGGAACTCAACACTCGTAGGAACAGACGCGGCATAGATCTCTTAGGAACACAACACTCGTAGGAACAGACGCGGCATAGATCTCTTAGGAACACAACACTCGTAGGAACAGAAGCGGCATAGATCTCTTAGGAACACAACACTCGTAGGAACAGACGCGGCATAGATCTCTTAGGAACACAACACTCGTAGGAACAGACGCGGCATAGATCTCTTAGGAACACAACACTCGTAGGAACAGACGCGGCATAGATCTCTTAGGAACACAACACTCGTAGGAACAGACGCGGCATAGATCTCTTAGGAACACAACACTCGTAGGAACAGACGCGGCATAGATCTCTTAGGAACTCAACACTCGTAGGAACAGACGCGGCATAGATCTCTTAGGAACACAACACTCGTAGGAACAGACGCGGCATAGATCTCTTAGGAACTCAACACTCGTAGGAACAGACGCGGCATAGATCTCTTAGGAACTCAACACTCGTAGGAACAGACGCGGCATAGATCTCTTAGGAACTCAACACTCGTAGGAACAGACGCGGCATAGATCTCTTAGGAACACAACACTCGTAGGAACAGAATCGTACTCACAATGGAAGACAAGTAATCCAGACATTGTCATCAACATCCCTTGCTGTGTGTCCTGGCGTAGACGATCATGTCTCTCCACAACTTTCTATCTCTACACTTCTTTATCATTTCTTCTGCAGACTTCCTTCTCTTCCTCTTCCTCCTCCTCCTCCTCCTCCTTCTTCTTCCTCTTATTTTTCATCTTCTTCTTTTTCTATTTCTTCTTCAGCGTTCAAGTCATGTGATCATGCGACAATTTCTCCTGTTTCATGATGAAAATTTGGAGCCGCGATAGCTCAGTGGTTAGAGAACTGGACTACAAAGGACAAAAGGTAGGGTTCAATCCCAACCGACGGCTTCCGGGTTCACCCAGCCCATACCCATGGGTACCGGATTTTTTTTCTGGGAAAGTAAAGCAGCACAGACGTAATACCGACCACATTACCCCAAAAATCATGTGCTGAAGGTCTGTAAAATATAGGGTCACTAACTCCATATTTCCTATACGCCACTTGGCGTGACGGGGGCTCTTGACTTACTTTTTTCTGATGGAAGCTTAGAACAACATCACGATACACGATGAGTGTCCCATGGTCAGAACTCATATACGTGTATGTATCGTGATCTTTCCCCTCAGCCTGCACTGTGGCTGACACACTCCGTCTTTGACAGGTTGTGTCACTTCCAAATAAACCCTTCTCCTAATTGTCTATTATTATTTTTGTCTTTGCTTTCCTCGATTCCTTTATCCCTCTGTTTTTTCTTGTTGTCACAATATACTCCTGATGATCTCTTCTCACTGCGTGACTAAAAACAATTGATTTCTCTTTGTGTTGACGATGATAAACTTTCTCTTGTTGGGCACTCATGGAGAACATCAACTCTTATTTGTATATGCCAAGGCATTCACAATGTTCTTCTATAAAACAACATTACTGATGCTTTCAACAATTTCTTTCTCTCTCTCTCTCTCTCTCTCTCTCTCTTTCTCTCTCTCCCTTTTTTCTATCACTCTCTCTCTCTTTCTATCTCTCCTCCTCCTTCTCCTATCTCTCCTCCTCCTTCTCCTATCTCTCTCTCTCTCTCTTTCTATCACTCTCTCTCTCTTTCTATCTCTCCTCCTCCTCCTCCTATCTCTCACTCTCTCTTTTTTTCTATCGCTCTCTCTCTTTCTATCTCTCCTCCTCCTCCTATCTCTCACTCTCTCTTTTTCTATCACTCTCTCTCTTTCTATCTCTCCTCCTCCTCCTCCTATCTCTCACTCTCTCTTTTTTTATCGCTCTCTCTCTTTCTATCTCTCCTCCTCCTCCTCCTATCTCTCACTCTCTCTTTTTTTATCGCTCTCTCTCTTCTATCTCTCCTCCTCCTCCTCCTCCTATCTCTCACTCTCTCTTTTTTCTATCACTCTCTCTCTTTCTATCTCTCCTCCTCCTCCTCCTATCTCTCACTCTCTCTTTTTTTTATCGCTCTCTCTCTCTTTCTATCTCTCCTCCTCCTCCTCCTCCTACCTCTCACTCTCTCTTTTTTATCGCTCTCTCTCTTTCTATCTCTCCTCCTCCTCCTCCTATCTCTCACTCTCTCTTTTTCTATCACTCTCTCTCTTTCTATCTCTCCTCCTACTCCTATTTCTCTCTCTCTTTCTATCACTCTCCTCCTCCTCCACCTATCTCTCTCTCTTTTTCTCACTCTCTCTCTCTTTCTATCTCTCCTCCTCCTATCTCTCACTCTCTCTTTTTTATCGCTCTCTCTCTCTTTCTATCTCTCCTCCTCCTATCTCTCACTCTCTCTTTTTTTATCGCTCTCTCTCTCTTTCTATCTCTCCTCCTCCTCCTCCTACCTCTCACTCTCTCTTTTTCTATCACTCTCTCTCTTTCTATCTCTCCTCCTACTCCTATTTCTCTCTCTCTTTCTATCACTCTCTCTCTCTTTCTATCTCTCCTCCTCCTCCACCTATCTCTCTCTCTTTTTCTCACTCTCTCTCTCTTTCTATCTCTCCTCCTCCTCCACCTATCTCTCTCTCTTTTTCTCACTCTCTCTCTCTCTTTCTATCTCTCCTCCTACTCCTATTTCTCTCTCTCTTTCAATCACTTTCTCTTTCTCTTTCTATCTCTCCTCCTCCTCCTCCTCCTCCTCCTATCTCTCTCTTATTTTTCTATCACTCTCTCTCTCTTTCGTTCTCTCCTCCTCTTTCTATCTCTCTCTCATTTTTCTATCACTTTCTCTCTCTCTCTCTCTCTCTCTCTCTCTCTCTCTCTCTCTCTCTCACTTGTTTAAAAGTTACAAATCCCCATTCATATTTCAAAACGTTACCTTTTTTTTTTTCATTGACCTCTTTCAGAACGTTTTCATTACTCTTCTTAGCTGTCCATGGTATTCTCAACATTCATCTGTAAAACCACATTTCTACAGACTCCAGTGATTTTCTTGTCTGTTGTCCTATTGTCCATGATTCACATCCATATGTTAATACTGGCTCTACATAACATTTAAGAACTCTTTTTCTTGTTGCTATTGTCAAAAATTGATTGTATAGTATCTTCCTCATCTTTTTGAAAGCTATATTTTGGAAAATATGATGTATTTACATAACACGAACCATCTACATTGCTTACTTCCACGGGCCTGGTTTTGTGAATTTTGTTTTCTTACATAGCTACAAATGAAAAGATGATTAGAGGCCACAGAGATGGGATTTCTCAAAAGAATGTTGAAAGTTTCCTGGACAGCTAAAAAAAAAACAAATGAAGAAATTCTCAAAGAGGCCAACACAAAAAGGGAACTCCTAAAAAACATCAGAAAGAAACAATATACATTTTTCGGAGACATCATAAGAAAAAGAAAGTTAGAATACTCGGTTACAATTGGCAAAATAAAAGGAAAGGGAGATTAGGGCGACAGAGAGAGAATATACTGGATAGTTTGGTGTCATGGCATGGCAAACAGTGAACAGAATAGATACGATGCACAGTGGATAGAAGATTGTGGAAGGACAGGATCGCCTACGGCAAGCGGTATGGTACATGATGATGATGACATAACTACGATGGGCCGAACGGCGTCAGCTCACAGGCCCTGGATAAACAACAACACAGACATGATTCGTTTATGATCAGGGGTCTCGGTAGTGTTGGGGCTGTCTTCAGTGTTGGGGCTATCTTCAATGTTGGGGCTGTCTTCAGTGTTGGGGCTATCTTCAATGTTGGTGCTATCTTCAGTGTTGGGGCTATCTTCAGTGTTGGGGCTATCTTCAGTGTTGGGGCTATCTTCTGTTTTGGGACTATCTTCAGTGTTGGGGCTATCTTCAGTGTTGGGGCTATCTTCAGTGTTGGGGCTATCTTCAGTGTTGGAGCTATCTTCAGTGTTGGGGCTATCTTCAGTGTTGGGGCTATCTTCAGTGTTGGAGCTATCTTCAGTGTTGGGGCTATCTTCAGTGTTGGGGCTATCTTCAGTGTTGGGGGCTATCTTCAGTGTTGGGGCTATCTTCAGTGTTGGGGCTATCTTCAGTGTTGGAGCTATCTTCAGTGTTAGAGCTATCTTCAGTGTTGGGGCTATCTTCAGTGTTAGAGCTATCTTCAGTGTTAGAGCTATCTTCAGTGTTAGAGCTATCTTCAGTGTTGGGGCTATCTTCAGTGTTAGAGCTATCTTCAATGTTGGGGCTATCTTCAGTGTTAGAGCTATCTTCAGTGTTCGGGCTATCTTCAGTGTTAGAGCTATCTTCAATGTTGGGGCTATCTTCAGTGTTGGGGCTATCTTCAGTGTTAGAGCTATCTTCAGTGTTAGAGCTATCTTCAGTGTTAGAGCTATCTTCAGTGTTGGGGCTATCTTCAGTGTTAGAGCTATCTTCAATGTTGGGGCTATCTTCAGTGTTAGAGCTATCTTCAGTGTTGGGTTATCTTCAGTGTTAGAGCTATCTTCAGTGTTGGGGCTATCTTCAGTGTTGGGGCTATCTTCAGTGTTAGAGCTATCTTCAGTGTTAGAGCTATCTTCAATGTTGGGGCTATCTTCAGTGTTGGAGCTATCTTCAGTGTTGGGGCTATCTTCAGTGTTAGAGCTATCTTCAGTGTTAGAGCTATCTTCAATGTTGGGGCTATCTTCAGTGTTGGAGCTATCTTCAGTGTTGGGGCTATCTTCAGTGTTAGAGCTATCTTCAGTGTTAGAGCTATCTTCAATGTTGGGGCTATCTTCAGTGTTGGAGCTATCTTCAGTGTTGGGGCTATCTTCAGTGTTAGAGCTATCTTCAATGTTGGGGCTATCTTCAGTGTTGGGGCTATCTTCAGTGTTGGGGCTATCTTCAGTGTTGGGGCTATCTTCAGTGTTGGGGCTATCTTCAGTGTTAGAGCTATCTTCAATGTTGGGGCTATCTTCAGTGTTAGAGCTATCTTCAGTGTTGGGGCTATCTTCTGTGTTGGGGCTATCTTCAGTGTTAGAGCTATCTTCAATGTTGGGGCTATCTTCAGCGTTAGAGCTATCTTCAATGTTGGGTCTATCTTCAGTGTTAGAGCTATTTTCAATGTTGGGGCTATCTTCAGTGTTAGAGCTATCTTCAATGTTGGGGCTATCTTCAGTGTTAGAGCTATCTTCAATGTTGGGGCTATCTTCAGTGTTAGAGCTATCTACAATGTTGGGGCTATCTTCAGTGTTGTAGCTATCTTCAGTATTGGGGGCTATCTTCAGTGTTGGAGCTATCATCAGTGTTGTTGGGGCTATCTTCAGTGTTGGAGCTATCTTCAATATTGGGGGCTATCTTCAGTGTTGGAGCTATCTTTAGTGTTGGGGCTATCTTCAGTGTTAGAGCTATCTTCAGTGTTGGGGCTATCTTCAGTGTTGGGGTTATCTTCAGTTTTGGGGCTATCTTCAGTGTTAGAGCTATCTTCAGTGTTGGGGCTATCTTCAGTGTTATGGCTATCTTCAGTGTTGGGGCTATCTTCAGTATTGGAGCTATCTTCAGTGTTGGGGTTATCTTCAGTGTTGGAGCTATCTTCAGTGTTGGAGCTATTTTCAGTGTTAGAGCTATCTTCAGTGTTGTTGGAGCTATCTTCAGTGTTGGGGCTATCTTCAGTGTTAGATCTATCTTCAGTGTTAGAGCTATCTTCAGTGTTGGGGCTATCTTCGGTGTTGGAGCTATCTTCAGTGTTGGAGCTGTCTTCAGTGTTTGAGCTATCTTCAGTGTTTGGGGCTATCTTCAGTGTTTTTGGAGCTATCTTCAGTGTTGGGGCTATCTTCAGTGTTGGAGCTATCTTCAGTGTTGGGGCTATCTTCAGTGTTGGGGCTATCTTCAGTGTTTTTGCTGGTGTGTGGTGGGCCTATTTCCTGCTGGAGAACGCGCTGAGCAGGCGATATCAGCACTATGGATTTATCTGTTGTGTAATAAAGATGATCTGTCGACCAAACTAAACTATTCTAAACTAGACTAGATTGGACTAAACTAAATTAAACTAAACTAAATTAAATTAAAGTAAACTAAACTAAACTAGACTAGACTAGACTAGACTAGACTAGACTAGACTAGATTGGACTAAACTAAATTAAACTAAACTAAATTAAACTAAACTAAACTAAACTAAATTAAACTAAACTAAACTAAACTAAACTAAACTAAACTAGACTAGACTAGACTAGACTAAACTTAATTAAACAATATAAATAGAGATCGCTTTTAGAGATTGCTTAGACTAAGGATTTACAAAAATAACTATTATTATTATAATTATTATTATTATATTTTTTCGATACAAGAGGAAAGAAATAATTCGCCTGTGGGAAACAGGGAATATGATACTACTGCCCAAAAGTGTGTTTGTTTTTTATTTTATTTGTCTTTAACCATCTGCACATTTGTAAATTATATAAGTAGCCTGCACTACGCCGAGACCGCAATCTTTCCCAGAAAAGAAAAACTCTACACCAGCTTTGCCGCAGCTGCACGTCGTTTCTACGTTTACTCGCCCGCAACATGACGTCATTTCCCCATGATTATCAACTCAAAAAAGCAGATAAGTGAAGATATAAAGTTTTCATGCGGGATGGAATGTCAGTTAAAAGGGTCATTTTTATAAAGAAATAAGTAATGACTTTGCCCACATATTAGGGTAATCTCGTCCAAACACTAGTACTTTTGTTATGTCATGTATGTGCCGCCTCTGCAATACAAATAAAACCACTCTCTGCTGCCGATAGCCTGCCCTTTTCATTGTTTGCACAATCAGACAAAGTAGTAAGTAAAGTATAGGGAAATATGGTGTTAGTGACCATAAATTTTACAGACCTTCAGCACATGATTTTTGGGGTAATGTGGTCGGTATTACGCCCGTGCTGCTTTACTTTCCCCAAAAAAATCCGGTACCCATTTAAGGCTGGGTGAACCCGGATGCCGTCGATTGGGATCGAACCCTACCCCTTGTCCTTTGTAGTCCAGTTCACTAACCACTGAGTTATCGCGGCTCCCAATCAGACAAAGTGCCAATCAATTATGTTATGTTTTATCGCACTATGTTATATCGCATTATGTTGTATGTTCTGTTCCGTCGCATTATGTTATGTTATATCGCATTATGTTGTATGTTCTGTTCCGTCGCATTATGTTATGTTATATCGCATTATGTTGTATGTTCTGTTCCGTCGCATTATATGTTATGTTATTATTATGTTATAATCAACGTTCTGAAAGAGGCCAAAACAAAAAGAGAGCTAATTTCCAAAATTAGGAAGAAACAATCATTATTTCTTAGCTACGTAATGAGAATGTAACAGCTGGAATATAATGTAACAACTGGGAAAATTGAGGGACGAAGAGATAGAGGGAAGCAAGGAGAAAAGATACCAGACAGCTTAAGAGAATGGCTTGGCAGAAGGTCAACAACAGAAATTATAAATAACTGTCGAGATCGAAAGTTTTGGAGATACATGATCACCTACGCCAGCAGACCCGGTACTTGATGATGACATACACGGACTATATATATTGTGGAGTCAAACAAGGATGTGTCTTGCCCCTACTCTATTCGGTATGTTTTTCGCTGTCCTTCTACACAATGCGTTTGAAACTGTCTCTGGAGATATCTACATCCGTACACGATCTGACGGCTCCTTATTCAATCTTGCACGTCTGAGGTCAAAATAAAAAACAAGTGAGACCCTAATCAAAGAGCTTCTATTCACTGATGATGCAGCACAGGTTGCTCATGATGAATGCGTCCTGGAGTCAATGATTGACACTCTAGCTAGATCATGTGAATTATTCTCCATAACAATGAGTATACAGAAGACTGTGGTGCTTCAACAAGGTGTAGCCAACCCCGCAGCTATATCATTACATAACATACCCCTTGAACTTGTGAGAAAGTTCGCCTATCTCTGTTCTATGGTCACAACCAATGTCTCCCTTGAAGATGAAATAAATTCCCGAATTGGAAAGGCAGCTTCCACATTTGGTAAACTTAAAGATAGATCATGGACCAACACCGATTTAACACTCGGGACTAAGATTCAAATTTACCAAAGTTGTGTGCTTAGTACACTTCTATATGGATCAGAAACTTGGACTACCTATGCAGGGCAGGAGAAAAGGTTAAACAGCTTTCTTGTACGTTGCCTTCGTAAGATTATGAACATCAAATTGCAGGACAAAGTAACTAACTCTAATGTCTTACAACGAGCCAAACTCCCATCCATCATGGCAGGACAAAGTAACTAACTCTAATGTCTTACAACGAGTCAAAATCCCATCCATCATGGCAGGACAAAGTAACTAACGCTAATGTCTTACAACGAGTCAAATCCCATCCATCATGGCAGGACAAAGTAACTAACTCTAATGTCTTACAACGAGCCAAACTCCCATCCATCATGGCAGGACAAAGTAACTAACTCTAATGTCTTACAACGAGTCAAAATCCCATCCATCATGGCAGGACAAAGTAACTAACGCTAATGTCTTACAACGAGCCAAACTCCATCGATCATGACAACACTTAGGATTCGTAGACTAAGGTGGCTGGGCCATGTAAGAAGAATGGCAAACAATAGTATTCCCAAACAAATATTGTATGGAGAACTTAAGGACGGAAAGAGACCAAAGGGCAGACCAGTGCTGAGATATAAGGATGTTTGATGGGCTTCCTTGAGGGAATTTTTTTTTTATCAGTGAAAGAATCTGGGAAGAACAGCATCTTTCGAGACAGTGCTGATATCAAATTGAGAAGACAAAAGGCGCAAGAGAAAAGAGACAAGGCCAGGTACCGCAAATACACCTTGCTCGTTCTGTGGATAGATCTGTCTGTCCAGGATTGGCAAATTCAGCCACGAGAGTAGATGTTCAGTAAAGCAACACCCAGTATGAGACACTAATGCTTTACCAAACTACTGACTTATCATGATTGCTTGCAATCGTCTACCAGTTGTCTGTCAAGACGCCAAAGACCATACAGTGCACTATATATAGAAGTTAACTAATCCACCAGAGACAGATGAAATCAATGAGTTTCTATTTACAGACGATTAGGCAATAATGCACGGAAAAATAGAAGACCTACAAGAATACTTACATAGAATCAACAGCAAATGCATAAAATACAACATGAAAATCAACATCAGCAAAACAGAAGACATTAATATCGCAAAAGAGAAAAAGAACATCAACATAGGCGGCAGATAAATAGAACAAGTAAAGGAATTTAGATATATAGAAAGCCTAGTGACAAACGACAATTCACAAACAACAGAAATAGACTAGTTGCAACAAAGCATTGGACAGCTATCACCACTATTGTCCAACAAGGAAATAACTCTAGAGGTAGAATGGGCACTCTACGATACAGTCTTCATCCCAACGTTGTGCTACCAATGCCAGTCCTGGGCCCTAGATACAAGAACAATAAGAAAAATAACCTCTACTGAGATTAAATGTGTCAGACGAATGACAGGAAACAGCCTGAGAGATAAGACCAAAACTGAAGAACTGAGAAAAAAAGCTAGGAACAATCCCCGCCATAGACTATATAAAGAAACAAGAGATAAAATGGTTCGGCCACGTGACAAGGCAGAGAGATCAAAACACAACACAACCAGCCTTCAATAAACGTTGCGAGAACACCAGACATAAGAGACGACCACGAAAAAGATGGATTGACGGAATATTAGAAGCACCAGGAAACAAAACAGCAGCAGAGGAGAACAGACAAGCAAATGACCGTAAATTATATCTCCTCTAGACGCTGAAAGACAATTGAGGAAGGAAAGAGGAAGAACAATTCTATCTATCTATCTATCTATCTATCTATCTATCTATCTATCTATCTATCTATCTATCTATCTATCTATCTATCTATCTATCTATCTATCTATCTGTCTGTCTGTCTGTCTGTCTGTCTGTCTGTCTGTCTGTCTGTCTGTCTGTCTGTCTGTCTGTCTGTCTGTCTGTCTGTCTGTCTGTCTGTCTGTCTGTCTGCCTGCCTGCCTACCTACCTACCTACCTATCTATCATCCATCCATGTCCATCCATCCATCCATCCATCATCCATCCATCCATCCATCCATCCATCCATCCATCCATCCATCCATCCATCCATCCATCCATCCATCCATCCATCCATCCATCCATCCATCCATCCATCCATCCATCTATCTATCTATCTATCTATCTATCTATCTATCTATCTATCTATCTATCTATCTATCTATCTATCTATCTATCTATCTATCTATCTATCTATCTATCTACCCGTCCGTCCGTCAGACCTGCCTGCCTGTCTGTGACAAACTGGCCTCTATCGATTCCACGCCTGTTTTCGACTGTACATGACTCCCAGATAAAACTGAAGAACGTATTCTCTTATCTACATTATCAGAAGTGGCCTGACACGGTATGTTTAAGTATAGAATAGGCCAAGTTGCATTTCGGATAATGAAAACATCTCGTGCAACAAACAAGTCTATGTCATGTTTTTGTAAGTCTGTGTCGAAATGAGAAAGGGGGTTATCGGGTGCTATATATAGAGCTAATTCTGACTTATGGAAGCGAATCATGGACAGTAGACAAACAAATGAAAACATCTCGTGCAACAAACAAGTCTATGTCATGTTTTTGTAAGTCTGTGTCGAAATGAGAAAGGGGGTTATCGGGTGCTATATATAGAGCTAATTCTGACTTATGGAAGCGAATCATGGACAGTAGACAAACAAATGAAAACATCTCGTGCAACAAACAAGTCTATGTCATGTTTTGTAAGTCTGTGTCGAAATGAGAAAGGGGGTTATCGGGTGCTATATATAGAGCTAATTCTGACTTATGGAAGCGAATCATGGACAGTAGACAAACAAATGAAAACATCTCGTGCAACAAACAAGTCTATGTCATGTTTTTGTAAGTCTGTGTTGAAATGAGAAAGGGGGTTATCAGGTGCTATATATAGAGCTAATTCTGACTTATGGAAGCGAATCATGGACAGTAGACAAACAAATGAAAACATCTTGTGCAACAAGTCTATGTCATGTTTTTGTAAGTATGTGTCGAAATGAGAAAAAGGGGGGGGGGGGGGAAGCGGGTTACACAGGTGCTATATAGAGCTAGTTCTCACTTATGGAAGCGAATCATGGACAGTAGACAAACAAATGATAAGATGATTAGAGGCCTCAGAGTTGGGTGTTTTCAGAAGAATGTTGAGAGTTCTTTGAGTAGTTAAAAAAAAAGACCAACGAAGACATTCTCGAAAAGGCCAACACAAAAAAGAGAGTTATTTAAAAAGAAACAGAGAAATAAACAATTGATTTTTTTCTTGCACATCATAGGATGAAGAACATTGGAATACTTGATTACAACTGACAAAAAACAGGGAAAAAGAGATCGTGGACGACAAAAAGAGAAGATACTAGATAGCTTGGCTTCAGGGCATGGTGAATAATCGCTGACTGTAAACGACAGATTAAACGAGCAACAGACATGATCAAGACCATACTCCACACCCCAGCGGTGCCCTCGGAAACAGACTAACATGTGTGACCAATTTAAAAGGGATAAATATGGAAGGCAACCCAGTGCAAATAAATGTCACACAGATGTATCGGACCGAAATGCGCATATATTGCAGCTTTCTTTAAACAGACATTCTCTCTCTCTCTCTCTCTCTCTCTCTCTCTCTCTCTCTCTCTCTCTCTCTGCAATCAGGACTCAATCAGAGTAGGATTCCAGACTCTCACATGAAGTCAGCTGTCAGGTTAAGTGTGTTGATCGCCCCCACATACGGAACATCACATTTAGAGACTGCCAGATCCACTCTGATTGAACACCCGTTAAAACGTTGCACTGTGTTCTGCGCCAGTGGCCCAGTGCATCCGATTTCAGCCAGCATTTTATTCAGGTTTACTTTCCTTAGCCTTTGATTGTCCCCAATCTTCCTGCAAGGCAGCAGATTGTATTTTCTGTAGGGGGATTTCTGCCCTTAGATGGTATGCCCTCCCAGGCTTACGAGCACCATCTGCCCGAGTCACTAGAGGTGACTAACACAGACATGCACACACAAAGATATGAGATGTGACTAACACAGACATGCACACACAAAGATATGAGATGTGACTAACACAGACATGCACACACAAAGATATGAGATGTGACTAACACAGACTTGCACACACAAATATATGAGATGTGACTAACACAGACTTGCACACACAAAGATATGAGATGTGACTAACACAGACATGCACACACAAAGATATGAGATGTGACTAACACAGACTTGCACACACAAAGATATGAGATGTGACTAACACAGACTTGCACACACAAAGATATGAGATGTGACTAACACAGACATGCACACACAAATATATGAGATGTGACTAACACAGACATGCACACACAAAGATATGAGATGTGACTAACACAGACTTGCACACACAAATATATGAGATGTGACTAACACAGACTTGCACACACAAAGATATGTGATGTGACTAACACAGACATTAAAATACGTCCACGCCCAATTAGCGTCCTTTAGTGGCGGACGATGAAAAGAAGTTACCGTAGGACAAACGCTATAATGTCATTCGTTTTCTGTAAATCATTTTCTCTCTCAAGTGTTGAAACTGTATAATCAGCGTTCCGTCCGTCGATTGATATTCCGGGTACGACCTTCACGGATCTTAGCCTAATCTCACCAAACTGATTAAATCAATCTGGTGATAGTACAGACCTTGTCTTATCTCTTAAAAAATTGATTGTACGACCCAGTGTCTGCTTTTTGCTGCTAGTACGTGTTCATTTTTGAGAGCTCAAGTACGTGTTCTTTCTTTGAGAGTCTCGTACGTGTTCTTTTTTATGTAAGTCCAAGTACATCTTCTTTCGGAGCCCATGTACATGTTCTTTTTTGAGAGCCCATGTACATGTTCTTTTTTGAGAGTCCAAGTACATGTTCTTTTTTGAGAGCCCGTGTACATGTTCTTTTTTGAGAGCCCAAGTACATGTTCTTTTTTTGAGAGCCCATGTACATGTTCTTTTTTGAGAGCCCAAGTACATGTTCTTTTTTTGAGAGCCCATGTACATGTTCTTTTTTGAGAGCCCAAGTACATGTTCTTTTTTTGAGAGCCCATGTACATGTTCTTTTTTGAGAGCCCATGTAAATGTTATTTTTGGAGAGCCCATGTATATGTTCTTTTTTGAGAGCCCATATACATGTTCTTTTTGAGAGCCCATCTACATGTTCTTTTTTTAGAGCCCATGTAAATGTTATTTTTTGAGAGCCAATATAATGTTATTTTTGGAAGCCCATGTAAATGTTATTTTTTTAGAGCCCATGTACATGTTCTTTTTGAGAGCCCATGTAAATGTTGTTTTGAGAGCCCATGTAAATGTTATTTTTGAGAGCCCATGTAAATGTTATTTTTTGAGAGCCCATGTACATGTTCTTATTTGTGAGCCCATGTAAATGTTATTTTTTTAGAGCCCATGTACATGTTCTTTTTGAGCGCCCATGTAAATGTTATTTTGAGAGCCCATGTAAATGTTATTTTCTGAGAGCCCATGTACATGTTCTTATTTGTGAGCCCATGTAAATGTTATTTTTTGAGAGCCCATGTACATGTTCTTTTTGAGAGCCCATCTACATGTACTTTTTTTAGAGCCCATGTAAATGTTATTTTTTGAGAGCGAATATAATGTTATTTTTTGGAAGCCCATGTAAATGTTATTTTTTAGAGCCCATGTACATGTTCTTTTTGAGAGCCCATGTAAATGTTATTTTTGAGAGCCCATGTAAATGTTATTTTTGAGAGCCCATGTAAATGTTATTTTTGAGAGCCCATGTAAATGTTTTTTTCTGAGAGCCCATGTAAATGTCATTTTTTGAGAGCCCATGTAATTGTTATTTTTTGAGAGCCCATGTACATGTTCTTTTTTGAGAGCCCATGTACATGTTATTTTTTGAGAGCCCATGTACATGTTCTTTTTGAGAGCCCATGTACATGTTATTTTTTGAAAGCCCATGTATATGTTCTTTTTTGAGAGCCCATGTAAATGTTATTTTTGAGAGCCCATGTAATTGTTATTTTTTGAGAGCCCATGTACATTTTTTTGAGAGCCCAAGTACATGTTCTTTTTTGAGAGCCCATGTACATGTTCTTCTTTGAGAGCCCATGTAAATGTTATTTTTTGAGAGCCCATGTACATGTTCTTTTTTGAGAGCCCATGTATATGTTCTTGTTTAAGAGCCCATGTACATGTTCTTGTTTAAGAGCCCATGTACATGTTCTTTTTTGAGAGCCCATGTACATGTTCTTTTTTGAGAGCCCATGTACATGTTATTCTTTGAGAGCCCATGTACATGTTCTTTTTGAGAGCCCATGTACATGTTATTTTTTGAAAGCCCATGTATATGTTCTTTTTTGAGAGCCCATGTAAATGTTATTTTTTGAGAGCCCATGTAATTGTTATTTTTTGAGAGCCCATGTACATTTTTTTGAGAGCCCAAGTACATGTTCTTTTTTGAGAGCCCATGTACATGTTCTTCTTTGAGAGCCCATGTAAATGTTATTTTTTGAGAGCCCATGTACATGTTCTTTTTGAGAGCCCATGTATATGTTCTTGTTTAAGAGCCCATGTACATGTTCTTCTTTGAGAGCCCATGTAAATATTATTTTTTGAGAGCCCATGTACATGTTCTTGTTTAAGAGCCCATGTACATGTTCTTTTTTGAGAGCCCATGTACATGTTCTTGTTTAAGAGCCCATGTACATGTTCTTTTTTGAGAGCCCATGTACATGTTCTTGTTTAAGAGCCCATGTACATGTTCTTCTTTGAGAGCCCATGTATATGTTCTTTTTGAGAGCCCATGTGAATGTTATTTTTTGAGAGCCCATGTATATGTTCTTTTTTGAGAGCCCATATACATGTTCTTTTTGAGAGCCCATGTATATGTTCTTTTTGAGAGCCCATGTAAATGTTATTTTTTGAGAGCCCATGTAAATGTTATTTTTTGAAAGCCCATGTAAATGTTCTTTTTTAGAGTTCATGTACATGTTATTTTTTGAGAGCCCATGTACATGCTCTTTTATGAGAGCCCATGTAAATGTTCTTTTTTGAGAGCCCATGTACATGTTCTTTTTTGAGAGCCCATGTAAATGTAATTTTTTGAGAGCCCATGTATATGTTCTTTTTTGAGAGCCCACATACATGTTCTTTTTGAGAGCCCATGTATATGTTTTTTTTGAGAGCTCATGTAAATGTTATTTTTTGAGAGCCCATGTACATGTTCTTTTTTGAGAGCCCATGTAAATGTTATTTTTTGAGAGCCCATGTATATGTTCTTTTTTGAGAGCCCATGTACAGTTTCTTTTTGAGAGCCCATGTACATGTTCTTTATTGAGAGCCCATGTAAATGTTATTTTTTGAGAACCCATGTAAATGTTATTTTTTGAGAGCCCATGTAAATGTTATTTTTTGAGAGCCCAGTGGCGCTGTGATTAGTGCACTCGGCTGCCGACTTGATAATTCACGGGTTCAAATACCAGCTGAACCTATGATAGTATCTGACATAAAGCGATCTATGTGTCCACCCAGCCACTATAATGGGTATCTGATATAATCTCTGGGAAGTAAAGGTATCGAGAAAGGAAACTGGCTACCTCATCTCAGAAAGCTGAGATTTAGTGCAGAGAGGTCACTAACACTTTATTACCCAAATGTAATCGAGAGAATCTCTAATTGCTCAACCGCCCGTGCCAGTGGATTCATCTGAAATAGAATTCATCTCATTAAAGGATTAAAACAAAGAAAGGCAGGCGCAGTCACCATCATATCAGCTACAGCACACGCGAAAAGATATAAGCCGAACGGCACCGAAAGTGAACGCAACTGAACTGTCCTTCGTCACACGATATCATCATTCATCGTAAGCAATCGGAATATGGAAACACGATCCGGATGAAAAAACACAGCTCACAGTGTGCACAGAGCACTAAACTCAGTAGCTCTGGCAACAATCCGGACTTGGAATATGAGGAAACTGCAACAAGGAACAAACACTTTTCATACAGAGCCTCAACGGTCCCTGCTGCCCATCCGCCATATTGACCTGAAGTCAAGTATGTGGACCATGTGAACTGGTAGTGTATACCGGTGTTGCCTGAGCATTCAGGACGAATGAGAGGCTTGTTCAACCAACACCGAACTGGTTCAATTAATCTCTGTGTGCTGATGAATTTTGAGAGAAGATCGGACCACCTATGGGTATGTCCTGAGTGCTGTGATGATTATCCTAAATTAGCATAGCTCAGCTTACACAACAGTAGTTGCTAAGGGACTGCCTTTACAGTCCCATGATCTCTATTGTCCTTAGATATGTTGCTGTCAACATGAATACCTAAAACATCACCAACACAACTGGCCATTGGCACGTATGGGCACTGACACGTATGGGCACTGACACGTATGGGCACTGACACGTATGGGCACTGACACGTATAGACACTGACACGTATGGCCACTGACACGTATGGACACTAACATGTATAGGCAGTGACACGTTTGGTCACTGGGTCGCATGGCTACTGACACGTATGGCCACTGATAAGTAGGGCTACTGACACGTATGACTACTGACACATAATACCACTGACACGTATGGCCACTGATACGTAGGGCTACTGACACGTATGACTACTGACACATAATACCACTGACACGTATGACCACTGACACGTATGGCCACTGACACGTATGGCCACTGACACGTATAACCATTGACACGTATGGCCACTGACACATACAGCCACTGACACGTAAGGACACAGACACGTATAGGCATTGACTCGTATGGCCAGTGACACGTATGACCACTGGCACATACCGCCACTGACACGTATGGGCACTGACACGTATAGACACTGACACGTATGGCCACTGACACGTATGGACACTGACATATATAGGCAGTGACACGTTTGGTCACTGCGTCGCATGGCCACTGACACGTATGGCCACTGATACGTAGGGCTACTGACACGTATGACCACTGACACATAATACCACTGACACGTATGACCACTGACACGTATGGCCACTGACACGTATGGCCACTGACACGTATAACCATTGACACGTATGGCCACTGACACATTCAGCCACTGACACGTAAGGACACAGACACGTATAGGCATTGACACGTATGGCCAGTGACACGTATGACTACTGGCACATACCGCCACTGACACGTATGGACACTGACATGTATAGGCATTGACACGTATGGCCAATGACACGTATGGCCACTGACACGTATGACCACTGACACGAATGGCCACCGACACGTATAGCCACTGACACGTACGATCACTGACACGTATGGCACTGACACATACAGCCACTGACACGTATGGACACTGACACGTGTAGGCATTGACACGTATGGCCACTGACACGTATGGCCAGTGACACGTATGACCACTGACACATACAGCCACTGACACGTATGGACACTGACACGTATGAACACTGACACTTATAGGCATTGACACGTATGGCCACTGACACGTACGACCACTGACACGTATCGCCACTGACGCGTATGGCCACTGATACATACAGCCACTGACACGTATGGCCACTGACACGTATAAGCACTGACACATATTGGCACTGATACGTATGGCCATCGACAGGTATTACCATTTACACTCTACTCCTCATACTCCGGTGTTGGGTGATGCTATATTCACTTTTAGACAGACATTAGGATGGAAAAGAAAGAGTAGGGGAGAGAAACAAAAATGCAAAATGTATTGTGGACAGTGTTAATGCGTTCTTTTCCCACATATTTTGGCCTCTTTGTTTGTGTCATTCAAAATTAGATGCACGGAAATGCCGCGATAGATGTATGCAGTAAAGATCAGCATCGTCAGTATTTTCTTTATTTTCTTCTTTATCAACGTTCAAGTCTTTTGCTCGTAGGAACTCTTTGTTATGTTTCTTAATGGAGGGGTAAGAACAACATCATGACACAGCTGGTCGCATGGTCGGTGCTCGTATATGAAGAAATAAGAACAACATCATGACACAAGAAGAACTGGTCGCATGGTCGGTATTTGTATATGTAGGGGTAATAACAACATCATGACACACGATGAGCTGGTCACATGGTCAGTACTCTTATATTTAGGGGTATGGACAACATCATGACACAAGAAGAACTGGTCGCATGGTCGGTACTTGTATATGTAGGGGTAAGAACAACATCATGATACACGATGAGCCGGTCGCATGGTCAGTACTCGTATATGGAGGAGTAAGCACAACATCATGACACAAGATGAACTGGTCACATGGTCAGTACTCTTATATGGAGGGGTAAGAACAACATCATGATACAGCTGGTCGCATGGTCGGTGCTCGTATATGAAGAAATAAGAACAACATCATGACACAAGATGAGCTGGTCGCATGGTCGGTATTTGTATATGTAGGGGTAATAACAACATCATGACACACGATGAGCTGGTCACATGGTCAGTACTCTTATATTTAGGGGTAAGGACAACATCATGACACACGATGAGCTGGTCACATGGTCAGTACTTGTATATGTAGGGGTAAGAACAACATCATGATACACGATGAGCCGGTCGCATGGTCAGTACTCTTATATTTAGGGGTAAGGACAACATCATGACACAAGAAGAACTGGTCGCATGGTCGGTACTTGTATATGTAGGGGTAAGAACAACATCATGATACACGATGAGCCGGTCGCATGGTCAGTACTCGTATATGGAGGAGCAAGCACAACATCATGACACAAGATGAACTGGTCACATGGTCAGTACTCTTATATGGAGGGGTAAGAACAACATCATGACACAAGATGATCTGGTCGCATGGTCACTACTCGTATATGTAGGGGTAAGAACAACAGCATGACACAAGATGATCTGGTTGCATGGTCACTACTCGTATATGGAGGGGTAAGAACAACATCATGACACAAGATGATCTGGTTGCATGGTCACTACTCGTAGGTATGTATGAGTAAGAACAATATCATGACATACGATGAGCTTGCCACATTTTCGGCGCTTGTGTATCCTGCGTCAGTGTCTAATTCACATATTTTTACCACCTTTACATCTTTCAAAATCAAACACGTGGAAATGTGAGAAATTGCCACGATATGTGTATGCATAAACAGTAAGCTACTTGAGACAATCAGTGTTTACACACTTTGTCATTCCTTGAAATAAATCGACCTCTGGATTTACCAGGAGTTCTGTGTTGTTAACTTGAAGAACAACGAACAATGTTGGCTTCACAGCTGTATCCTTAGCACAACATTCAAATCTCAAGGTTGAGAGAGCTAGACGCTGACATCGGTACGGCCAGGTCGTTTCGCCCAGGTGTAACCATTTGATAAACCACCCAGACTTGACTTAATCCACTTAATCTTCAGCACGTGGGTAACTCAAGTAGAAGTACATTCATAGAGAGCATTCTGACTGTCATTTAAACCGCAGGGTTGTCATTCAACTGTTTGTTGGACCGAAATGTTGCCATTCGTTGATTGCAGTTGAATAGTTGTGTTGTAGATGTTGTTTCGATGGCTCATAATGCTGCTACAACTTCTTAAACAACATCTGGAGATCGATCGATTGCAATATACAGACCAAACTAGGAGTTTGTAATAAAAAAAAAGTAGTAAAATACCCCCGTCATGCCAAGTGGTGACGTATAGGGAATATAGTGTTAGTGACCATACATTTTACAGACCTTCAGTCACATGATTTTTGGGGTAATGTGGTCGGCATTACGCCCGTGCCGCTTTACTTTCCCAGAAAAAAATCCGGTACCCATTTAAGGCTGGGTGAACCCGGAGGCCGTCGGTTGGGATCGAACCCTACCCCTTGTCCTTTGTAGTCCAGTTCACTAACCACTGAGCTATCGCAGCTCACAAACTAAGAGTTTACCTGAGCTGAAAGCTTGAATTTTTGACACCACGTGACGTTATATCATCATCATCATGTGCCATACCAGTTGGCTTATATGATCATATCCTTCCACAATTTTCTGTTCATAGTTCATGGTATCTATTTTGTTGTTGACCGTTTTCGATGCCATGACACCCAGCTATCCAGTATCTTCTCTCTCTGTCGTCTGCGATCTCTATTTCCCTATATTTTGCCAGTTGTAACCAATTATTTTATTTTTCCTGTTCTCATGATGTGCTAGATAAAATATGATTTTTTTTCTTTCTGATGTTTCTTATGAGCTCTCTTTTTGTGTTGGCCTCTTGAGAATGTCTCCTCGTTGGTCTTTTTAGATGTCCAGGGAACTTGCAACATTATTATGAGAAATCCCGTTATATAGAAGTCCTGGTAATAGGAAAGAAGAAATAGGCTCGTTAGGTCGCATATTTGCGTATAGAGAATTGAGTTATTGAGTTATTTGCGAGTCATCATCATTGCACTCCGAACATGTCCATAGATACTTAGATCCCTTCCTCAGCAAGTCCCGTCCAGCGACTGACGACTCCAGTTCTGTGTTGGTTGATCAGTCTTCTTACACGCCCACTAAGTTTCTCATTTCTGACTGTGCCCATCTTAACTCCCATCTCTATCATCCGAAGGAGTGAAGTGGATTTGTGTTTGTCGAAGTCATGTGCTCTTCCCACATCTCGGAGGGCATTGACAATGTCCGCCCCATCCATTGGTTGACCGTCCTCAACGTCAGCACAGCTAGCCAACCTGTCCGCTCTTTCATTTCCCCGTACTCCCGCATGTCCTGGGACAAATACACAGAATGTGATATTTGTAATAATCCTTTGCCAGATTATTATTATTTTTTTTTTTTTTTTTTGGGGGGGGGAGGGGGGTGTGTACTATAGACGGTATTATACCAGTGGAATTTTGACTTATGGAGGCAAATCATGGAGAGTTGACAAACAAATGAAAAGACGATTAGAGGCCACAGAGATGGGGTTTCCCAGAAGAATATTGAAATTTCCACGTACAGCTGAAAAGATCAAAGACGAAATTCTCAGAAAGGTTAACACAAAAAGGGAGCTCCTAAGAAACATCAGAAATAAACAATGGACATTTCTCGGGCACATCATGAGAAGAGGAAAGTTGGAATACTTGACTAAATATAAAGGTAAAGTACGAGACTTGAATCGACGCCTTAGCACGCGAGTTTTCACCCATATGTGCTCGACCGCCTATCGTGTTCGGAGACTTCTGTATAGTGACGCTTCAAGCATCAATACTCACAATGCGAGGCGGCATTCCTGACCTTCCCAGAGTAATAAACTTGTAAATAACAATTTCTGCCAGCGGCTGGGTCGACCGAGGAGGTTTTTTTTTCCAACCACGAGTTCAATTCACACTGCTTCCAACGGGAATCGAACACGGGTCGTCCGAACGTCGGTAGCCCATTTGGGTGGTTTTCCCAACTAGGCTACCGAGGCCCGCTATTTGGTTACAACTGGCAAAATATAGGGAAAGAGAGATCTCGGACGAAAAAGAGAGAAGATAGCTTGGTGTCGTGGCATGGAAAACTGTCAACAACAGAATTGATACGGTGCACTGTGGATAGAAAATTATGGAAGGATATGATCGTCTTCGCCAACCGGTATGGCACATGATGATGACTCCATTGCTGTATATCTTTCCTAGAAAATCCAGCCATTTAATGGGAGATAACACATCCATCCAGCTATTGAGCTGAGTACGGTTATCGACCCTCAGTTCCCGGCAAGCTTCAATATCAGCGAGCAACAGTGCTGACTAAGACCCTGCTCCACCACCCCAACCCCACTCCACCCCCACCCCCCCCCCCCCCCAAACAGTAGTACTTCTGCCAAACAGACTATCCGATTTGGCCAAGTGAGTAGGGATCGAAGAGGGAAGGCAACCCATTTCACAAAAATGCCGTGCTAAAGTCGGATATTGTGGGCGAAAGGCCCAAATGTTGAAACTTAACTGCAAACCACAGCACAACGCATAACGTCCTTTTAATGGCGGGTGATGTAGATGGCTTAACAATCATTTAGTAATGTTCGTGTGAATGTAAGAAAGAAAGACAGAAAGTGAGAAAGAAAGAAAGAAGGAAGAAAGAAAGAAAGAAACAAACAAACAAACAAACAAACAAAAAAGAAAGAAGGAAAGAAAGACAGAAAGAAAGAAAAGAAAGAAAGAAAGAAGGAAAAGAAAGAAAGAAAGAAAGAAAGAAAGAAAGAAAGAAAGAAAGAAAGAAAGAAAGAAAGAACGAAAAAAGGAGAGAAAGACAGAAAGAAAGAAAAAAATTTGTGAACCTGGAAGCTGTCAATAGAACCCAATCTCTTTTCCTTAGTACTTCAGTCCACTAACCCTTTGCACTGTTATCTCTCCACCAGTCCGGATATATGGAAACAAATATACAACTTCGTTACGTACTCGTAACCTAAGTTTTACACTAAGTTTTAAACTATAAGTTTTACAGACAAATATTGGGAATACCATAGACAATTAAAAAGATAGCGAGAACGTTCTAAAAGCATCATCAAGTACGGCGCTTGCTGACGATGGTGATCATGTCTCTCCACAACTTTCAATCTCGATAGTTATTTATCATTTCTGTTATTGACCTTCTGCCAAGCTATTCTCCTCAGCTGTCTGGTATCTGTTCTCTTTGCTTCCCTCTATCTCTTCGTCCCTCAACTTCCCAAGGGAAACTTCCGAGGTAATGAAACAGCGAATCATTTCTTACTATAGACAGCTGTGCTTTAATTAGATGCTGTCCAGCTCTAATAGAGACTAAACTAATTAGATGCTGTCCAGCTCTAATAGAGACTAAACTAATTAGAGACTGTTCGGTCCTAATAGAGACTAAACTAATTAGAGACTGTTCGGTCCTAATAGAGACTAAACTAATTAGATGCTGTCCAGCTCTAATAGAGACTAAACTAATTAGATGCTGTCCAGCTCTAATAGAGACTAAACTAATTAGATGCTGTCCAGCTCTAATAGAGACTAAACTAATTAGATGCTGTCCAGCTCTAATAGAGACTAAACTAATTAGAGACTGTTCGGTCCTAATAGAGACTAAACTAATTAGATGCTGTCCAGCTCTAATAGAGACTAAACTAATTAGAGACTGTTCGGTCCTAATAGAGACTAAACTAATTAGATGCTGTCCAGCTCTAATAGAGACTAAACTAATTAGATGCTGTCCAGCTCTAATAGAGACTAAACTAATTAGATGCTGTCCAACTCCTAATAGAGACTAAACTAATTAGATGCTGTCCAACTCCTAATAGAGACTAAACTAATTAGATGCTGTCCAACTCCTAATAGAGACTAAATTAGTTAGAGGCTCTTTTGGTCTAATAGAGACTAAACTAATTAGAGGCTCTTTCGGTCCTAATAGAAACTAAACTAATTAGAGGCTCTTTCGGTCCTAATAGAGACTAAACTAATTAGAGGCTCTTTCGACCCTAAAAGAGACTAAACTAATTAGAGGCTCTTTCGATCTAATAGAGACTAAACTAATTAGAGGCTCGTTCGGTCTAATAGAGACTAAACTAATTAGAGGCTCTTTCGGTCTAATAGAGACTAAACTAATTAGAGGCTCTTTCGGTCCTAATAGAGTCTGAACTAATTAGTGGCTTTTCGGTCCTAAAAGAGACTAAACTAATTAGAGGCTAGCCATTGTTTTTTAGAAGCAGTGATCTCTGCAATATGTGCCATTCTGGCATGCAAGGTTTCTGTTTTTGAGATTGTGGTTCTGCCCTATGTGCCGTCTTCGGCTCGAAAGGATAATAGATAGATAGAATTAGAGACTCTTTCGGTCCTAATCGAGACTAAACTAGTTAGAGGCTCTTTCGGTCCTTATAGATACTAAACTAATTAGAGGCTCTTTCGGTCCTAATGAACACCAAGTCATGATATCTGCAAACATGATCTTGATTCTGTTTCTATCCTTCCTCGTTTGCTCTTTCAGCTGTCTAGGGGTGTTATACCTTATCATTTTTTTCTCTTATCGTGGCTTCTGCTGCTGTTATTTTCCCCCACAGTGTTTCTAATATTCCATCAATGTTGATTTTGTTGTTGCCGTGCACCAGCTTTATACCTCTAGTGAAGCCCCCGAAAGACTGAATTTTGCGTGAAAATTACATGTTAACACTTTCATACCGGCTGAAATGTGTTCAGGTGTCTCCCGCCATTGAGGCTGATAATCTCCAACTTTGATGCACTCTCATATATTTATTTTTTACAGTCGAGAGGTTTTACATTGTGAGTAGATTTCTCTGGGTAATTTTGCCCGGACAGCCGCCATTTTCTCTTGTTCTCTCTCTCTCTCTCTTTCTCTCTCTCTCTCTCTCTCTCTCTCTGTGATCAAGTCTCAATCAGAGTAGGATTCCAGACTCTCTTATGAAGTCAGCTGTCTGTTTAAGTGATTCGATTGCCCCATATAGTTTCTCTTCCAGATAGGTGGGTGTGGACCACGTTGTCCTTCTCTGGTCTGTATTCTGGGGACAATCCTGTAGAACATGTTTTATTGTCGTGTTGTCCAAGACCGCCATTTTAAGACCACTCATTTCGATTTCCAACTGGAAAACTAAGGGTTCTTTATGTACGCAGATTGCACTCGGGAACTACTGCTCCCGCTTTTTCCCGAGAGGGCTAGAGATCAGATCTCACTGCTCAGCGATCGTGAAGCCACAAAGAAAGCATGGATTCGATGTGAACAATTTCTACCGCCTATCGCGGGATTCGACCACATGATCTTTTTATCCAAAAACCGACGTCTTACCTCTGGACCACGCATTCACCAAACTGATGATCCTGATGAAGTACTATAATGATTCATCTATCAGAAAGCTCTTTCACATTCACTGGAATCTATTATAAATGTGCTTTAGATAACGCTCGGAACGATTTTATTTCAAATATATATAGAAGCCATGAACTTGTTTGCTTGCGTTCGCCCGATGACTAGAGGAGTGTACCTCTTCGTCATCCGCCCTTAAAAGGACGTTACGTGGGCGTGAGTAGTAGAGATGGCGGTTAATGCCCCCCTTTTCTGCCTGTATACTTTATATAGAAAAAAACGCAGCTGCGTGTATACTTTTTATATAGAAAAAATCGCAGCGGTTAATGCCCCCTAACCTTTTCTGCGTGTATACTTTCTATACAGAAAAAAAGGAAAAAAAACGCAGCAAGACGGATCGACCAAGACAGCGTGACCTCGTGATATGTCACAAATGAATCATAAGGGGTGAAACTGTTAGAGATTGCTGGGTAGTCTAAGCTGGTAGTGTAAATATGTTCCTCGGTGTTAGTGGTTCGCTATCTCTCTCTCTCTCTCTCTCTCTCTCTCTCTCTCTCTCCGTCTCTCTCTCTCTCTCTCTCTACTATTCCAGCCTAGAATTCCCTCCATTGAAACACTTACTCATTCTCTCCATTTATCGCTATCATCTAGGCTCATACTCAAAAAAGCGACCTCAAAACCATAAAAAGGTACTCACATAGTCATACTAGTTAGACACATCGAACAGATAGTTGCATCCAAAGTCCCAAAAAGAGTGGCCAAATCACTAACATTTTACCCCCAGAACACAAAAATTTTAACTCATAAGCGAAAAAGTCGACCTCAAACCTTAAAAATCTACTCACATAGTCATACTAGTTAGAAACATCGAACAGATAGTTACAGCCAAAGTCCCAAAAAAAAAGTTTGGTCAAATCGAAAATATTTTACCTCCAGAACACACAAAAAAATTTAACTCATAAGCGAAAAAGTCGACCTCAAAACCCTAAAAAGCTACTCACATAGTCATAATAGTTAGACACAACGAGCAGAAAGTTATATTCAAACTCCAAAAATTACGCCAAATCGCAAACATTTTACTACCAGAATACACAAAATTTAAACTCATAAGCGAAAAAGTCGACCTCAAAACCCTAAAAATCTACTTCCATACTGATACTAGTTAGACACATCGAACAGATTGTTACATCCAAAGGCCCGCCAAATCGCAAACATTTTACCCCCAGAACACAAAAATTTAGGCTCATACTCAAAAAGTCGACCTAAAAATCCCAAAAAGCTACTCACATAGTCGTAATAGTTAGACACAACGAATAGGAAGTTATATTCTAGGTCCATAATGTTAGACCAAATCACTAAGATTTTACCACAAGAACACACAAATTTAGGCTCATATTCAAAAAGTCGACCTAAAAATTTCAAAAAGCTACTCACATAGTCATAATTGTTAGACACATCGAACCGATCGTTATTTCTAAAACCCAAAAAGTTTGGTCAAATCGCCAATATTTTACCCACAGAACACAAAAAATGTAGGCTCATATTCAAAAAGTCGACCTAAAAATTGTAAAAAGCTACTCACATAGTCATAATTGTTAGACACAACGAATAGGAAGTTATATTCTAGGGCCATAATGTTAGACCAAATCACTAAGATTTTACCACAAGAACACACAAATTTAGGCTCATATTCAAAAAGTCGACCTAAAAATTTCAAAAAGCTACTCACATAGTCATAATTGTTAGACACATCGAATCGATCGTTATTTCTAAAACCCAAAAAGTTTGGTCAAATCGCCAATATTTTACTCACAGAACACAAAAAAATGTAGGCTCATATTCAAAAAGTCGACCTAAAAATTGTAAAAAGCTACTCACATAGTCATAATTGTTAGACACAACGAGTAGAAAGTTATATTCAAAGTCCAAAAACGTTATTTTAGACATCCCCATAGCAAAAATGTACATAGAAAACCACTTTTAGGATTTTACCCCCTTATCATTTTTTAGGGTTACGCCCATGAAATCGGTAAAAAATCGTAATTTTACCACGTAGGCTTACCTAAAACTTTATTTTAGACATCCCCATAGCAAAAATTTACATAGAAAACCACTTTTAGGATTTTACCCCTTATCATTTTTGAGGGTTACGCCCATTAAATCTGTAAAAAAAATCGTAAATTTAGCACGTAGGCTTACTTAAAACTTTATTTTAGACATCCCCATACCAAAAATTTACTTAAAAATCACTTTTGACATTGTAACCCCCCTTACCATTTTTGAGGGTTACGCCCCTGAAATCGATAAAAATCGTAAATTTAGCACGTAGGCTTACCTAAAACTTTATTTTAGACATCCCCACACCAAAAATTAACTTAAAAATCACTTTTGAAATTGTTACCCCCCTTAAAATTTTGAGGGTTACGCAAAAAAACAACAAAAAGCTAGTAGTAGTTGTGGCTGTGAACCCATCCCAAAAGTGGAATAACATGCACCGAAACTTCACCAAAACCGCACGAGAAGTAGTATGTTCGGGTGTGTTCACAGCCACAACTACTACTAGCTTTTTGTTGTTTTTTTGATGGAATTTGATATGTAGGGGTGTCAAAAATTATGTGGGAGGTATGCCTTGAGGTTATATTTCAATTTTTTTATCGCTTTCAGGGGCGTAACCCTCAAAAATTTTAAGGGGGGTAACAATTTCAAAAGTGATTTTTAAGTTAATTTTTGGTGTGGGGATGTCTAAAATAAAGTTTTGGGTAAGCCTACGTGCTAAATTTACGATTTTTATCGATTTCAGGGGCGTAACCCTCAAAAATGGTAAGGGGGGTTACAATGTCAAAAGTGATTTTTAAGTAAATTTTTGGTATGGGGATGTCTAAAATAAAGTTTTAAGTAAGCCTACGTGCTAAATTTACGATTTTTTTACAGATTTAATGGGCGTAACCCTCAAAAATGATAAGGGGTAAAATCCTAAAAGTGGTTTTCTATGTAAATTTTTGCTATGGGGATATCTAAAATAAAGTTTTAGGTAAGCCTACGTGGTAAAATTACGATTTTTTACCGATTTCATGGGCGTAACCCTAAAAAATGATAAGGGGGTAAAATCCTAAAAGTGGTTTTCTATGTACATTTTTGCTATGGGGATGTCTAAAATAACGTTTTTGGACTTTGAATATAACTTTCTACTCGTTGTGTCTAACAATTATGACTGTGTGAGTAGCTTTTTACAATTTTTAGGTCGACTTTTTGAATATGAGCCTACATTTTTTTGTGTTCTGTGGGTAAAATATTGGCGATTTGACCAAACTTTTTGGGTTTTAGAAATAACGATCGATTCGATGTGTCTAACAATTATGACTATGTGAGTAGCTTTTTGAAATTTTTAGGTCGACTTTTTGAATATGAGCCTAAATTTGTGTGTTCTTGTGGTAAAATCTTAGTGATTTGGTCTAACATTATGGCCCTAGAATATAACTTCCTATTCGTTGTGTCTAACAATTATGACTATGTGAGTAGCTTTTTACAATTTTTAGGTCGACTTTTTGAATATGAGCCTACATTTTTTGTGTTCTGTGGGTAAAATATTGGCGATTTGACCAAACTTTTTGGGTTTTAGAAATAACGATCGGTTCGATGTGTCTAACAATTATGACTATGTGAGTAGCTTTTTGAAATTTTTAGGTCGACTTTTTGAATATGAGCCTAAATTTGTGTGTTCTTGTGGTAAAATCTTAGTGATTTGGTCTAACATTATGGACCTAGAATATAACTTCCTATTCGTTGTGTCTAACTATTACGACTATGTGAGTAGCTTTTTGGGATTTTTAGGTCGACTTTTTGAGTATGAGCCTAAATTTTTGTGTTCTGGGGGTAAAATGTTTGCGATTTGGCGGGCCTTTGGATGTAACAATCTGTTCGATGTGTCTAACTAGTATCAGTATGGAAGTAGATTTTTAGGGTTTTGAGGTCGACTTTTTCGCTTATGAGTTTAAATTTTGTGTGTTCTGGTAGTAAAATGTTTGCGATTTGGCGTAATTTTTGGAGTTTGAATATAACTTTCTGCTCGTTGTGTCTAACTATTATGACTATGTGAGTAGCTTTTTAGGGTTTTGAGGTCGACTTTTTCGCTTATGAGTTAAATTTTTTTTTTGTGTTCTGGAGGTAAAATATTTTCGATTTGACCAAACTTTTTTTTTGGGACTTTGGCTGTAACTATCTGTTCGATGTTTCTAACTAGTATGACTATGTGAGTAGATTTTTAAGGTTTGAGGTCGACTTTTTCGCTTATGAGTTAAAATTTTTGTGTTCTGGGGGTAAAATGTTAGTGATTTGGCCACTCTTTTTGGGACTTTGGATGCAACTATCTGTTCGATGTGTCTAACTAGTATGACTATGTGAGTACCTTTTTATGGTTTTGAGGTCGCTTTTTTGAGTATGAGCCTACATTTTTGTGTTCTGGAGGTAAAATGTTAGTGATTTGACCACTCTTTATGGAGTTTGAATATAACTTTCTGCTCGTTGTGTCTAACTATTATGACTGTGAGTAGATTTTTAGGGTTTTGAGGTCGACTTTTTCGCTTATGAGTCAAAATTTTTTGTGTTCTGGAGGTAAAATGTTAGTGATTTGGCCACTCTTTTTGGGACTTTGGATGTAACTATCTGTTCGATGTGTCTAACTAGTATGACTATGTGAGTACCTTTTTATGGTGTTGAGGTCGATTTTTTTAGTATGAGCCTACATTTTTGTGTTCTGTGGGTAAAATATTTTCGATTTGACCAAACTTTTTTTTTGGACTTTGGCTGTAACTATTTGTTCGATGTGTCTAACTAATATGACTATGTGAGTAGATTTTTATGGTTTTGAGGTCGCTTTTTGAGTATGAGCCTACATTTTTGTGTTCTGGAGGTAAAATGTTAGTGATTTGACCACTCTTTTTGGAGTTTGAATATAACTTTCTGCTCGTTGTGTCTAACTATTATGACTATGTGAGTAGATTTTTAGGGTTTTGAGGTCGACTTTTTTTAATATGACCCTAAATTTGTGTGTTATGGTGGTAAAATCTTAGTGATTTGGCGTAATTTTTGGGCCTTATGCAACTCCTCTGGTATTACATCAGGGGTCAAAGCGCGTTCAAGTAACCCGCCACATGAATTATTTCCCCCACCAATGACCCGACAGGTGGATTGTATCAGGACCGAATCGCTTTAAAGTAACCCATGCGTCAGACTCGACAGCACTTCAAGTGGAAAATGAGGTCAGTTATCACGATAACAGTAATCCTCTTCTCTGATTAGTTAGTCCAGAGGTCAGTCATTTCGTTGGTGGGTGTCCGATAGAAATCCTCTTCTCTGATTGGTTAATCTAAAGGTTAGTCATTTCGTTGATGGGTGTCCGATAGAAATCCTCTTCTCTGATTGGTTAGTCTAGATGTTAGTCGAGAGTGAAATAGTGTCGTCCAACATTTATTTACCAGTTGCATGTGAAACTTCGTGTTATAAGCGCGCTTGATTCACGGACGTTTATTTTCATAGTACTGTTCAGTCTAGCGGTCTGTGTTGTAGTGGAATATTTTACGGTGTAAGTTGAATTTTTTTTCTGTTTTTCTCTTATCTCATAACGATGTGGTAGGTTATCATTAAAGGAATTTCGGTTGTATTAATGGTGATGTGTATAAAGTACGTATGTTAAGCCTTGTCGCGTGTATTATTCCTTCGTTTTTCATATGTTTATCTTATTTATTCTTTAAAAAGTAGATATTTCAAGTCTTTTTGTAATTGATATTCAATGTTATTAATGTGTTACACTGGCGGTAAGGTAAACATACGAATGAAGGCGGAACACTAGGCGAGGTAAAGAGAGAGAGAGAGAGGAAGAAAGGTGGAATGGTAGGAGAGAAGTCTAGTAGGGGTTAGAAGAGAGAGAGAGAGCGAGAGAGAGAGAGAAGCATATGAGAAAGAAGGGGAGATGTTAGGTATAAATGGTGAGCATAATCAAGTGTTACAATAGGAGGGACGCTAAAAATATGAGGGATGGCGGGGGAGCTAAAGGGAGAGGCGGAGGGTGGACTGATAGGTTAGAAGTCTAAGAGAGGATAGGGGAGAAAGAGAGAGAGAAGGAAGGCGCGATGATAGCGATAAATGGAGAGAATGAGTAAGTGTTTCAATGGAGGGAATTCTAGGCTGGAATAGTAGAGAGAGAGAGAGAGAGAGAGAGAGAGAGACGGAGAGAGAGAGAGAGAGAGAGAGATAGCGAACCACTAACACCGAGGAACATATTTACACTACCAGCTTAGACTACCCAGCAATCTCTAACAGTTTCACCCCTTATGATTCATTTGTGACATATCACGAGGTCACGCTGTCTTGGTCGATCCGTCTTGCTGCGTTTTTTTTTCGTTTTTTTTCTGTATAGAAAGTATACACGCAGAAAAGGTTAGGGAGCATTAACCGCTGCGATTTTTTCTATATAAAAAGTATACACGCAGCTGCGTTTTTTTCTATATAAAGTATACAGGCAGAAAAGGGAGGGGGCATTAACCGCCATCTCTACTACTACTGGCGTGTCTGCGTTGTGATCTGGTTTACAGTATAACTGTGATATTTGCGCCTTTTGGCCCAACACATCCGACTTCAGCATGTAATTTTGAGTACAGGGTTGTCTTTCCTCTTCGATCCCTACTCACTTGGCCACACTAGACAGGTTAGTCTGTTACTAGAGGCACCATGGAGAGGTGGAGCAGGGTCTGGAAGGTTCTGGTTCACCGATCCTGGCGCAAGCCATCAGCTGTGGGTCGCTGACAACTTCCAGCTCTGGAGCTATGGGGCGCGCCTTCGCCTCCAAAAAGCCATGAACTGTTTCTATTTCATTTGAGCGAAACGTCAGTTTTCTAGTTTCACTTGCACGAAATAATAATCCATTCCAGAATGTATTTTAGCCGATTCTGAATTCAGGAAAAATCCGTCTTTTAATATGTAGGATGGGTGGGGCAATGATGTTTATACTGAGAGACTGGTGGGTCTAAAAGTGAAAAAGTTGGGTCTGGACGATCCGGAGTCATCATTATCATGTGCCATATCGGGTGGCGTAGGCGTACATGTCCTTCCACAATCTTCTATCTACAGAGCATCGTATCAGTTCTGTTGTTGACTGTTTTCCATGCCATGACACGAAGCTATCCAATATCTTTTCTCCTTGTCGTCCGCGATCTCTCTTTCCATGTATTTTGCAAGTTGTAACCAAGTATTCCAAATTTCCTCTTCTCATGATGTGCCAGAAAAAATGTTGATTGTTTCTTTCTGATGTTGTTTAGGAGTTCCCTTTTTGTGTTGGCCTCTTTGAGAATTTCCTTGTTGGTCTTTTTAGCTGTCCAGGGAACTTTCAACATTCTTCTGAAAAATACCATCTCTGTGGCCTCTAATCGTCTTTTCATTTATTTGTTTACTATCCATGGGCCAGAATTGGTTCTATATATCACTGACGAACTCTTTTGTCTTTCTCACTTATATTGACATAGATTTGTTGCATAGGACGTTTTCAATGTTCTGAAATGATTTTTGGCCTGTGTTATTTTGCCTTTTATTTCTGTGGTGCATCTCCCATCTGATGTTATTATTGTGCACAAGTATTTGACGCGTTGCACTTGATTCAGTTTCGATCCGGGGTGCCTAGTGGCAAAGGTAGATCTTTCTACAATCAACACCTTTCAGGAACAATCAGCAAATATTGGCGACGGACGGAGGCAAGGATAAGGCTTTGCCTCAGCTGCAGTGAAACTTGACTCCACGAAAAGAATAGAGTATAAAATAATAGAATATAAAAAAATAAAATAAAAAAAAGTAGACTATAAAATATTAAAATATAAAAGAATAGAATATAAAAGAATAGACTATAAAAGATTAGCATATAAAAGAATAGAATATATAAGAATAGAATATAAAAGAATATAATATAAAAGAATAGAATATAAAAGAATATAATATAAAAGAAAAGAGTACAACAGAATATAATATAAAATAATAGAGTATTTTCTAACAGCTTCTTTCAAGTTCTTGTAAGAACCTATGAACTTACTTATCGTTTTGCTGCGCCCCGTACCAGTGAACTTCATATTATGCTGACCTTGAGGATAAACAAAGCAGAATGGACTAGGATTTTCAATTCTTCAAAAAGTTAGAATTCATTCTTTATTATCCTGTATGATTGATACGAATCAATATTTTTCTCTTGTAATACAATCTTAGTTTATTGGTTCTTGGATATCATCACAGATATGACTTCAATCGTCAACAAATTCATTTGTTGCTATTTTCCTTGAAAAACTTCCAAAAAGACAGCGATTTGTGCTACATGTACATGAGAACAGGCGCCACCAGACTGTTGAACACATACTTCAAGACTGTACTGAATATAGTAGACTGAAGAAATCCTATTGGCCCATAGATACAACACTACGGATAAAACTATATGGGCCACTGCAAGAATTACAAAAGACAGTAAAATGTATACAAGAAACGACATTGCAGATATAGACAATACTTCAGGAGAACGAAAGATAGACAGACAGCGTTTGGTTTTGTCCTGTCTACTTTCTTATTTTTGTTGTCTTATTCTCCTGAATATGTTCTCTGCTGGTCAGGCTACAGAAAAAGTCGTTGTTCTACTTTTTTTCGAACTTCGACTGCCAAGAGTTCTTTCAATGGATCTCTTTAAGTTGCAACCACAGCTGTTTGTCATTGATACATTAGTTGATTTGCTTATTTGTGTCTCTCCAGGAAGATAAAATACGTAAGTTCTTCTAGTACACATTCAAAGTGATTGGAAGAAGCATTATCTAACCATTCACAAATTATTTATGGTTACAAAGTGATTATTTTTTTTTCGTTCGCCAGCTTTTACCTCTGACGATGTCCCTAGAGATTAGAAACTGAATTTTGCGTGTTAATCCATTTATTTTCCTGGCAGCCGTGTGCACAGGGGTTCCTCGCCGCACAGGCTGATAACTCTGACTTCGGAGGTACTCATATTTTTTTCCGTCGATGAGTAATTGCCGTTTCAATCCGGGTCTCGCTGCTGAGACCAGGGGTGGTTGTCGCAGAGAGAAATTATAAATAAAAATCCCAACCGGTGTAGCCGGGATTTGAACCCACAACCTCTCTGTCTCGAGGCCAACCAGTCCCCCAAATTGAATATTACACTCCCCCAAAACTGGAGCCGCGATAGCTCATTGGTTAGTGAACTGGACTACAAAAGACAAGAAGTAGGGTTCGATCCCAACCGACGTTTTCCGGGTTCACCCAGCCTTTAATGGGTACCGGATTTTTTCTGGGAAAGTAAAGCGGCACGGGCGTAATACCGACCAGATTACCCCAAAAATCATGTCCTGAAGGTCTGTAAAATGTATGGTCACGAACACCATATTTCCTATACGTCACTTGGCGTGACGGGTGGGGGGGGGGGGGGGGGGCTCTTTACTTTTTTTTTTTATTCCCTCAAAACTCATTTTGCCTACCAATCTTTGATCTTGTTTTGTTTCGAGCACTGACCACTAACGTAACTGCTGACTTCAGCTCAACCATGTGACGTGTTGTATGTGGTGTTACAAAGTGAAATCACTTCCATCAAATATGCATTGACTGCTAACGTAACTGCTGACTTCAGCTCAACCATGTGACGTGTTGTGTGTGGTGTTACAAAGTGAAATCACTTCCATCAAATATGCATTGACTGCTAACGTAACTGCTGACTTCAGTTCAACCATGTGACGTGTTGTGTGTGGTGTTACAAAGGGAAATCACTTCCATCAAATATGCATTGACTGCTAACGTAACTGCTGACTTCAGCTCAACCATGTGACGTGTTGTATGTGGTGTTACAAAGTGAAATCACTTCCATCAAATATGCATTGACTGCTAACGTAACTGCTGACTTCAGCTCAACCATGTGACGTGTTGTGTGTGGTGTTACAAAGGGAAATCACTTCCATCAAATATGCATTGACTGCTAACGTAACTGCTGACTTCAGCTCAACCATGTGACGTGTTGTGCGTGGTGTTACAAAGGGAAATCACTTCCATCAAATATGCATTGACTGCTGACGTACTTGTCTCAGGACATCTCCGAACATAAACACTGCAAAGTTTGCAAGATTATAACTAAAGTGTCACTTTTAGATGACAACAAACAGCCGTGAATCATACACTTTTTATTACTGATTTAGGGGGAGCTTAAGCGCCTGGAATTTACGGTTGCTACAGCAGGGTTGGTGGGTCATCTACTGACAAGACCTAGCCTCAACTTCCAAGTCTGTCTTCCTTGGTAAGAGCTTGAGTCAAAACAAGTTTGCTAACACAAGCTGGGATTACCTTGTTCCCTGTAGTGGTGGCTCTTATTGATATAGAAGACCTAGTATTAAGCTTGCTTCATAGCAGGTTTGCTAACACAAGCTGGGATTACCATGTTCCCTGTAGTGGTGGCTCTTATTGATATAGAAGACCTAGTATTAAGATTGCTTCATAGCAGGTTTGCTAACACAAGCTGGGATTACCTTGTTCCCTGTAGTGGTGGCTCTTATTGATATAGAAGACCTAGTATTAAGATTGCTTCATAGCAGGTTTGCTAACACAAGCTGGGATTGCCATGTTCCCTGTAGTGGTGGCTCTTATTGATATAGAAGACCTAGTATTAAGATTGCTTCATAGCAGGTTTGCTAACACAAGCTGGGATTACCTTGTTCCCTGTAGTGGTGGCTCTTATTGATATAGAAGACCTAGTATTAAGATTGCTTCATAGCAGGTTTGCTAACATAAGCTGGGATTGCCATGTTCCCTGTAGTGGTGGCTCTTATTGATATAGAAGACCTAGTATTAAGATTGCTTCATAGCAGGTTTGCTAACACAAGCTGGGATTGCCATGATCCCTGTAGTGGTGACTCTTATTGATATAGAAGACCTAGTATTAAGATTGCTTCATAGCAGGTTTGCTAACATAAGCTGGGATTGCCTTGTTCCCTGTAGTGGTGGCTCTTATTGATATAGAAGACCTAGTATTAAGCTTGCTTCATAGCAGGTTTGCTAACACAAGCTGGGATTGCCATGTTCCCTGTAGCGGTGGCTCTCACTGATATAGAAGACCTAGTATTAAGATTGCTTCATAGCAGGTTTGCTAACACAAGCTGGGATTACCTTGTTCCCTGTAGTGGTGGCTCTTATTGATATAGAAGACCTAGTATTAAGATTGCTTCATAGCAGGTTTGCTAACGCAAACTGGGATCGCAATGTTCCCTGTAGTGGTGACTTTTATTGATATAGAAGACCTAGTATTAAGATTGCTTCATAGCAGGTTTGCTAACGCAAGCTGGGATTGCCATGTTCCCTGTAGTGGTGGCTCTTATTGATATAGAAGACCTAGTATTAAGATTGCTTCATAGCAGGTTTGCTAACACAAGCTGGGATTACCTTGTTCCCTGTAGTGGTGGCTGTTATTGATATAGAAGACCTAGTATTAAGATTGCTTCATAGCAGGTTTGCTAACGCAAACTGGGATCGCAATGTTCCCTGTAGTGGTGACTTTTATTGATATAGAAGACCTAGTATTAAGCTTGCTTCATAGCAGGTTTGCTAACACAAGCTGGGATTACCTTGTTCCCTGTAGTGGTGGCTCTTATTGATATAGAAGACCTAGTATTAAGCTTGCTTCATAGCAGGTTTGTTAACACAAGCTGGGATTACCATGTTCCCTGTAGTGGTGGCTCTTATTGATATAGAAGACCTAGTATTAAGCTTGCTTCATAGCAGGTTTGCTAACACAAGCTGGGATTGCCATGTTCCCTGTAGTGGTGGCTCTTATTGATATAGACGACCTAGTATTAAGCTTGCTTCATAGCAGGTTTGCTAACACAAGCTGGGATTGCCATGTTCCCTGTAGCGGTGGCTCTCACTGATATAGAAGACCTAGTATTAAGCTTGCGTCAAAACATGCTTTCTAACACAAGCTGAGATTGCCGTGTGGTGGTGGCCGCGGGTCTCACTGATATAGAAGACCTAGTATTAAGCTTGCGTCAACACATGCTTTCTAACACAAGCTGGGATTGCCATGTTCCCTGTAGTGGTGGCTCTTATTGATATAGAAGACCTAGTATTAAGCTTGCTTCATAGCAGGTTTGCTAACACAAGCTGGGATTGCCATGTTCCCTGTAGTGGTGGCTCTTATTGATATAGAAGACCTAGTATTAAGCTTGCGTCAAAACACGCTGGCTAACAGAAGTTCTGATTGCCGTGTGGTGGTGGTGGTGGCGGCTCTCAGTGATATAGATGACCTAGTATTAAGCTTGCGTCAAAACACGCTGGCTAACAGAAGTTCTGATTGCCGTGTGGTGGTGGTGGTGGTGGCTCTCAGTGATATAGATGACCTAGTATTAAGAACGACAAATGATATAAACCACGACACCTTTTCGGTATCAGTGAAAAAAAAAGAGAAAAGAAGACGAACAGAAATGTAGCTACATGAAGATGTCCTGACAAAACTACACTCCACTCATGATAGAGATAGATATTTAATTGAAGCGATTACAATTGGTGACATTGTATACAAATATGGATATTCTAGAACCGTTTATTTTTGCACTATTTATATTTTAGTCCATTAACGATGAAATATTTCAAAGCTGGACAAATGTCACACCCTCGGGGGGTAAAGTAGGCTTAATCTTAATTTAACCACAAGTATTGTAACAATTTAAGATATAGCTGCTCTTATGGTAATGAAATGTGGTATTACAGTAGAATGTTGAGAATACCATAGACAGTAATGAAACGTTCTGAAAGAGGCCAAAGCAAAAAGAAAGCTAATTTCCAATATTAGGAAGAAACAATCATCATTTTTTGGCCATGTAATGAGAAGAGAACAACTGGAATATATTGTAACAACTGGAAAAATTAAGGGACGAAGAGATAGAGGAAGGCAAAGAGAAACAGCTCAAAAGAATGGCTTGGCAGAAGGTCAACAACAGAAATGATAAATAACTGTTGAGATCAAAAGTTGTGGAGAGACATGTTCACCTATGCCAGCAGGCATGGCGCTTGATGATGATGATCATGTGTGATGTAGTCTAGCAGAAGTATACTCAATTCATGTCTCAGAACTGAGAACATTTACCAACACTAGTAAAATAGCACCAACAAACAGCTGTGAACAACATTAGTCTTTACGAATTCAACTCCATTGAACTTCCGGTCAATATGGTGGATTGGCGGCAGGAACCATTAAAGGCTACGTCTGAAAAGTGTTCCTTGTTGCAGTTTCCTCATATTCCAAGTCCGGCCAGTTGCAGGAGCTACTGAGTTAAGTGCTCTGTGCACACCGTGAGCTGTGTGTTTCATTCGCTTTAGTCGTGTTTCAATATTCCAATTGTTTGCGATGAATGATGATATCGCATGACATGGAACAGACGGTTGTGTTCACTTTCTGTGCGATCTCACCGTATGTCTTTTGGCGTGTGCTGAGACTGCTATGATGGGGACAACATCTACCTTTCTTTGTTTGGGAGATGAGATAGTAATTCCGATAATTCCACTGGCACGGGTGGTTGAGCAATTATAGATTTTAATTCGTTTGCAGTGATACCGGGGCCTTCCATAACCATAATCAACTCCATTTTCCCCTAACGTCAGCAATATGGCTGTTCTCTATAACTTTATGTCTGTCCCCGCGATATTGTTTCTCTCTTTCGCTACGGTTTAGGTTACTCCTCGCCACATAGGTTGAAAACCACTGAATGGAGGACTCCTTAACTACCATCTGTTAATCCGAAGCTGTACATTCTGCCGATCTGTAAGTCAGCAACTGATCCACGTAATGATAGCTACTCCCAGACAAAACTAATAACTGCTGTCGACTGACATTACAAACAAATCTGGCAGCAGTTGTAGGATTTAGCTTTCAGATTAAAAATGGTTTCTTATGCTGTCTCGGACTGGGAAAACCCACTGGAAAAACCCAGTTGTTTGAACAATAACAATAAGTACAGCCGTCATCATTATCATGTGGCGTGCCGGCTGTGACTGCGATCATGATGCTGCTCAACACTCTGTCCCAGTAGTGTTGAGAGTCGTCCAACCAGGCCTAGGCTACGATGTGTCTTCGTAAACTCCGTCCCTTTTGTTGCTGGTTAACCTTTGTTCACAGCATCCTAATAAAAGTAATATTGGAAGGGAAAATACAAGGTAAAAGAGGCAGACCAAGACTAACATGGACGAGTAACATCAAAAGATGGACAAGTCAACCCATGACAATCTGCACCATCAAAGCAAGAGACAGATTGGAATGGCGCTCCATGGTAGCCAACCTTCGATGCGGAGAGGATACTCAATAATAAATGATGAACCTTTGTTGTTTAATGTTCCTATGCCGGAGTGTCTCAAATCTTTCTATCTCTTTCTCTCTCTCTCTCTCTCTCTATCTATCTATCTATCTATCTATCTATCTCTTTCTCTCTCTCTCTCTCTCTCTCTCTCTCTCTCTCTCTCTCATCTTCTATATTTGATTTCGTTACTTCTCAAAACTGTCACAATTTTGTCAACTTCACTTGTCACAAAAAATATATTATTTCCACCTTCATTTTCTTCGTACATTTTTTGGCAGATTTCCATGCATTTTTTATCTTACAGCCCAGTACATGCACACTCGTGTTTGTGATAGGTTTACTTGAGTCCAGCACATGCACACTCGTGTTTGTGATAGGTTTACTTGAGTCCAGCACATGCACACTCGTGTTTGTGATAGGTTTACTTGAGTCCAGTACATGCGCACTCGTGTTTGTGATAGGTTTACTTGAGTCCAGTACATGCACACTCGTGTTTGTGATAGGTTTACTTGAGTCCAGTACATGCACACTCGTGTTTGTGATAGGTTTTACTTGTGTATGACCTCTCGTTGTACGATTTTTATGACAACTTTTTGCATCTATGATTTCTTATCAGGTCCGTTGTTTAATTTCACAATAGACCGGCTAATTAGTTATCTCACCTCTCTCGTTTCATCATCTTCAAGTCGCTTGTCCATTGCAAAACGTTGTGTTCATTACAGAATGGCTTAAAGAGTCTCTCTCTCTCTCTCTCTCTCTATTCATCCATCCATCCATCCATCCATCCATCCATCCATCCATCCATCCATCCATCCATCCATCCATCAATCCCTGGGGATTTCAAAAAAGGACCTGTTGTGTAATACTCTCAGTTGGCTTCCGCAGTGTGTGTCCTATCCAGCGCCATCGTCTTCGCTATATACCTTTATCCACTGGTGTTTGACTGGTACATTTCCATAATTCCGTGTTAGTGATTTTGTCCTGCCATTTCCATCCTTTTATTCTGTATAAGCACCCATTAATGAAAGTCTGTATCTTCATGATTGTCAATTTACAGTTAACTGGGAACAGGCAAATAATTGCAGTGCTGCGGTAAAGCTGGTTGCAAGGAGCGAGTAGTGGGACTTGACTCCAAGGTATGGTGACAGCTTTACAAAAAAAGAAACACAATAAAATAATGACGTTTCGGATTACGGCCTTCTTCAGAAGACGGGGACTACGACAACAAACGGTGAGGCACAAATATCTATAGCTGCATGTCGGATGTGTGTTTCTATTTTGTTTTTGAATGTAATCGAGTGGTCACTGACCAAGCAACTTGGTGATTAAAAATTTTTGGTGATGATATAGCTCTACTATCACACAGCCATCAACAGATGCAGGGTAAAATGAACATACTTGATGCGAGATCACAACAGCTAGGACTAAAACTAGAGATAAGACCAACATTATGAGAATTAATGCAGTTGGCATTAAACAAATAAAAATGGGAGAAATACCTCTACTAGACGTACAATCTTACATATATCTGGGTAGTAATATAGACAAAGAGGGAGGAACAGAAAATGATACCAAAATAAGGATATCAAAAGCAAAAAGAGCAGTGTTGCACTGGGAAACATATGGAAGTCCAAAGAAATTAGGTTAAATACTAAAATAAAAATGTTCAACTCAAATGTTAAGTCAAACTTATTATATGGATGTGAGACATGGAGAACAACTAAATTGACAATTACGAAGATACAGACTTTCATTAATGGATGCTTACGCAGAATAAAAGGATGGAAATGGCAGGACAAAATTACTAACATAGAATTATGGAAATGTACCAGTCAAATACCAGTGGATAAAGAGACACAGCGAAGATGGTGGCGCTGAATAGGACACGCACACAGCGGAAGCCAACAGAGTATTAAACAACGGGTCCTTTTTTGGAATCACCAGGGAAAAAGACAAAGATGAAGAAAGACAAAGATGAAGACCAAGTAATTCTTGGAGAAGACAGATAGAAGCAGAGATGAAGATGATGGAGAAGATATGGAATGATCTTAAAAGAATGGCAAGAAACAGAACGGCTTGGAAAGTGTTTGTTGAAGACCTATGCTCCACAGGGAGCTGAAAGGTAGAAGGAGAAGAAGAGATGTAGGATGATAAAGTTAGGGAGAGGTGGACAGAGGTAAGAGATGAGAAAGACACGTGTCACATGTTAGAGGATAGGTGATACAGCTAAGTTAACAATCTTCACTTCTACATTATATCTCTACACTTCACCTATTCACCCAGCTTTAAATGGGTACCGGATATTTTTTCTGGGAAAGTAAAGCTGCACGGGCGTAATACCGACCACATTACCCCAAAAATCATGTGATGAAGGTCTGTAAAATATATGGTCACTAACACCATATTCCCTATACGCCACTTGGCGTGGCGGACGCTCGTTACTTCTTTATACTACATTATATCTTTACACTCCACCTATCCTCTAACAAGTGACACATCTTCTTTATCATCCCATCTCTCATCCCTCTATCCACCTCTCCCTAACTTTATCATCTGACAAGTAGCTATGGGTATCTGTGCCTCACCGTTTGTTGTCGCTGTCCTTGTCTTCTGAAGAAGGCAGCAGGCTGAAACGTCAATATTTTGTTGTGTTCCCTTTTATTGTAAAGCTGCCACCATACCCTGGAGTGTACATCACTTCCAACTACTGGCTTCTCTACTGTTACCAGCCATGTATGTCGTAAAAAGCGACTAAGGAGGTTTAGAATTGTCGTCTGTGCTGTCGAGTAGGACGTGCACAGAGCGACCTTGTCAATAGAATTTACCGATGAATTTTGGAACAAGCTGTGACAAGTGGTGGAGCGGATATGGGGAAATAGTGATTGCAATGAAACTGGTTCTATAGAACATTATTTTCATTGACATTCATTTGAATAATGTAATGGTGTTAGAGACGCGAATAAATGTAGAAAAATGACGTGAAATATGTGGTTTGAGAGAAACAGTAGGTGGGGAAAATGACGTGAAATATGTGGTTTGAGAGAAACAGTAGGTGGGGAAAATGACGTGAAATATGTGGTTTGAGAGAAACAGTAGGTGGGGAAAATGACGTGAAATATGCGGTTTTAGAGAAATAGTAGGCGGGGAAAATGACGTGAAATATGTGATTTTAGATAAATAGTAGGTGGGGAAAATGACATGAAATATGTGATTTTAGATAAATAGTAGGTGAGGAAAATGACGTGAAATATGTGATTTTAGATAAACAGTAGGTGGGGAAAATGACATGAAATATTTGATTTTAGAGAAGTAGTAGATGTGAAAAATGACGTGAAATATGTGGTTTTAGATAAATAGTAGGTGGCGAAAACGACGTGAAATATGTGATTTTAGATAAATAGTAGGTAGGGAAAATGACTTGAAATATGTGATTTTAGATAAATAGTAGGTGAGGAAAATGACGTGAAATATGTGATTTTAGATAAACAGTAGGTAGGGAAAATTACATGAAATATTTGATTTTAGATAAACAGTAGGTGAGGAAAATGACGTGAAATATGTGATTTTAGATAAATAGTAGGTGAGGAAAATGACGTGAAATATGTGATTTTAGATAAACAGTAGGTGGGGAAAATGACATGAAATATTTGATTTTAGAGAAGTAGAAGATGTGAAAAATGACGTGAAATATGTGGTTTTAGATAAATAGTAGGTGGCGAAAACGACGTGAAATATGTGATTTTAGATAAATAGTAGGTAGGGAAAATGACTTGAAATATGTGATTTTAGATCAATAGTAGGTGAGGAAAATGACGTGAAATATGTGATTTTAGATAAACAGTAGGTAGGGAAAATGACATGAAATATTTGATTTTAGATAAACAGTAGGTGAGGAAAATGACGTGAAATATGTGATTTTAGATAAATAGTAGGTGAGGAAAATGACGTGAAATATGTGATTTTAGAGAAATAGTAGGTGGGGAAAATGACGTGAAATATGTGATTTTAGATAAATAGTAGGTGAGGAAAATGACGTGAAATGTGTGATTTTAGATAAATAGTAGGTGAGGAAAATGACGTGAAATATGTGATTTTAGAGAAATAGTAGGCGGGGAAAATGACATTAAATATGTGATTTTAGAGAAATAGTAGGTGGGGAAAATGACATGAAATATGTGATTTTAGATAAATAGTAGGTGGGGAAAATGACGTGAAATATGCGGTTTTAGAGAAATAGTAGGCGGGGAAAATGACGTGAAATATATTATTTTAGATAAATAGTAGGTGGGGAAAATGACATGAAATATGTGATTTTAGATAAATAGTAGGTGAGGAAAATGACGTGAAATATGTGATTTTAGATAAACAGTAGGTGGGGAAAATGACATTAAATATGTGATTTTAGAGAAATAGTAGGTGGGGAAAATGACATGAAATATGTGATTTTAGATAAATAGTAGGTGGGGAAAATGACGTGAAATATGCGGTTTTAGAGAAATAGTAGGCGGGGAAAATGACGTGAAATATATTATTTTAGATAAATAGTAGGTGGGGAAAATGACATGAAATATGTGATTTTAGATAAATAGTAGGTGAGGAAAATGACGTGAAATATGTGATTTTAGATAAATAGTAGGTAGGGAAAATGACATGAAATATGCGATTTTAGATAAATAGTAGGTGAGGAAAATGACGTGAAATATGTGATTTTAGATAAACAGTAGGTGGGGAAAATGACGTGAAATATGTGATTTTAGAGAAATAGTAAGTGGGGAAAATGACGTGAAATATGTGATTTTAGAGAAATAGTAACTGGCGAAAATGACGTGAAATATGTGATTTTAGATAAATAGTAGGTGAGGAAAATGACGTGAAATATGTGATTTTAGAAAAATAGTAAGTGGGGGAAAATGACGTGAAATATGTGATTTTAGATAAATAGTAGGTGGGGAAAATGACGTGAAATATGTGATTTTAGATAAACAGTAGGTGGGGAAAATGACATGAAAGAAATATGTGGTTTTAGAGAAAGTCATCACCATCATGTGCCATACTGATTGGCGTAGAGGATCATGTCTTTCCACAATTTTCTGTCCACAGTGCATCGTATCAGTTCTGTTGTTGACTGTTTTCCACGTCATAACACCAAGCTATTCAGTATCTTACCTTTTTCATTCACGATCTCTCTTTCCCTGTATTTTGCCTGTTGTAACCAAATATTCCAACTTCCCTTTTCTCATCTTCTTCTTTTACCTTTTAGCTCCCGGTGGAGCATAGGTCTTCAACAAACACTTTCCAAGTCGTTCTGTTTTTTGCCATTCTTTTAAGATCATTCCATGTCTTCCCCATCATCTTCATCTCTGCTTCTATCTGTCTTCTCCAAGAATTCCTTGGTCTTCCTCTTTGTCTTTTCCCCTGGGGATTCCAAAAAAGGGCCTGTTGTGTAATACTCTCAGTTGGCTTCCGTAGTGTGTGTCCTATCCATCGCCATCGTCTTCGCTGTATCTCTTTATCCACTGGTATTTGACCGGTACATTTCCATAATTCCACGTTAGTGACTTTGTCCTGCCATTTCCATCCCTTTATTCTGCGCAAGCATCCATTAATGAAAGTCTGTACTTTCATGATTGTCAATTTTGTCATTCTCCATGTTTCACAGCCATATAATAGGACCGACTTAACATTTGAGTTGAAAATTTTTATTTTTGTATTTAGCCTAATTTCTTTGGATTTCCATATGTTTCCCAGTGCAATGAAAGCTCCTCTTGCTTTTGATATCCTTATTTTGGTAGCATTTTCTGTTCCTCCCTCTTTATCTATATTACTGCCCAGATATATATATATATATATATATATATATATATATATAGATTGTACGTCTAGTAGAGGTATTTCTCCTAGTTTTATATGGTTATTGCCAACTGCATTAATTCTCATAATGTTGGTCTTATCTCTATTAATCTTTAGTCCTAGCTGTTGTGATCTCTCATCTAATATACTCATTTTATCCTGCATCTGTTGATGGCTGTGTGATAGGAGAGCTATGTCATCAGTAAAGTCTAAATCATCAAGTTGTTTGGTCAGTGACCACTGGATCCAATTTCTGTTGTTTTGAGTTATTTTCATAATCCAATCTATGGCCAGTAGAAAGAGAAATGGAGACAGGAGGCATCCTTGCCTTACTCCTGTTCTTATTTCAAATGCTTCTGTAAGCTGTCTTTCATGCACCACACTACATTTTGTTCCTTTATACATTGTTTTTATCAGGTTAATAAACTTTATGGGGATTCCGTAATGACTCAGCAACTTCCAAAGCATTCTTCTGTCTAAACTATCAAATGCCTTTTCGTAATCTATGAATCCAATATATAGTGGGGATTTTAGTTCTAAACTTTGTTCAACTATTATACGTAGGGTAGTTATTTGATCAGCACATGATCTGTTCTTCCTAAAACCTGCTTGTTCATCTCTCAAGTGTTTCTCTATAGCCTCTTTTAGTCTCTCCAGAATGATTCTGCCTAATATTTTTCCTGGCACTGATAGTAGCATAATTCCCCTATAATTTGTGCACTCCTGTAAACTTCCTTTCTTTGGTAGTTTGATCATATAACCTTCTCTCCAGTCTTTAGGTATTTCTTCCCTCTCCCAAATTTTATCCAATAGATCCTGTAACATCTTGGTAGAGGTGTTAATATCTGCTTTGATGGCTTCCGAAGGAATTTCATCTGGTCCTGTGGCTTTACCATCTTTTAATAGTTTGATGGCTTTCATTATTTCTTCTTTGCTTGGTTTTCCGCAGTTAACGTGTAACTCTTCTTCTGCTGGTAGTATATCTGGAGGATTATTTGAGCCGGGTCTGTTCAAAAGTTCTTCAAAGTGCTCTTTCCATCTCTCCATTTGTTCCCTTATATTACTAAGCAGATTTCTCCCTTTTCTCATGTTGTGCCCAAAAATTGTTGATTATATCTTTCTGATTTTTTTAGGAGCTCCCTTTTTGTGTTGGCCTCTTTGAGAATTTCCTCATTGGTCTTTTTACCTGTCCAGTAAACTTTAAAAATTCTGCAGAGAAATCCCATCTCTAGTAACCTCTAATCATCTTTTCATTTGTCTGTCTACACTCCATGATTCACTTCCATAGGTCAGAATAGGCTCAATATAGCACCGATGAACTCTCTAATTTCTATTAACATAAAAAAAGTGTAATGTGAAGGCGCCGTAGGACACACATTGTTTACAGTTTATTTTTTCTTCTGAGTCTGCCTGTCAGTTATTCCTACATGCCGTCCACTTATATAAGGAGGTAGCTGCGTTGTTTAGTTTTAGTTTAGTTTTAGTTTAGTTTTAGTTTAGTTTAAGTTTAGTTTAGTTTAAGTTTAATTTAGTGGACGGATGATCCTCATTGCACACCGAACATGTCCATAAGTGCTCATATCTCCCTGGTATGTCCCTCAGATTGTGGACGATGACAACTTCAGTTCAAAACCAGAGATGCCAGACAGCCCCGCAAAGAGAGACAGAAGAATAGCAAATCAATACAGAACTGGAGCTGTCAATCTCCATATTTCATGATATTTGGTAATGTTTCGTGTCTCCATGGAGAAATCCTTTTTGGCAAATCTGGGTTTGACCTCATTTTCATAAGTCTGGACATGGTTGTAGATTCATGATCATAAAGTCAGGACATGGTTGTAGATTCATGATCATAAAGTCTGGACATGGTTGTAGACTCATGATCATAAAGTCAGGACATGGTTGTAGATTCATGATCATAAAGTCAGGACATGGTTGTAGATTCATGATCATAAAGTCAGGACATGGTTGTAGATTCATGATCATAAAGTCAGGACATGGTTGTAGATTCATGATCATAAAGTCAGGACATGGTTGTAGATTCATGATCATAAAGTCAGGACATGGTTGTAGATTCATGATCATAAAGTCTGGACATGGTTGTAGATTCATGATCATAAAGTCTGGACATGGTTGTAGATTCATGATCATAAAGTCAGGACATGGTTGTAGATTCATGATCATAAAGTCTGGACATGGTTGTAGATTCATGATCATAAAGTCAGGACATGGTTGTAGATTCATGATCATAAAGTCTGGACATGGTTGTAGATTCATGATCATTCTTTGAATCACTAACTGGCCTTGCCTCCCTGAGGGAATTCAGAAATGTTCATCATTCATGTCTTGTACTGTTGTTTACAGCAAGCTGTGGTATCTTAACCATCTACTGTCCCAAAACATTTGACTTCAGCGTAACATTTTTTTCATGTGTGTTATGATTATGGAAGGCCCCGGTATCACTGCAAACGTGTTAAAATCCATAATTGCTCAACCGCCCGTTCCAGTGGAATCATCCGAATTACTAACTCATCTCCCAAACAAAGAAAGGTAGCTGTAGTCCCCATCATAGCAGTCTCAGCACACGCCAAAAGACATAAGGCGAAACCGCACAAAAAATGAACACAGCCAACTGTTCCTTGTCATACGATATCATCATTCATCGTAAAGAATTGGAATATCGAAACATGATCAAAACCGATGAAACACACAGGTCACGTGTGTGTACTTGACGTAAAACATGCAGTGATGTAGGCAGGGTGCCCTTTTACTCATTGAGATTCTCGGCTCATACTGAAAAAATTAGAGTTCATCCCAGTCTATGTTGAGGAAACTCAGCCCACAGGTACTGCAATACTAGGTCTTCTATATCAGTAAGAACCACCACTATGGGGTACATGGTGATTCTAGCTTCTGTCAGGCAGCCTGTTTTAACGCAGGCTCAATACTAGGTCTTCTATATCAGTAAAAACCACCACTATGGGGAACATGGCAATCCTAGCTTCTGTTAGCCAGGGGTTAAGGCAAAGAAATGCAAATGAATGCATAAAAATGCGAAGCTGCAGTAAAGGTAAATGTGAGGTGAGAATTGAAAAAAAAAATAGAAAAAATGGTATAGTAAAAGCTTTACATGACTTACTATCTCTTTCCCATTCTGACCACGGTCCGCGACATAGGGAAGTCATTTTTCTTTTCTTTAACCAGTTTTGATTATTTTGTTTTGGATGTTTCTTTACTAGTTAGCTTTTTAGGATTAGTTTTATTTACTTAAATATCTGTGTGTGTTGTTTGTTTGTTCCTGCTGAAGGCCTATTGAGCCAAAACTTCGTTCAAATCTGTGTCGTCTACTAATCATGTAAAGCTTTTACCATACCATTTTTACTATTTTATTTGTCAATTCTCCCTTCTGTTAGCCATGCCTGTTTTGACTGGGACTGTTATTGGGAGAGACCATGACAAAGTAGAACTGCTAGGTCTTGGTCAACTGATGGTACATCAACCCTGCTATTGTGACTTCAGACCTTATGTGTACTAGTTATACAACCTACTGGAAGTTGGAATATTGTTTTAATCAGTTCTAAATCATTGCCGCTGACTCAATCAGCTATGAGTTGCTGACTATATGATCGTGGAATTCAATGTCTTTGACCGCTGACCCAGAAATGATTAAAATTTTATTCCGTCTTCCGATTGTGGGTGTTGATAAAGAACAAGGGAGATAACAAAAATCAAATAGCGATTACTGTATGATAGTTATGACCCAATATAAGTCTTCTGCAGAAAACATAAAGAAAACAAAAACTAGAAGCAAACAAGAAACTAAACAAATAGATTACATTCGTGTCACAATGTTGAGTTGTTTTATATTGTTTATTGTGCGTGTCAAGCTGCAAACTTACTGTTTAATGTTCTTGCCATAGTTTTACAGCAACATCATATTTTGTTGCCTTTCCTTTACATACAGACTAACAAAGATGGCCCATATTTTGTTGCCTTTCCTTTACATACAGACTAACAAAGATGGCCCATATTTTGTTGCCTTTCCTTTACATACAGACTAACAAAGATGGCCCATATTTTGTTGCCTTTCCTTTACATACAGACTAACAAAGACGGCCCATATTTTGTTGCCTTTCCTTTACATACAGACTAACAAAGATGGCCCATATTTTGTTGCCTTTCCTTTACATACAGACTAACAAAGATGGCCCATATTTTGTTGCCTTTCCTTTACATACAGACTAACAAAGATGGCCCATATTTTGTTGTCTTTCCTTTACATACAGACTAACAAAGATGGCCCATATTTTGTTGTCTTTCCTTTACATACAGACTAACAAAGATGGCCCATATTTTGTTGTCTTTCCTTTACATACAAACAAAGATGGCCCATATTTGGTTGCCTTTCCTTTACTTAGAGACTAACAAAGCTGGTCCATATTTTGTTGCCTTTCCTTTACTTAGAGACTAACAAAGCTGGTCCATATTTTGTTGCCTTTCCTTTACATACAAACAAAGATGGCCCATATTTTGTTGTCTTTCCTTTACTTAGAGACTAACAAAGATGGCCCATATTTTGTTGTCTTTCCTTTACTTACAGACTAACAAAGCTGGCCCATATTTGTTGCCTTTCCTTTACTTACAGACTAACAAAGATGGCCCATATTTTGTTGTCTTTCCTTTACTTACAGACTAACAAAGCTAGCCATTGAGTTGCCTCTGTGTGGAGAAGGCAACCCAGGAATGAAAATGTTGTGCTGAAAATGGAAATAGATCAAAGATAATGAAAAAACTAAAAAAAGGGGGATCACAAATAAAGAAATAGTTTTTAAAAAGAGGATTATAAATAATGAAATAACTTGGCAAAAGAGATCACAAATAATGAAACAACTTCAGAAAAAGAGAGAATCATATATAATAAAATAACTTGGAAAAGAAAAGGATCACAAATAATGAAACAACTTTAAATAAAGAGATCACAAATAATGAAACACCTTTATATAAAGAGATTACAAATAATGAAACAACTTTATATAAAGAGGTCACAAATAATGAAACACCTTTATATAAAGAGATCACAAATAATGAAACAACTTTAAATAAAGAGATCACAAATAATGAAACAACTTTAACACATACCACACCAAGGGTTTAACATGCTGTGGCAGTAACATTTTCTGCAGTTTCATCAAAATTTGAAACAACAGCGATAAAATAAATTAAAATTAATCATGCATTTTGTGGAACAATTTTTTCATGAAATCAAAAAAGCGTATTATAAGAGAATTACAAGACTTTAACGGAAATAATTGCAATATATAAAATTTGGTCTTGGCATGCTGGCTATGAAAGCCATGATTTGTGACCTGTAGTTCGGAATGTGTTAAATAAAGAGATCACAAATAATGAAGATATAATCATCATTCATCACCATCATTATTCAGATCACAGATAATAAAATAACTTTTTTAAAAAAATGAGGATCACAAATAAGTAAATAACTTTAAAAAATGGATCACAACTAATGAAACAAATTAGAAAAATTAAAAAACATATAATGAAGCAATTGTAAAAAAAGATATCATCACAAATCATGCAACAAATTTTCCATCTTGCTGTGGTAAACAGAGACCAGCTGTCTATGACTCATACATTACTGACTCTGTTATTTCTCTAATTAATTTTCTGCACTCTGATAATGACTAAGTCTCTGGGCTCAGAACTGACATATCCTCTGGGTCAATATCATAGAATTTGAGAAATGACTTGAGTGGGTCTGGTATTGGAAGCAAGTCCAGTGAACTTAAAATTTCACGGTGCTGCCGGACAGCGGAGAGATGTGATCGTATGACCTGCAGGATAGAGAGCAGAAAAACATCAGATAAAGATAAGTTACATGCACATGTTACAACTGTTTTCAATAAAAAACATTCCCAAGAAATATTGAGTTTACACAGTTGCTCAGATTTCTTCCAAATTATAAGCCTCAACATAATAGTGACTAATGACAATGGCACTGTGTTGGTTGATACGTCTTCTTTGAATTCCTGCATAGTGCTCATGTATAGCATCTCCAAGACTTGATATCAGTGTGGTCAGTTCATGTTTGTGGATTGAGTATAATTTTTTTATAGTCAGTTTTTCATTCAGCATACATGAGGTGTTCAGAACGTTATCGCAGTCCACTGCCCTTCCGCACTCCACATCAGCCAAACTGGCAAGTCTGTTAGCATGCTCATTACCTCTTATACATGCATACCCTGGCATGAAAATGAAGCAGACTTTTTTTAGACTAGACCTCCCCTTAGACTAACTAACCACTGCCACTTTGCCGCCAGTTGCGATCTTTCTGATCATTACTCATTGAGTCACTAATAAAACACAAAAATGTATAAATCTGTGTCTCAAGCCATGCCAATTCTTTAGTCTCTTCTTCTTCTTCTACCTTTCAGCTCCCTGTGGAGCATAGGTCTTCAACAAACACTTTCAGCTCCCTGACATCAACTTGATTTTTACTTACATTACTTATTATTCTGACATACTATAACCAGTGATGGAAAATTTACAAATGAAATAAACAAAAGAATAGGAATGGCAAAAAGTAATTTTAATGTCATGAAAAACATACTAACATCAAAACAAATAACACCAGGGCTAAAACTAATAATAGCAAAATGTTACATCTTCTCAATATTCCTGTATGGTGCAGAAACATGGACATTAGACAAGAAAACAGAACAGAGAATTGAAGCCTTTGAAATGTGGATATATAGAAGAATAGGTAGAATTGGATGGAAGGAAAAGAAAACAAACGATGAAGTCTTAAAACAACTAAAAATGAAAAGAGAACTACTAAGCACAATTCAAACAAGACAAATGTAATTTTTGGGCCATGTTAAAAGACACAACAGCCTACTAAAAGTAATCCTAGAGGGGAAAATACAAGGTAAAAGAGGTAGAGGCAGACCAAGACTAACATGGACAAGTAACATCAAAAGATGGACAAATCAGCCTAGACAACCTGCACCATCAAAGCAAGAGACAGAGCAATAATGAAATCATTTTTTTAAAAAGGGAGAATCATATATAATGAAATAATTTTAAAAAAGGGAGAATCATAAATAATGAAATAATTTTTAAAAAAGGGAGAATCATAAATAATGAAATAATTTTTAAAAAAGGGAGAATCATAAATAACGAAATAATTTTTAAAAAGGGAGAATCATAAATAACGAAATAATTTTTAAAAAGGGAGAATCATAAATAACGAAATAACTTGGATATGAAGATGATCACAGATAATAAAATAACTTTTTTAAAAAAATGAGGATCACAAATAAGTAAATAACTTTAAAAAATGGATCACAACTAATGAAACAAATTAGAAAAATTAAAAAACATATAATGAAGCAATTGTAAAAAAAGATATCATCACAAATCATGCAACAAATTTTCCATCTTGCTGTGGTAAACAGAGACCAGCTGTCTATGACTCATACATTACTGACTCTGTTATTTCTCTAATTAATTTTCTGCACTCTGATAATGACTAAGTCTCTGGGCTCAGAACTGACATATCCTCTGGGTCAATATCATAGAATTTGAGAAATGACTTGAGTGGGTCTGGTATTGGAAGCAAGTCCAGTGAACTTAAAATTTCACGGTGCTGCCGGACAGCGGAGAGATGTGATCGTATGACCTGCAGGATAGAGAGCAGAAAAACATCAGATAAAGATAAGTTACATGCACATGTTACAACTGTTTTCAATAAAAAACATTCCCAAGAAATATTGAGTTTACACAGTTGCTCAGATTTCTTCCAAATTATAAGCCTCAACATAATAGTGACTAATGACAATGGCACTGTGTTGGTTGATACGTCTTCTTTGAATTCCTGCATAGTGCTCATGTATAGCATCTCCAAGACTTGATATCAGTGTGGTCAGTTCATGTTTGTGGATTGAGTATAATTTTTTTATAGTCAGTTTTTCATTCAGCATACATGAGGTGTTCAGAACGTTATCGCAGTCCACTGCCCTTCCGCACTCCACATCAGCCAAACTGGCAAGTCTGTTAGCATGCTCATTACCTCTTATACATGCATACCCTGGCATGAAAATGAAGCAGACTTTTTTTTAGACTAGACCTCCCCTTAGACTAACTAACCACTGCCACTTTGCCGCCAGTTGCGATCTTTCTGATCATTACTCATTGAGTCACTAATAAAACACAAAAATGTATAAATCTGTGTCTCAAGCCATGCCAATTCTTTAGTCTCTTCTTCTTCTTCTACCTTTCAGCTCCCTGTGGAGCATAGGTCTTCAACAAACACTTTCAGCTCCCTGACATCAACTTGATTTTTACTTACATTACTTATTATTCTGACATACTATAACCAGTGATGGAAAATTTACAAATGAAATAAACAAAAGAATAGGAATGGCAAAAGGTAATTTTAATGTCATGAAAAACATACTAACATCAAAACAAATAACACCAGGGCTAAAACTAATAATAGCAAAGTGTTACATCTTCTCAATATTCCTGTATGGTGCAGAAACATGGACATTAGACAAGAAAACAGAACAGAGAATTGAAGCCTTTGAAATGTGGATATATAGAAGAATAGGTAGAATTGGATGGAAGGAAAAGAAAACAAACGATGAAGTCTTAAAACAACTAAAAATGAAAAGAGAACTACTAAGCACAATTCAAACAAGACAAATGTAATTTTTGGGCCATGTTAAAAGACACAACAGCCTACTAAAAGTAATCCTAGAGGGGAAAATACAAGGTAAAAGAGGTAGAGGCAGACCAAGACTAACATGGACAAGTAACATCAAAAGATGGACAAATCAGCCTAGACAACCTGCACCATCAAAGCAAGAGACAGAGCAATAATGAAATCATTTTTTTAAAAAGGGAGAATCATATATAATGAAATAATTTTAAAAAAGGGAGAATCATAAATAATGAAATAATTTTTAAAAAAGGGAGAATCATAAATAATGAAATAATTTTTAAAAAAGGGAGAATCATAAATAACGAAATAATTTTTAAAAAAGGGAGAATCATAAATAACGAAATAATTTTTAAAAAGGGAGAATCATAAATAACGAAATAACTTGGATATGAAGATGATCACAGATAATAAAATAACTTTTTTAAAAAAAATGAGGATCACAAATAAGTAAATAACTTTAAAAAATGGATCACAACTAATGAAACAAATTAGAAAAATTAAAAAACATATAATGAAGCAATTGTAAAAAAAGATATCATCACAAATCATGCAACAAATTTTCCATCTTGCTGTGGTAAACAGAGACCAGCTGTCTATGACTCATACATTACTGACTCTGTTATTTCTCTAATTAATTTTCTGCACTCTGATAATGACTAAGTCTCTGGGCTCAGAACTGACATATCCTCTGGGTCAATATCATAGAATTTGAGAAATGACTTGAGTGGGTCTGGTATTGGAAGCAAGTCCAGTGAACTTAAAATTTCACGGTGCTGCCGGACAGCGGAGAGATGTGATCGTATGACCTGCAGGATAGAGAGCAGAAAAACATCAGATAAAGATAAGTTACATGCACATGTTACAACTGTTTTCAATAAAAAACATTCCCAAGAAATATTGAGTTTACACAGTTGCTCAGATTTCTTCCAAATTATAAGCCTCAACATAATAGTGACTAATGACAATGGCACTGTGTTGGTTGATACGTCTTCTTTGAATTCCTGCATAGTGCTCATGTATAGCATCTCCAAGACTTGATATCAGTGTGGTCAGTTCATGTTTGTGGATTGAGTATAATTTTTTTATAGTCAGTTTTTCATTCAGCATACATGAGGTGTTCAGAACGTTATCGCAGTCCACTGCCCTTCCGCACTCCACATCAGCCAAACTGGCAAGTCTGTTAGCATGCTCATTACCTCTTATACATGCATACCCTGGCATGAAAATGAAGCAGACTTTTTTTTAGACTAGACCTCCCCTTAGACTAACTAACCACTGCCACTTTGCCGCCAGTTGCGATCTTTCTGATCATTACTCATTGAGTCACTAATAAAACACAAAAATGTATAAATCTGTGTCTCAAGCCATGCCAATTCTTTAGTCTCTTCTTCTTCTTCTACCTTTCAGCTCCCTGTGGAGCATAGGTCTTCAACAAACACTTTCAGCTCCCTGTGAAGCATAAGTCTTCAACAAACACTTTGAGCTCCCTGTGGAGCATAGGTCTTCAACAAACACTTTGAGCTCCCTGTGGAGCATAGGTCTTCAACAAACACTTTCAGCTCCCTGTGGAGTATAGGTCTTCAACAAACACTTTCAGCTCCCTGTGGAGCATAGGTCTTCAACAAACACTTTCAGCTCCCTGTGGAGCATAGGTCTTCAACAAACACTTTCAGCTCCCTGTGGGGAGCATAGGTCTAAACAAACACTTTCAGCTCCCTGTGGAGCATAGGTCTTCAACAAACACTTTCAGCTCCCTGTGGAGCATAGGTCTTCAACAAACACTTTCAGCTCCCTGTAGAGCATAGGTCTTCAACAAACACTTTCAGCTCCCTGTAGAGCATAAGTTTTCAACAAACACTGTCAGCTCCCTGTGGAGCATAGGTCTTCAACAAACACTTTCAGCTCCCTGTAGAGCATAGGTCTTCAACAAACACTGTCAGCTCCCTGTGGAGCATATGTCTTCAACAAATACTTTCCAGTTCATTCTGTTTCTTGCCATTCTTTTAAGATCATTCCATGTCTTCCCCATCATCTTCATCTCTGCTCTTTTTCAACTTCTCACAATGCTTTAGTAACGGCAATAATTTCGCACAGAGGAGAATATAAAATAATGTAAGCTATGAAAATAGAATGAAAAATGATCCAACCTTTCTACAACAAGACAGCAGGGAAGGTCTAGTCATGAATGTTCTAATCATGAACTTGTGCAGCCTGTTCTGCTGCTCATCCTTGCCAGGTAAGACAGCCCATGCTTCCTCACTGAGGTTCCAGCCTGCCCTTACCAAATACACAGCCTCTTTCACCAACCCAGAGTAGGCCAACCAGAAAAGAGGTGAATGTCTGAAAAGTGTACGTGTTAACTCATTAGTTATGACATCAACTTGATTTTTACTTACATTACTTATTATTCTGACATACTATAACCAGTGATGGAAAATTTACAAATGAAATAAACAAAAGAATAGGAATGGCAAAAAGTAATTTTAATGTCATGAAAAACATACTAACATCAAAACAAATAACACCAGGGCTAAAACTAATAATAGCAAAATGTTACATCTTCTCAATATTCCTGTATGGTGCAGAAACATGGACATTAGACAAGAAAACAGAACAGAGAATTGAAGCCTTTGAAATGTGGATATATAGAAGAATAGGTAGAATTGGATGGAAGGAAAAGAAAACAAACGATGAAGTCTTAAAACAACTAAAAATGAAAAGAGAACTACTAAGCACAATTCAAACAAGACAAATGTAATTTTTGGGCCATGTTAAAAGACACAACAGCCTACTAAAAGTAATCCTAGAGGGGAAAATACAAGGTAAAAGAGGTAGAGGCAGACCAAGACTAACATGGACAAGTAACATCAAAAGATGGACAAATCAGCCTAGACAACCTGCACCATCAAAGCAAGAGACAGAGCAGAATGGTGCTCCATGGTAGCCAACCTTCGTTGCGGAGATGGCACTCGATGATGATGATGATTCTGACATAAAGTAAGTAAAGTGCCCCCGTCACGCCAAGTGGCGTATAGGGAATATGGTGTTAGTGACCATCAATTTTACAGACCTTCGACATATGATTTTTGGGGTAATGTGGTCGGTATTACGCCCATGCCGCTTTACTTTCCCAGAAAATAATCCGGTACCCATTTAGGGCTGGGTAAACCTGGAAGCCGTCGGTTGGGATCGAACCCTACCTCTTGTCCTTTATAGTCCAGTTCACTAACCACTGAGCTATCGCTGCTCCTATTCTGACATAAGGTTGACATTATTGTAGCTACTTGACACTGGTAAAGCTACTTGACATAAGCTTGACATCCACACAGCTATGTGTCATCAACTGGACAAACTCATAGCTACTTGACATAAGCTTGACATTCACACAGCTATGTGTCATCAACTGGACAAACTCATAGCTACTTGACATAAGCTTGACATTCACACAGCTATGTATCATCAACTGGACAAACTCATAGCTACTTGACATAAGCTTGACATAAACATTGACTTCCGGTTTCAAGATGGCGCGGTCATGTTTGCGTCAACGTTCACTGTTACGTATTTTGTGCCGGAAAGATGGTTAATTCTATCTTTCCAATGCAGATCAGTGTATAGATAAAAAGTTACACTGTTGGGAACTTCCCCGGTGAAGTGGAGTACATGCATGTGATCTGAGATCCTCTACAGTGTGCGTGATAGTGTGTTCTGTGTTGATTGCAATTCAATATACGTCATCGTTGGAATACCGGTCAAAATGACGGTTAGGTGTCAGGAACTTTTAATTGCTGTGTCTGAAAAGTGTTCCTTGTTGCAGTTTCCGCATATTCCAAGTCCGGCTTGCTGCAGGAACTACTGAGTTAAGTGCTCTGTGCACACTGTGAGCTGTGTGTATCATCCGTGTTGATCATGTTATGTTATTCCAATGGTTTACGATGAATGCTGATGTCGTATGACAGGGAACAGTTGGCTGTTTTCACTTTCTGTGCAGTTTCGCCTTATGTCTTTTGGCGTGTGCTGAGACTGCTATGATGGGGACTACAGCTACCTTTCTTTGTTTTGGAGATGAGTTAGTAATTTGGATGATTCCACTGGCACGGCAGGTTGAGCAATTATGGATTTTAATTCGTTTGCAGTGATACCGGGGCCTTCCATAACCAAATAAGCTTGACATTCACACAGCTATGTGTCATCAACTGGACAAACTCATAGCTACTTGACATAAGCTTGACATTCACACAGCTATGTGTCATCAACTGGACACACTCATAGCTACTTGACACAAACTGGACAAACATAGCTACTTGACACAAACTGGACAAACATAGCTACTTGACACAAACTGGACAAATATAGCTACATGACACAAACTAAACAAACATAGCTACATGACACAAACTGGACAAACATAGCTACTTGACAGAAACTGGACAAACATAGCTACTTGACACAAACTAGACAAACTCATAGCTACTTGCCACAAGCTGGACAAACTCATAGCTACTTGACACAAACATGAAGAATGGGAAAAATCAGAACACAGAAGTATATATGAATATCAAACATGTAATTAGACCATTTTGTGCCATGATGTTTTTATTATGAAACAGGACCAAGAATCTAGTTCACATGATCAAAAGACTGGAAGGCTGAAGAAGAAACTATAATTTGGGATATTTTTAACTATGAGACTAAACTGGCATCATTATTACTACATGGCTTAAATTTGGCATCATTATTACTGCATGGCTTAAATTTGGCATCATTATTACTGCACTGCTTAAATTTGGCATCATTATTACTGCATGGCCTAAATTTGGCATCATTATTACTGCACGACCTAAATTTGGCATCATTATTACTGCACAGCTTAAATTTGGTATCATTATTACTGCATGGCCTACATTTGGCATCATTATTACTGCATGGCTTAAATTTGGCATCATTATTACTGCATGGCCTACATTTGGCATCATTATTACTGCATGGCATAAATTTGGCATCATTATTACTGCATGGCCTAAATTTGGCATCATTATTACTGCATGGCTTAAATTTGGCATCATTATTACTGCATGACCTAAATTTGGCATCATTATAACTGCATGGGATAAATTTGGCATCATTATTACTGCATGGCTTAAATTTGGCATCATTATTACTGCTTGACCTAAATTTGGCATCATTATTACTGCATGGCATATATTTGGCATTATTATTACTCTCTCTCTCTATTGACCTTTCGAGCCATAGCCGGCCAATAGGGCATAGACCAAGATGCTCTTATCTAAATTTTTATTCTAGCAGTTTTCAATAATTCTAAAAATATTTTATCAAATCTTGCAATTTGTCTCTGTTCTGTGAAAGCCGCTCTATCTCATTGAGGGAGCTGATTCCTGCTGTTCTTGCTTCTCAGATCATTATTACTGCATAGCATAAACTTGGCTTCATTATTATTGCATGGCATAAACTTGGCTTCATTATTACTGCATGCCATAAACTTGGCTTCATTATTACTGCATGGCATAAACTTGGCTTCATTATTACTGCATGCCATAAACTTGGCTTCATTATTATTGCATGCCATAAACTTGGCTTCATTATTATTGCATGCCATATACTTGGCTTCATTATTACTACATGCCATAAACTTGGCTTCATTATTATTGCATGCCATAAACTTGGCTTCATTATTATTGCATGCCATAAACTTGGCTTCATTATTATTGCATGCCATAAACTTGGCTTCATTATTATTGCATGACATAAACTTGGCTTCATTATTATTGCATGACATAAACTTGGCTTCATTATTATTGCAAGGGCATAAACTTGACACTTACTTCCCCCGTGAAAACTCATCTGGTCCTAATTCAGACCCTGCCTGACACATCAATTGTAACCACGGAAACATTTTTGCTTTCCGTATGACTGAGATGACAATCCCACGCTGTATTGGAGTTAAGTTGCCATTATCACGAATGTCTAAACGACCACCTCCCTCCAGTAAAGCTCTGATGATTTCATCCACAGAAGCACCAGCTAAAACAAAGACAATAGATATATTTATATTTTATTAAGATTTGCCACAAACCTAAAAAAAAGATAAAAAGTTTAGGTTATTTTTTTTAACTCTGGATGATAAATTCAGCTGTTCATCTTTACATGTGTTTCTTACTCTGGATGCTAAATTCAGCTATTCATCTTTACATGTTTTTTTTCTCTGGATGATAAATTTAACTTTTCATCTTTACACATGATTCTTACTCTGGATGATAAATTCAGCTTATTTATCTTTACACAAGTTTTTTTTACTCTGGATGATAAATTCAGCTTATTCATCTTTACACAAGATTTTTTTTTACTCCGGATGATAAATTAAGCTTATTCATCTTTACACAAGATTTTTTTACTCCGGATGATAAATTCAGCTTATTCATCTTTACACAAGATTTTTTTACTCCAGATGATAAACTCAGCTTATTCATCTTTACACAAGATTTTTTTTTACTCCGGATGATAAATTAAGCTTATTCATCTTTACACAAGATTTTTTTACTCCGGATGATAAATTCAGCTTATTCATCTTTACACAAGATTTTTTTACTCCCGATGATAAATTCAGCTTATTCATCTTTACACAAGATTTTTTTACTCCGGATGATAAATTCAGCTTATTCATCTTTACACAAGATTTTTTTTACTCCAGATGATAAATTCAGCTTATTCATCTTTACACAAGATTTTTTTTACGCCGGATGATAAATTCAGCTTATTCATCTTTACACAAGATTTTTTTTACTCCGGATGATAAATTCAGCTTATTCATCTTTAAGGGTGTCCGGTTAGCGCAATCGATAGGCGGTTGGCTTACCACGGCAACAGCCGGGGTTCGTAATCCTGGCGAGGACACCTGGGTTTTACTAATTCCCTAAAAATTAGTAGGAGCCGCGATAGCTCAGTGGTTAGTGAACTGGACTACTATGGACAAGGGGTAGGGTTCGATCCCAACCGACGGCTCCGGGTTCACCCAGCCTTAAATGGGTACCGGATTTTTTCTGGGAAAGTAAAAGCAGCACGGGCGTAATACCGACCACATTACCCCAAAAATCATGTGCTGAAGGTCTGTAAAATATAGGGTCACTAACACCATATTTCCCTATACGCCACTTGGCGTGACGGGGGGTACTTTACTTTACTTTTACTATTCATCTTTAAGCAATATTTTTTTTACTCTGGATGATAAATTCAGCTTATTCATCTTTACACAAGATTTTTTTACTCCGGATGATAAATTCAGCTTTTTCATCTTTATACAATATTTTTTTACGCCGGATGATAAATTCAGCTTATTCATCTTTACACAAGATTTTTTTACGCCGGATGATAAATTCAGCTTATTCATCTTTACACAAGATTTTTTTTACTCTGGATGATAAATTCAGCTTATTCATCTTTACACAAGATTTTTTTACGCCGGATGATAAATTAAGCTTATTCATCTTTACACAAGATTTTTTTACGCCGGATGATAAATTCAGCTTATTCATCTTTACACAAGTTAACAAAAAACATTTTCTTCTTCAACTGAGTTCAACCAATAATTTGCTGCTCTGAAAAAAAAGGGCATTAACCCTTTGGAGATGTTGCAGTACTTGACACGTAATTTGTGCAGCTGTAGTCTTACAAAATGTCACACATAATGTGGCGAGAGGTTCTTCTACAGACTTAAAAATAGTTGTGGTTTAATTTTAATCCAATACTTGCTAGGTGTATGGGGGAATATGATTTTAGTGGTCATTTTTTCACATAACCACAGTACATTTTTGTGGGTTATATGGTCCATATCATGCCAGGCATAATTTTTCTCAGAAAAAATCTCTGGTACCCTTTTTCAGAAATTGGGTGAACTGCCGGAGCTTTGTTGATCTAAAGTAAAATCTGCCACTTTCAGGAATTGAACCAAGATCCTTCTGATCAGGAAGCGAGCACACCATCCACCCAGTCAGAGGACTGCAACTGCGACCTGCGGTCGTAATAGCATGGTCGGCTCACCATCAGCCGACCAAAACCTAGCAGTTCTACCTCCTCGTGGCATCCTCTGGTAACGGTCTGCATCAAAACAGGCTGGCTAACAGAAGCTAGGATCGCCTTGTTCCCTGTGGTGGTGGCTGTTACTGCTGATTTAGAAAACCCAGTATTGCAGTACCTCTGGGCTGGACTAGTAGTTTCCCAGCATAGCCTGGGATAGACGAACTCCTGACTTCTCCAGTAAGAGCCAGGGATGTCAAGGAAGCCATTACAACCCACCACATCAATGAGTCAAAGGGCACCCTGCCCGCATCAACTCGGGGCATAATGTCAACAACAACCACCCAGTCACTGGGGCTCCACTTTATTATTATTCATCATCAAGTACCAGGCCTACTGGCGTAGGTGATCATGTCTCTCCCCAACTTTCGATCTCGGAAACTATTTATCATTTCTGTTGTTGACCTTCTGCCAAGCCATTTTCTTAAGCTGTTATTTTTCTCTTTGCTTCCCTCTATCTCTTCATCCCTCAATTTTTCCAGTTGTTACAATATATTCCAGTTGTTCTCTTCCCATTACATGGCCAAAAAATGATGATTGTTTCTTCCTAATATTGGAAATTAGCTCTCTTTTTGCTTTGACCTCTCTTAGAACATCTTCATTACTCTTCTTAGCTGTCCATGGTACTCTCAACATTCTTCTATAAAACCACATTTCTACAGACTCCAGTGATTATTTTATTATTACAGACTTTATTATTACAATCATAAAAACAAAAGCTTTGTCTGTTTCTGCAACTTTACAAGAAGCAACAATAGTTGTAATACTTCAAAGCAAGTGCCAAAAATTATATATAACAGGTATCAGAGGCTGGTAGGAATATCAATCTTGTTCTTTAATAAACTCTTTCCATACGGAAGCTTTTTATCAATGCAACGGGACAGCTTTCAGAGATAAAACTTTTCATGATTTCAAAAATCGATCTACATATTTATATTTATCTAACATATAACATATTGTATATGAATTTTTAGATAATTGAACAAGGTATTTCGATTTCACCAATACCACGATGATACGAGACACGTAACAAGAATATGGTTTGATGACGATTCACGCTAATCAAATTGAGAGTGGTGCACTATGCAACGAACCATTGCGGCCGAATTTGGCATGGCGAACAGTGCGGAGAAACGTACGGAAAGAGTTAATTTTTATTTGGTCATGGCCTCTTATATTTTTCCTTTATATTTAAATTGTTGAGCAATGAACTGCAAATAGGAAAAGACCTGGCATTTTGTTTCTCTTTATAACCCTGGCTTTGTCCCACAGACTATAGCATATGGGAAATCATGAGCAATGAGATCGACATGTTTTCTTTGCTTGACAAGAGAGAAAATCTCTCAATGAAATTACTCAGCTTTATATATACATGGATTGATCATGGGGAAAAAAGGGGAGAGAACTTTTTAAATACATGACAGTTTCAAACCCCCATATCAACATTAAAACATAAAAAGAGAAAGCCAAACAGTCATCTTCAGACTGAGTCCGGTCATGTATCATTGAACAATCACATCAAAAGAATACAACAAAACCTAAACCGGTCATGTACCATTGAACAATCACATCAAAAGAATACAACAATACCTAAACCGGTCATGTACCATTGAACAATCACATCAAAAGAATACAACAAAACCTAAACCGGTCATGTACCATTGAACAATCACATCAAAAGAATACAACAAAACCTAAACCGGTCATGTACCATTGAACAATCACATCAAAAGAATACAACAATACCTAAACCGGTCATGTACCATTGAACAATCACATCAAAAGAATACAGCAATACCTAAACTGGTCATGTACCATTGAACAACGACATCAAAAGAATACAACAAAACCTAACCCCAGCATGTCCATTCTGTGAACACCCACATGAAACAGTATAAAGTCACCTTTTTTGACCGTCCAAAGTTAATTGACATTAGAGCAACTACTTCCTCACAGACCTGATAAATGAACATCTTGTACGAAACAAGAGAACTCAGAAATACCTACAGATATCATTATATGGCATTGGGCTGAAGGGCGTCAACTCAGGGGCTTCGTGATCCATAATAATAACATTTGTACATAGTGAAGTAATTACCCAGTTTCATATGTACATAGTAAAGTAATTACCCAGTTTCATATGTACATAGTAAAGTAATTACCCAGTTTCATGTGTACATAGTGAAGTAATTACCCAGTTTCATATGTACATAGTGAAGTAATTATCCAGTTTCATATGTATATAGTGAAGTAATTACCCAGTTTCATATGTATGCAGTGAAGTAATTACCCAGTTTCATATGTACATAGTAAAGTAATTACCCAGTTTCATATGTACATAGTAAAGTAATTACCCAGTTTCATATGTACATAGTGAAGTAATTACCCAGATTCATATGTACATAGTAAAGTAATTACCCAGTTTCATGTGTACATAGTGAAGTAATTACCCAGTTTCATATGTACATAGTGAAGTAATTATCCAGTTTCATATGTATATAGTGAAGTAATTACCCAGTTTCATATGTACGCAGTGAAGTAATTACCCAGTTTCATATGTACGTAGTGAAGTAATTACCCAGTTTCATATGTACATAGTGAAGTAATTACCCAGTTTCATGTGTACATAGTGAAGTAATTACCCAGTTTCATATGTAGATAGTGAAGTAATTACCCAGTTTCATATGTAGATAGTGAAGTAATTACCCAGTTTCATATGTACATAGTGGAGTGGAGTTTGGCCCTTGCTATCAGGCAAGGTAATGTCTGCTCCCAAAGAAATGAGTGCATGAATGGCGTCCAGTTTTCCAAGATTGATGGCTGACATGAGAGGAGTCTGCAGACTGCTCTGTGTTCTCACGTTGATGTCTGCTCCTGCAGCTACAAAGTAATCTATAAGTTCCAGATTTTCCTGGAAAAAAGAAGCCAACTTGAAAAAAAAATTACAGCCACAAAAGTTATAAGAAATATGTTACTAAATGTGAATTAGCAGGACAAAATGACTTTTTTTTAAGCAAAGCACAACCTTTCTGATAAAGAAATAAATTTTGATGAGTAGTAAAACCACAAAAGAACAGAAATAGATCAAAGATGGTATAGAATCGTTGATCAGAGGTTTAACAAGCCGCTATCGTAAAAACGATTTTGTTAATGAAATGTAGACCTGATACAGAATGTGTAAATTAGCAGTAGATAATAGTGATAGTATTTTCGGCAGGAAAAGAGGAAGACCCAGAGAGACACTGAGAAGAACATTGATGAGAGAGGAAAGAGCAGCAGGAATCGGCTCAATGAGATAGAGCTGCTTGCTCAGAACAGAGACAAATGGCGAGATTTGATAAAATATCTTTAAAAGAATTGAAAACTGCTGGAATAAAAATTTAGATAAGAGGAGTATCTTGGTCTACGCCCTATGGGCCGGCTACGGCTCGAAAGGTCAATAGATAGATAGATCAAAGATAAAGAAACTCATAATTTATTTTTTTTAAAAATGCAATGATGTATGTATGAATTATACTACAATTTCAATCAAAGGATGTTGCCATACAATAGCAAACTTGTCCCCCTTTTTACCTCCTCAACCTGTTTGTGTGTCATTTTGTGACTTTGCCAGTTTTTAATGACAACCTGAAGCAACTACTGAGAACCAACATCAATCTTAACAAGCTGATAACAAGCATTAGCCAGCTCAAGGCTGGTGATATCTCCATGCAGCTGGCCCAGGTATGGTACTGACCAAAGCTGTAAAAGCCTTCTCCATTCACCTGTCTGTGTTGGATAACAACAAATCCACCCAATCAAGGAAAGAGACAGTGATCTGTGCAGAAATGGATCCCATTGGTCCCAAAAAACAAACAAACAAAATTCTGTCAAAAATTACAGGATATATAAACTAACAATTTGCATTATTTATTTAACAAAATTTTGTGTATAAGTTTCTGGCCCTCAAGTCAACACACACAAAATAAATTTAGAGAAAAAACTCATCATTATCATCAAGTACCGGGCCTACTGGCGTAGGTGATCATGTCTCTCCACAACTTTCGCTCTCGACAGTCATTATCATTTCTGTTGTTGACCTTCTGTTAAGCCATTCTCTTAAGCTGTCTGGTATTTTTTCTCTTTGCTTCCCTCTATCTCTTCATCCCTCAATTTTTCCAGTTGTTACAATATATTCCAGTTGTTCTCTTCTCATTACATGGCCAAAAAATGATGATTGTTTCTTCCTAATATTGGAAATTAGCTCTCTTTTTGCTTTGACCTCTTTCAGAACATTTTCATTACTCTTCTTAACTGTCCATGGTATTCTCAACATTCTTCTGTAAAACTACATTTCTACAGACTCCAGTGATTTTTTTGTCTGTTGTCCTATTGTCCATGATTCACATCCATATGTTAATACTGGCTCTACATAACATTTAAGAACTCTTTTTCTTGTTTCTATTGTCAAAAATGGATTGCATAGTATCTTCCTCATTTTTTGGAAAGCTGCTTTTGCCTGAGTCATTCTGCATCTCACCTCTTTTGTACATCTTCCGTCTGAGGTTAACAAAGTTCCCAAATATTTAAATTCATTAACCTATTTTAATATTGTTCCACTTGTCTTTATTCTGCACTGAGGTGATGTCTTTTTCTTTGTTGTTATCATTACTTCTGTCTTATTGCTATTAAGGCTGAGTCCTTTATTTTTGCTTTCTTTCACTATAATGTCCAACATTTCTTGTAACTCATTTTCACTCTTAGCGATTAAGACTGTATCATCAGCATACCTTAGATTATTTATATAATGATCTCCAATTGTTATTCCAGGCATGCCCCTTATGGATCTTAAAATAATCTCACTATAAATATTAAACAAATCAGGTGACAGCACACAACCTTGTCTAACACTCTGTTTTATTTGTTGAAACATTCCCAATTGGTTTCCAGTTCTTATGGCCGCTGTTTGTTGCCAGTAAGTAAGAGTAAAGAGCCCCCATCATGCCAAGTGGCGTATAGGGAATATGGTGTTAGTGACCATAAATTTTACAGACCTTCAACACATGTTTTTTGGGGTAACGTGGTCAGTATTACGCCCGTGCCGCTTTACTTTCCCAGAAAAATCCGGTACCCATTTAAGGCTGGGTGAACCCAGAAGCCGTCGATTGAGATCAAACCATACCTCTTGTCCTTTGTAGTCCAGTTCACTAACCACTCAGCTATCGCGTTTGTTGCCAGTACATGTTCTTTATTATTCTTGGATCTTTGCTGTCTACGTTTATGCTTTCTAAAATTTTGATTATTTCTTGGTGCTTTACTTTGTCAAATGCTTTGGTGTAATCTATGAAACATAGGTATAGATCTAGCTTATAAATAAAGGAGAAAAAACTAGAGTTCAGAAAAATAATGAAAAGAGGTCCCATCTCTGTGTTCAACCGACAACCGCTCCTTCCATAAACTCAACCATAAATTCTCAAGACTCAACCATATATAGAAACCATATATTCTCAAGACTCAACAATATATGGAAACCATATATAGTCAAGACTAAACCATATAAGGAAACCATATATAGTCAAGACTAAACCACATATAAAAAAGCATGAACAACTCACTAACAATGAAGATCAGACTATTACAATCATAAATTTTACAGACCTTCAGCACATGATTTTTTGGAGTAATGTTGTCAGTATTACGCCCATGTCACTTTACTTTCCCTGAAAAACCTGGTACCCATTAAAGGCTGGGTGAACCTGGAGGCCGTCAGTTGGGATTGAACCCTACCTCTTGTCCTTTGTAGTCCAGTTCACTAACCACTGAGCTATCGCTCTTCCATTGCCTCTAAGGCTTATACAGTATGTTCAGCACAAAATAACTACACTTAATACGCAAAACACTTGAAAATAGTTCTAATTGCTTTTCTTTCATCCCTTATCACATAGCCTTTAAATGCATATAAACACCCTTAAGCATTATCATTACAGATTGTTCCAAAAAAGAAAATTGGGGGGGGGGGGGGGGGGTGTACATAACCAGTGAATGAGTCAGGTGACCAAAAGAAAGTAGGGGGATTAAACAGTTGGTCAGATAAAGAGAGACACAATAACGGAATGAGTGAAATTCGAATTCTTTACTAATCAGATGTGGCAAGTTAAGAGTGTGAGAGGTCTGACAATTTCATCACAAAGATGGGACATACTTTCAGCCCTTGTTTCATGTATGATGCAGAAACCAAATAAAATATGCAGAAAAATAGAGATATAAGCATAAGTGTGGTTTCAGCTTGACGATAATATAAGATGACACAAAATGCTCTTCTGATGTCGTGACTGGAAAACTGGCCATCTGGGAGCAAAGGAAATAAACACAAGCAAAAACGAGGAAAAGAAAATAATGTTGCAAGCATAAAAGATAAAATTACCTACAATGTATTTCAAATTGTGAGTTATCTTTTCCTTTCAGTGACTGCTAACAATTTAACAAGAGATTAACACATTCAATACCACAAGCCACAAAATGCGTCTCTAGTAGCCAAAGGGAGAAGCACATGAGCTGTGTTTTGTGGCTTTTAATTTATTGAAGTTTTCACAGTTATTTCTGCTAAAACCTTGAAATTTTCTTATTTAAATGCTTCTCCTACTTCCTGAAAAAATTGTCCCAACAAAAAGCATCTTTTAGATCAATTTTCATTTTATTTCTCACTCCTAAAAAGTAAAGAAAGTACCCCCCGTCACGCCAAGTGGCGTATAGGGAAATATGGTGTTAGTGACCCTATATTTTACAGACCTTCAGCACATGATTTTTGGGGTAATGTGGTCGGTATTACGCCCGTGCTGCTTTTACTTTCCCAGAAAAAATCCGGTACCCATTTAAGGCTGGGTGAACCCGGAGCCGTCGGTTGGGATCGAACCCTACCCCTTGTCCGTAGTAGTCCAGTTCATTTCTCACTCCTATTTCACATTTTTTTAAATTCAGAAAAACAACGGGTCACAGCATGTTAAACACTTTGGTAGTGGATGTGTTAAAGGAAACCTAGTATTGACTGTGCTGACAGGCTTGTGGATGTAGCTGCTGACAGGCTTGTGGGTGCAGCTGCTGACAGGCTTGTGGATGTAGCTGCTGACAGGCTTGTGGGTGTAGCTGCTGACAGGCTTGTGGATGTAGCTGCTGACAGGCTTGTGGGTGTAGCTGCTGACAGGCTTGTGGGTGTAGCTGCTGACAGGCTTGTGGGTGTAGCTGCTGACAGGCTTGTGGGTGTAGCTGCTGACAGGCTTGTGGATGTAGCTACTGACAGGCTTGTGGGTGTAGCTGCTGACAGGCTTGTGGGTGTAGCTGCTGACAGGCTTGTGGATGTAGCTGCTGACAGGCTTGTGGATGTAGCTGCTAACAGGCTTGTGGATGTAACTGCTGACAGGCTTGTGGGTGTAGCTGCTGACAGGCTTGTGGATGTAGCTGCTGACAGGCTTGTGGATGTAGCTGCTGACATTTTTGTGGGTGTAGCTGCTGACAGGCTTGTGGGTGTAGCTGATGACAGGCTTGTGGATGTAGCTGCTGATAGGCTTGTGGATGTAGATGCTGACAGGCTTGCAGGTATGAATGCTGGGAAGAATGGATTGGCCATGAAACATGCCAGTGTCCTACTTCCTTCAGGATACTAGATAAACAAAATAATTCATCGAGATTGCTAATATGCGACAATACCCAGATTAAAAGAATAGTAAGTCTGAAGGAAAAAAACAAGAGAAGACTACTATCTCAATGAAGACTAGTAAAATAACACAGTGGTGATGTCATATGTTGGAATACCTAGAAAGATATATTGAATATCTGAGTACTTACATATTTTTTAACGTAAGATCTAATGATAAACAAATGGAAGCCGCGATAGCTCAGTTGTTAGTGAGCTGGACTACAAAGAACAAGAGGTAGGGGTCGATCCCAATCGACGGCTTCCAGTTCACCCAGCTTTTAATGGGTACCGGATTTTTTTCTGGGAAAGTAAAGCGGCACGAACGTAATATCGACCACATTATCCAAAAAAAAATCATGTGGCGAAGGTCTGTAAAATTTATGGTCACTAACACCATATTCCCTATAGGCCACTTGGCGTGACAGGGGTACTTTACTTTACTAATGATTAACAAGACACATACTTGACTACATATGCGTAAAACAAATTCACCTTCATGCTTGCTGTGTGCAGTGGTGTGTACCCAAGCTTATCTGTTGCATGTACATTGGCACCCTCTTCAACCAGTAACTTGGCAGCGACAGTCTGATTCTCAATGATGGCAAGAAACAGTGGAGTTTGGTCATGGCTTTCAACAACATCTAGAGATGCTCCATAATGAATTAGAGTTGAAATGCATCGCAGGTACCCTTTCGTACAGGCTATGTGGATCGGATAATTCCCATGGGCATCAGAGATGTTTGGGTTTGCACCACGCTGGCAGAGGTACTCAACCTGAAAGTAGACAAGATAGATATCAACAAAATCAACAGATATAAACCAACATTCAACCAGTGTCACTGACATCAAAGAGTATCTCACCATAAGTCACTACTCCAGGTGAACTTCTCAACCTCAGTAAGGAAGTCAATGCCTGCTATCTTTACCTACTATGTGACTGTTCTCAGTCTCTCTCAAATTCTCGCTCTTTTTTTTCCCTTGTTGTTTCCCATCTGAGGGCTTGCTTTACGATTCTCTGCTCATTTATTCTGATCACATGGTCAGCTACATATGTCTAACTGTGCCTCCTGAACATAGATGAGATTGTTGTTTGCATTATCATTTCTATTATTTCTACACCGCTTTTGAGCTCATTCAACTATATACTCATGACTAAAGCTTCCTGAAGGAGAAGAACTTTGTATCTCCTTTGACGCTCAATGTAGCAAAAAGTTGACGATGGAGGTGATGGCAGTGACAAGGACATTCATCTGGTTAGAGTTACAAGACTACACCCACGCCTGCATACTAAGTGATTCAATGAGCACGATAAGAAAAGTAGAAGTGGGCTCTGTACACGGACAATGGGTAGAGTCTTAGCAGAAGTCAAAAATACATAGTCATCTTTGTCTATGTCCCTGGACATGCAGGAGTATGGGGAAATGAAAGAGTAGACAGGTTGGCTAGCTGTGCTGTCATTGAAGACAGTCCACCAATGTATTGGGCAGATATCATCAATGTCCTCCAAGATGTGGGAAGGGCACAGGACTTTGACAACCATGACTCCTTCGGATGAAAAAGATGGGAGTTAAGATGGACACAGCCAGAAACAAAGAAACATAGTGGGCACATAAGAGGACAAAGGAAGATAGAATACACAAGCTTCTTCAATTATATATTAATTGTGATGAGAAGAAGGTCTATCTTCAAATTTAGAAACTTTTGAGGTAAAAAAACTGAATATTACAAACTCTCAAATTTGCCAGTATTTCATCTTTTTGTTACAAGCATCAACTACTAAAATATTACAAACTCACAAATTTGCCAGTTTTATCTTTTTGTTACAAGCATCAACTACTAAAATATTACAAACTCTCAAATTTGCCAGTATTTCATCTTTTTGTTACAAGCATCAACTACTAAAATATTACAAACTCTCAAATTTGCCAGTATTTCATCTTTTTGTTACAAGCATCAACTACTAAAATATCATTCATAAATAAATATTGACTTTAGCCAAAAATGTTATGAGTTGTGTCTGGTGTTGCAAATTGGAACCACTCCCACAAAGTATCCATTTTTAGATGAGATGAATGTACTAGACTCATCTTTCATTCATAAACAGTGCAAAATGTCATAGATGACTATATAGACTAAAATGTCACTTTTAAATTAAAACAGTGTTTGGTGTTAGTGCCCATAATTTTCAGTAAGAAATGGCACATTTTATAGATGATGTGCTCTGTTCAATGCCAAGCCTTTCTAAAGCTACTTTCTTGGAAAAGGTTTTAAACTTTTTTAAGGCTAGGTGAACCTAGGAGCTTTTGATCATGATCGCACCCAACCTCTTGTCTGCTTTGACTCTTGACCAGCTGTGGGTTACTAGCAACAACAGATCAACTAGTTCATGTACAAATCCTCACCAGACCTATAGAAACTTCCCTACAACTCAGGATTGGTGGAATTACCAATTATAGTTTTTTTTTTTTAACTCCCTTTTTAGCAGGACCCATAACTTGCATCAAAAACAAAATATTTCATTTCTTCAAAACTATCATAATTTGAAAGATCAGGGCTTAAAGCATGTTCTCTGGTCAACATAAATGAAATAGAATGGGTTTCCTTGTGCATGGTCAGGATAGGAAAGTCATCAAGACAGTAAATAAAGGGCAATGCTCCAACAAATAATGTGTCCAAAGAACATGGAGGTTTACTTCCTATTCCTCAATGACTGTAATTCTATGAGATAAAAAGTCAGGAATGTCTCATTATCTTACCATTTCTGGCTTATCAGATGTTACAGCTTTATGTAGAGGGGTCTCCTCCCCTTTGTTGTGTCTTGTAACAGCATTCACATCACCACCATTATCAAGGAGGATTTTCATCACTTCGATGTGGCTAGTGGTTGCCGTGACGTGAACAGCATTGTTGCCTGTTTCTGTGCGGCACGAGTTGATGTGGGCACACTGTTGAACTAGGAAGCTTTCAAGGAGAAAAACACAAAATCAAATCAGAATTACTATTTATTATTAAGATTTAATAATAGGAGGAAAAGAGGCTGACCTAGAGAAAAACTGAGAAGAACATTGAGCAGAGAAGCAAAGACAGCAGGAATTGACCCTCAATGAGATCAAGATGCTTGCACAGAACAGAGACAAATTGCGAGATTTGATAAGTGTTTTTTGCAAGGATTGAGACTGCTAGAAAGAAAATTTAGAAAAAGAGAAAGAATATCTGGGTCTATGCCCTATGGGCCGGCCGTACCTCGAAAGATCAATACATAGACAGATAGATTTTGATTTAAAAACAGAAAATAAAGTCAAAAGTGTCTGACTCATTTAGACGAGATGTCTTAATCTTAGTTACCTGCTTGATTTAAACCACATCACATGCCATATGGGCTGGTGTAGGTGATCATGTCTTTCAACAATTCTCTGCCCTCATTCCTGACATAAATTATGTTGTTGATTGTTTACTGTGTCACATACTATAGGCTGTTCAGCACCTTCCATCTTTCTTCTCTGTAATATCTCTTTCCTTGTAGTTTACTAGTCGTAAACAAGTATTCCAACTTCTAAATCACAAGAAAATCCAAATTTATTGAAGAGCTGGAGACACAAACAGATACCTAGCAATGACCATCTATTACTGGTATGAAAAAAAGAACTATCTTTACAGCATTAACCTAGTTTTTATTTTACACCCACCCCCTGATAGAAAAAAACTTTTGGATTTGATCCTGCATTCTCCTGGTTTAGAGCATGATTAGTTATTGATTTGGCCACCAACTTTCCTAAAACTGGCATGATATCACAAACTGGCAAGTGCTGCTCACTTCTCTTCCTCTGCTCATTAACCACAAGTAGTAAGTGGCCTCTCTATTTCAGGGAGCTGCAGTTGGCTGTCCACTGAGGATAACAAAATTAGTTCAATCCTGATCTACAGTTCCAGATTCTATTTATCTGCTGTCCTTTTGAGCCAAAGAGGGGACATAGGGCAGAAATACCAAATTCTCCAAGTCCAACGATCTTTGCTATGTGTCAGATTTTGTCACGTATCCACACATTTTTCATCACACCTCCCTGTTCTGAGTAAGCCTCTCCACTTCAGCAAGGAAGCTGATACCCACTATTGTTGCTCCTCACCTCAGTGTTTCTTTTTATTTCTCTAAGTTCGGCTTCTTTTTCTCTCACCATCTGATTTCCATTTGAAGGTTTGATTTGAGATTCTCTTGTTGTCTCTTTGCATCACATGGCCAACACATGATCACCGTCTTCTCTCAATTATAGATGACATTGCTGTATGCATATGAGCCGCGATAGCTCAGTGGTTAGTGAACTGGACTACAAAGGACAAGGGGTAGGGTTCGATCCAGGTTCACCCAGCCTTTAATGGGTACCGGATTTTTTTCTGGGAAAGTGAAGCAGCACGGGCGTAATACTGACCACATTACCTAAAAATCATGTGCCGAAGGTCTGTAAAAATTATGGTCACTAACACCATATTCCCTATACACCACTTGGCGTGACAGGGTTCTTTACTTACTTTACTACTTTATATTGGTATGAGGTTAGAAATAAAAATACTACTTTATATTGGTATGCGGTTAAAAATTAAAACTACTACTTTATATTGGTATGAGGTTAACAATAACATTTACTACTTTATACTGGTATAGAGTTAAAAATTTTAATTACTACTCTATACTGGTATGAAACAGAAAGAATCTCACCTGACAATGTCCACATGTCCCTTAGAACAGGCAAGGTGTAAGGGTGTATTGCCAAACATATCAGAGCAGTTGTTGATAGACCCAGCCTTGAGAAGCAGTCTCACACATTCTAGATGTCCATTCTTGGCTGCATAGTGTATGGCACGTCTTCCAAAAGCATCACTGTAACTCATACTATGACCAAGGGCAAGAACTTTGGACAAAACAGCAACATTGCCTTTCTTTGCTGTCTGAATTGTGCACTTATTCATGTCTAGTGGAAACCTAAAGCATTGATCTTAAATTATTGATAATTTTAAAAAAATAAGTAACAAAATTATTGCTCTTAATTTTTTTTTTTTTTTAAACATGATAATAATTTTTTTTTAAATCATAAAACATGATAATTTTTCTTTTTAATCATAAAACATGATAATTTTTTTTTTGTTGCGTTCGCCAGCTCTCACCTCTGGCTAAATCCCTAGAGACTAGGAACTGAATTTTGTGTGTTAATCCATTTTTCCCTAGCAGCCGTGTGCACAGGGGTCCCTCACCACACAGGCAGACCTTAGTCGTCGGAGGTACTCATATTTTTTTCCGTCAATAAGTTAGTGATGTTTCAAGCTGAGCCTCACTGCTAAGACCAGAGGTGGTTGTCGCACAGAGAAATCATAAATACAAGTCCCAACTGGCGCAGCCGGGATTTGAATTCACAACCTCTCTGTCTCAAGAACGGTGTCTTGCCTTAAGACCAACCAGTCCCCCACATCATAATTTTAATGTCTAACAACACAAAATTTTTTTTTATATTTCTTATTCGATACCAGAAGCTGCAAAACACAGCTCTAGTTATCTATTCTAGTTATCTATTCTAGTTATCTATTTTAGTTATCTATTGCTGCGAGAAACCCAGGAGACAGTTTTTGCAGATTTTAATTTATTAACGTTTCCGCAGTTATTTCCCCTAAAACCTTGTAATTCTCTTATTGAACCTCTTTTCCGACTTCCTGTGCAAATTATCCAAACAAACTGTGTGTTTTAGATCAAATTTTAGAAAAGCCCTTGAGTCTAGCAGGAATCAGAACTCTGTCCTTGAACCATCACAATTATAAAAATAATGTTCATTAATGGCATTATAACTTCTTTCCTGACAGCACAGGAAGACCCTGGCACAGTGCACTAACTCTGTAATACTGATGAAGGCCTAAAGAGTAATTTTATAAAGTTGATTCTTCTTCTTCTACCTTTTAGCTCCCAGTGGAGCATAGGTCTTCAACAAACACTTTCCAAGTCGTTCTGTTTTTTGCAATTCTTTTAAGATCATTCCATGTCTTCCCCATCACCTTCATCTCTGCTTCAATCTGTCTTCTCCAAGAATTCCTTGGTCTTCCTCTTTGTCTTTTCCCCTGGGGATTCCAAAAAAGGGCCTGTTGTGTAATACTCTCAGTTGGTTTCCGCAGTGTGTGTCCTATCCATCGCCATCGTCCTCGCTGTATTTCTTTATCCACTGGTATTTGACCGGTACATTTCCATAATTCCACGCTTGTGACTTTGTCCTGCCATTTCCATCCCTTTATTCTGCGCAAGCATCCATTAATGAAAGTCTGTACCTTCGCGATTGTCAATTCTGCTATTCTCCATGCCTCACAGCCACACAATAGAACCGACTCAACACTGGAGCTGAAAACCTGTATTTTTGTATCTAGCCTAATCCCCTGGATTTCCATATGTTTCCCAGTGCAATGAAAGCTCCTCTTGCTTTTGATATCCTTATTTTGGTATCGTTTTCTGTTCCTCCCTCTTTATCTATATTACTGCCCAGATATATATAAGATTGTACGTCTAGTAGAGGTATTTCTCCTAGTTTTATTTGGTTATTGCCAACTGCATTAATTCTCATAATGTTGGTCTTATCTCTATTAATCTTTAATAAAGTTGATTAATTATAATAATTTATAACTGGTTCAACTTGAACGTCATTTGCCCTCAAAAGAATTAGGTACTTAATCTCACCAACCTTAAGATCAGAAATCACTGGAACACACTTGATCACTCTCAATCTGATTTGAACCTGATAAAGTTTGTGTGGTAAACAACTGAAGCTCAACACCTTAGATACCTCCCCCCTCCCCACTCCAAGAATCAAATAAAAATTATATATTTAATCTGCAGTTTTAACTCTCTCCATACGTTTCGCCGCATAGTGCGCCACGCTCAGTTTTATTAGTGTAAATGGCATCAAACCATATTCTTGTTACATGTCTTATATCATCTTGATATTGGTGAAATCTAATACCTTGTTCAATTATCTAAATATTCATATATAATATGTTTACGATGAATGATGATATCGTATGACAGGGAACAGTTGGCTGTGTTCACTTTCTGCGCGGTTTCACCTTATGGCTTTTGGCGTGTGCTGAGACTGCTATGATGGGGACTACAGTTACCTTCTTTGTTTGGGAGATGAGTTAGTAATTCGGATGATTCCACTGGCACGGGCGGTTGAGCAATTATGGATTTTAATTTGTTTGCTGTGATACCGAGGCCTTCCATAACCAATAACCAATATAATATGTTACATGTTAGATAAATATAAATATATAGATTGATTCTTAAAACCATGAACAATTTTGTCTCTGAAATCTCTTCCTTTGCGTCGATAAAAGGCTTCCGTAAAGAAAGAGCTAAACAATTCAAATCATCAATTCTAAAATAAGACTTTAAAAGACTGAAACCTTTTATGTATAACTTTACCTGGGGTCCTTGAGTTTCAAACGTATGAGGGAGTCAATGAGCTCCATACGATTAGTGTCCAAACCTGTGAGGAATGCTTCCATGAACTCATCTATATTCTCTTTCTCTGGTTCCTTTGATGATGTTGATGCCATTTTGCTACTACTGAAAAAATGTCAACATAATGACAGCTGCAGGATGTCATCAAAGAAAACATCATCTTTATTATATAGTTACAAGGCGACTGCTATAAATGCTGTAAACAAAACATATATGGTAAGATGGAGAATGTACAGTTTAGAAAAAAAAAAAACATTTATAAGTATAATTGAAGAAAAGACTAATAGATATGTTGCAGATACATGTACACTTATAAGGAAAACCAAGAGATTTGCTAAGAACTCTCTCTCTCTCTCTCTATCTCTCTGCGATCAGGACTCAATCAGAGTAGGATTCCAGACTCCCACATGAAGTCAGCTGTCAGGTTAAGTGTGTTGATCGCCCCCACAGACAGAACAACACATTTAGAGTCTGCCAGATCCACTCTGATTGAACATACACATAACTAAAGACAAAAAAACATTGTGTTTTCCTGGAGCAGATATCATAAATCACAAGGTGCTTATCACAAACATGTGTTTCTTGAGTGTCCAACATAAAAACTATATTACTAATTGTCATATCAGAAAATCATTTAGGGGCTGCCGTTATTATGCCAGTCTTTATTACACATAAGATTGTATAACATTCTAGTTGATTTGCGATGAAAGGGTCCATAGAGGAAGAAGAAATTACAGTAATAGGAAACTCTTTATACAGAGCTTCACAGCAGGAGGTAATCTGATCATCAGAAGTTGCCCCCACAGGGAAAGTGTTTCGACCTTTAGCTTCTTGACACTCTAAGGAAGGTGAGCCCATCTGGGCCATGACTCCCAGGTGTGGACCTCCTGCTGCATTGAACTCTAAAGCTGGCAATATATATTTGGCGCAAAATAACTACACTTACTCTACATAAATGGCAGAGTTCGATCCCAATCAACAGCTTCCAGGTTCACCCAGCCTTTAATGGGTACCGGAATTTTTCTGGGAAAGTAAAGCGGCACGGGCGTAATACCGACCACATTACCCCAAAAATCATGGGCCGAAGGTCTGTAAAATTTATGGTCACTAACACCATATTCCCTATACGTCACTTGGCGTGACTGGGGTACTTTACTTTACTTATTCTATGTAAATTACATTTTTGAACAAAGTAAAACCATATAAATGCCTCAAAGGGCACAAGATTACAATGAAGACAAGAATACTGAAAAAGATTATGGGCCATACCAAAGATGTGCAATTAATCGTGTACTGACTCAATCATTTGGGAGATAGGTTGGTTGCTGATTGCTCAAACTGGTACAGGGTCGGTGCTGATTATTTTGACAAGTTAGGAGGGAAACGATGAAGTCTAGAGTCAAAGGCAAACTTTCGACAAGTCAAGAAACAAAACTGATAACACGTTCGAGTCAGTGATGAAACTTAGGGCAGGGCTGTCTATCATCGAATATCAAAACACACACAGAGAATGAATATGCGTTGTCATGATCAGGGGAACCACAAACATTAATTATTGTTATAGCGGTGGGCAGTGACAAGAATCTGCAATTAAACATAAAAGAGAAAGAACGTGATTTGTATAAATTATAAATATTGGTCAAATTAAAGTACTTTAAAGAAAATGTGTTAATGAAATTAATGTCAGTCGCCCAGATCCATAAAAGTGTCGCACATGTGATGTAGTTTTAGCTGTATTGTCTCTCGAATAAATAATAATAAATGAATCATTGATCATTTATCATCAAATAGCATAAAATAGAGAGAGAGGATCACAATTTTTAGTGTGGGGGTACCAACAATTTAAAATATATCTCAAATCTGACCAAATAAAAACATCAAAAACCGATCTTGTTTTAATAAAAGCTAAATTGTATGTTAAATGTTACCTTTTAACTGAGAATTCAAATGAAGAATGATCAAAACTCTGAAAATCGAAAGTTTTGTGAGAGAGACTTCTTGATCTGAGTCGTGTTTTGTCAACAACGGGTAGGTGCCAACTTGAGGAACTTCTTGTTGTCGCTAAGTAGATACGTCAAACCTCTGCAAAGTCGCTATAGCTCTCTGCATGATTTGTTTAGATGGGTCTATACAGAAATAAAATAAAATTTAAAAAATAAAGGATTCAGCCTTAATAGAATAAAGACAGAAGTAATGGTAACAACAAAGAAAAAGACATCACCTCAGTGCAAAATAAAGACAAGTGGAACAATATTAAAAAATGAATTTAAATATTTGGGAACTTTGTTAACTTCAGACGGAAGATGTACAAAAGAGGTGAGATGCAGAATGGCTCAGGCAAAAGCAGCTTTCCAAAAAATGAGGAAGATACTATAACTATGCAATCCATTTTTGACAATAGAAACAAGAAAAAGAGTTCTTAAATGGTATGTAGAGCCAGTCTTAACATGTGGATGCGAATCATGGACAATAGGACAGCAGACAAGAAAATCACTGGAATCTATAGAAATGTGGTTTTACAGAAGAATGTTGAGAGTACCATGGACAGCTAAGAAGAGTAATGAAAACGTTCTGAAAGAGGTCAAAGCAAAAAAAGAACTAATTTCCAATATTAGGAAGTGACAATCATCTTTTTTGGCCATGTAATGAGAAGAGAACAACTGGAATATATTGTAACAACTGGAAAAATTGAGGGACGAAGAGATAGAGGGTAGCAAAGAGAAAAAATAACAGACAGCTTAAGAGAATGGCTTGGCAGAAAGTCAACAACATAAATGATAAATAGCTGCCGAGATCGAAAATTGTGGAGAGACATGATCACCTACGCCAGTAGACACGGTACTTGATGATGATGATGATGATGATGATGATGATGATGATGATGATGATGATGATGGATGATGGCCGCTATCGCAAAAACGCTTTTGTTAATGAAAAGTAGACAACCGAATAACAAAGCAAGCCCTCATGTGGGAAACAATAGGTAAAAGAAAAGAGGCCGACCCAGAGAGACACTGATAAAAAACATTGATCAGAGAGGCAAGAGTAGCAGGAATCGGCTCACTCAATGAGATAGAGTTGCTTGCACAAATAGAGACAAATGACGAGATTTTATAAAACAATATCTTTACAAAGATTGAAATCTGCTAGAATAAAATTTAGATAAGAGAAAGAGTATCTGGGTCTATGCCCTATGGACCGGCTACGGCTCGAAAGGTTAATAGATAGACCATATGGATGATGGACATACATAAAGATAACTTAAATACTCACGTCATGGTATGATTGATACCGAGACAGCTACCAGTAAGGATGCCATCTTGAGATTGTAACAGTTCTGAGCACAAGATGGAACAATTTAGAGTAACAATTAATAAGTACGGGGGGGAGGGGGGGGCAAGCAAATAAATGTAGTGCTGCGGTAAAGCTGGTAGCAGGGATCAAGTGGTGGAGTGTAACATACACTTCTACAAAATATGGTGACAGCTTTACAGAGAAAAAATGACAATACAAAATATCTGACGTTTCGGACTACATGCGGCCTTCTTCAGAGAATAGGGACAACATAGACAGACAATAGAGATGAGCTAAGTGTGTTCATAACCAGTGAGATGTTGGAACCTTAGGTGTACACATGCTTGTTTAATACATGTTTAAAGAAATGTATCATTTGTAGGTGAGTCAGGAGCTCCGTGATGTCAACTCTATTAAGAATAATCAAAATGAAGACACGTGATTGCTATAATTCTCCATTAAAAGAATGTATGGCCGTACAATATTATCAAAGATACAGAAGTAATGTTTGTTTATCTTTTGAAAATATAGTTTGTATTAAACATAGCTACGTAAAGCTTTCTCCATTTTAATTAATAGTATCTACTCCCTCTTTTCTCATTGTCAACATAATTCCAGTATTGTCTTTTCTCACGTTGGCATTAAAGTCGCCCATTACTATTAAAATCTCACGTTTACGAACCTTATTTATTATGTATTGTAGCCGGTAATAAATCTCACAAGGTAAAAGAGGCAGAGGCAGACCAAGACTAACATGGGCGAGTAACATTAAAAGATGGACAAGTCAACCTATGACAATCTGCACCATCGAAACAAGAGACAGAGTGGAATGACGCTCCATGGTAGCCAACCTTCGATGCGAAGACGGCACGCAATGATGATGAATAAATCTCATCCTTTATTTTGTCTTCAAAAAGAAAATCTAAAAGACCTGAACTAAAATGTGTCATCCTCTTCCCCCACCCCCTTCTTTAGCGAACCAACGTTTGTAAAACCTGTTTATCTAGACCAGTAAAGACCATGAACTGGACTATGTGCTTAAGGTCTTCTCTGGTCTTTGTCATATCTCATATCTTTGTGTGTGCATGTCTGTGTTTGTCACATCTCATATCCTTGTGTGTGCATGGCTATGTTAGTCCCATCTCATATCTTTGTGTGTGCATATCTATGTTAGTCATATCTCTTATCTTTGTGTGCATGTCTATGTTAGGCATGTGTCATATCTTTGTGTGTGCATGTCTATGTCAGTTATATCTCATATCTTTATGTGCATGTTTATGTTAGTCATGCGTCATATATCTTGATGTGTGTCAGTGTTAGTCATGTCTCGTATCGCTGTGTGCATGTCTGTATTAGTCACATCTCATATCTTTGTGTGTGCATGTCTGTGTGAGTCACATCTCACATCTTTGTGTGTGAATGTCTGTGTTAGTCACATCTCACATCTTTATGTGTCCGTGTCTGTGTTAGTCACATCTAACACCTTTGTGTGTGCATGTCTGTGTTAGTCACCTCTAGTGACTCGGGCAGATGGTGCTCGTAAACCTGGGAGGTCCTACCATCAAAGGGCAGAATCCCCCTACAGAAAAGACAATCTGCTGCCTTTCAGGTAGATTGGGGACAATCAAAGGCTAGGGAAAGCAAATCCGAATAAAATGCTGGCTGAAATCGGATGCACTGGGCCACTGGCGCAGAACACAGTGCAACGTATTAACGGGTGTTCAGTCAGAGTGGATCTGACAGACTCTAATTGTGATGTTCTGTCTGTGGGGGCGATCAACACACTTAGCCTGACAGCTGACTTCATATGATAGTCTGGAATCCTTACTCTGATTGAGTCCTGAACGCAGAGAGAGAGAGAGAGAGAGAGAGAGAGAGAGAGAGGTCTTTGTCATAGTTTGTCAAAAAGGCTTGCTTCGGTAGGCCAAACGGGATGGGATGGGAAACACAAGAATGTTCGGACCGTCACAGTTGGTAGTATTTTTCCTTTCGAATCTATCTTTGTGGTCTTGCTCTCATCCGATCTTTGGGTAATGGGATCCGATGTCTAGTCCTATCGGATAACGAAGAAAAGCAGAAGTTTCTGTGAGCTATCTGCGCATGTTCAGGAAGTGTTGACAGGTAACAGTACAAAAGTGTAGTCCGAAATAAAGTAAAAAAAAAGTGTTGGCAACTGAAATGTAAAAAGAGTATTTCAGAATGGCCGCTGTTCCGGCACAATTAAGCACCTAAAAATGAACCTGTGTCCAAGATGAATGTGTCAGCGCGGATACATATACACTTAATAAGTACACTCATTAAGTACACTCAATAAATAAATATATATATATATACTTGTAAACTAATCGACACAAAGCGATGAGTTATCGCCTCTATGTTCCCATCATGGCAGATAGAATAAGACTTGGCTGAGCACTTGCCTTGCCTGCATTCAAATCAATGCAGATCCACAGCATCCGCTATACCGTGAATGTATGAATACAAAAGGTAGCAAGGTTAAAAGAGGACAACATGGATGGGGGAGTCTATAGATTTTGTTCAGCATGTCTGTTGAAGACATATAACCAGGGATGAATGGGAACGAGAGCTATCAGAATGCAGCACGTCCTTTCTAGTAGTCATCACACTGGACAGAATATGTGGACAACAAAACCCCATCGTCGTTGAGACAGAGGTGCAGGCCTTGATTTTAGGGAACTCTTCTGAGTGTGGCACAGTCATTTTAAACAGATTGGCCCTTTATATGGCAGATACGAAGCTCGTAGGCTTTCACGACTCATGTTGGGAGTAGAACTGTGAAGGAAGATAGTGCTGCTTTGCGCTGACTATAAATAGTTTTACCATTGAAACTATGGCTGTCACTAAAGCTTGAAACACAGACTTATACGCACGTTTTTTTCCTTAATGATTCGATGAGTATGATCAGAAAGATCGCAACTGGTTGTGCTCGATAGTTAGTCTCAGGAGAGGTCTAGAATAACAAATGTCTGCTTTATTTTCGTGCCAGGGCACGCCGGTGATGCGCTGCTGACAAGCTTGCCAGTTTGGCTGATCTTGAGTGCGGAATGGCATTGGACGCGCTGACATTTTAAATGTCCTCAGGGTTGCTAGAAGAAAAACAGACTAAAAAAATATGCTGAATCCGTAACCATGAAGAGACCACGAATAGCATGCCGATATGGGAGATGCCAGATGGGCACTACGCAGAAATTCAAAAAAGACTTATCAATCAACACATCACCAGTGTCGTTGGTCACTAGACACTGAATGATATACCGTGGATGATACATCAACACATCACCAGTGTCGTTGGTCACTAGACGCTGGATGATATACCGTGGATGATATACCGTGGATGATACATCAACACTTAAGGACTTCTTCGATGCGATATGGGATGACCAGTTGACTAAACTAAACTATAATTACCGATTTTAGAAGAACTGCGACACTCAACCAAACAATTTTTCATGGCATTAAAATGACTTTTTGCCATTCCTATTTATTTGTTTAGTTTTACATTTTCCATCACTTGTTATAGTTTACCCAAGGTAGTTGTAGCTCTGAACTGTCTCCTGGTCTATTCCTTTAACTTTGATATCCACTTGTGGGTTTTGAGTATTATCTTTGTTTATGATCATTTTTTACCCAAGGTAGTTGTAGCTCTGAACTGTTTCCTGGTCTATTCCTTTAACTTTGATATCCACATGTGGGTTTTGAGTATTATCTTTGTTTATGATCATTTTTTACCCAAGGTAGTTGTAGCTCTGAACTGTTTCCTGGTCTATTCCTTTAACTTTGATATCCACATGTGGGTTTTGAGTATTATCTTTGTTTATGATCATTGTTTTAATTTTTTCGATATTCAAGTATAAACGCCACAAACACGGACAAGTCAAAGAAAAGAGAAAAAAAAGTAAATTCGCCATCCAGGAAAGATAAGGGCTCTCTGTCTAAGAGAAGTATGACGCAATCCGGAGAAAGACGCAAGCAGTCCGGTTCGCCGATTCACCCTTTGTCTGCCAGGAAATCCTCCAGAATTGTCACCTGGAATGTTCGTACTCTAAACGAACAAGGAAAAGCTGCTCAGGTAGCAGCAGAAATGACAAACTATAAAATATATATTCTAGGAATGTGCTAAACAAGATGGTTAGGAACAGAAAGGATAAAACTAAACACACGAGAGATGATTTTATCATCAAGACACCAGGAACCTGGAGCACAACATAGGGAACGGAGTTGCTATAATGTTATCAAAGGAAGCACAGAAGACACTGATAGAATGGGAAGCAGTATGGCCAAGATTAATAAGAGCAACATTTAAAACAACAGCAAGAAACAAAATAAAAACACACATGATCCACTGCTATGCATCAACCTGCTATGCAATGAATAAGGAAGATTCAGTTAAAGATGAATTCTATAAACAGCTGCAATTTCAAATGAATGGAAGACGAGCCAAAGATATTATAATCTTGACGGGAGATCAAAACACAAAAGTAGGATCAGACAACTGAGGCTTCGAAGAGATCATGGGAAAAAAAAAAACATGGACTTGTAAAAATGAATGACAAAGGAGAGATATTCGCGAAATTATGTACTCTTTATCAAATGAGCCTAGGAAAAACAATATTCCAACACAAAAGAATGCATAAAGCGGCATGGGTGTCACCAGGAACGGAGAATCAAATTGATCACATATGTATTCATAAAAGTTTAAGTCATCCTTACTGGATGTAAAAATATATATAGGAGCAAACGTGGCTTCAGATCAGCATCTTCTGCTTGTCAACCTTAAACTTAAACTGAAAAGATATACAACATATAAGGGTAGAAAGTATTTCAATGCTTGGTTTCTTAAAGAACACAGGAATTAAAGATAAATTCGCAGTCACAATATCAAACAAATACCAAGTCCCCAACACTAGAAAATGCAATAAATATAGAAGATCATTGGAAACAGGTAAAAGATATATGGAAAGAGACATGCGAAGAAACACTGGGGAAAAGAGAACGCCATGATAAGGCATGGATGACAGCAGAGACACTGGAGAAAATTAAAGAAAGAAAGAACAAGAAAGCAGACATAAATAAAAGCAAAACGAGAAGTAATAAAGCCAAGAAAACAGGAAGCTTACACAGTGGTGAACAAAGAAGTGAAAGGACGCATTAAAAGGGATAAGAGGAAATATATAGATGGACTAGCTTAAAAGGCAGAAGAGGCGGCAAATACAGGAAATATGAAAGAACTATAGAACAGCACAAAGAAATTAAGCGGAGCAAACAAACAAATCAATGCCTTTATTAAAGATAAGGACGGAAATCTGCTTAGTAGGGAACAAACGAAGAGATGGAAGGAGCACTTTGAAGAACTCTTGAAAAGACCTGGCCCAAATAACCCTCCAGATATACTACCAGCAGAAGAAAAGTTACACGTTAACTGTGGAAAACCAAGCAATGAAGAAATAATGAAAGCCATCAAACTATTAAAAAATGGTAAAGCCACAGAACCAGATGAAATTCCTTCTGAAGCCATCAAAGCAGATATTAACTCCCTTACCAAGATGTTACATAATCTATTAGATAAAATATTGGAAAGGGAAGAAATATCTAAAGACTGGAAAAAAGGTTATATGATCAAACTACCACAGAAAGGAAGTTTACAGGAGTGCACAAATTATAGGGGAATTATGCTACTATCAGTGCCAGGAAAAATATTAAGCAGAATCATTCTGGAGAGACTAAAAGCTGTCATAGAGAAGCATTTAAGAGATGAACAAGCAGGTTTTAGGAAAAAAAATAAATCATGCGCTGATCAAATAACTACCTAACGTATAATAGTTGAACAATGCTTAGAACTACAGTCCGCACTTTATATCGGATTCATAGATTACGAAAAGGAATTTGATAGTTTAGACAGAAGAATGCGTTGGAGTCATTACGGAATCCCCATAAAGTTTATTAACCTGATAAAAAAAATATGAAGGAACGAAATGTAGTGTGGTGCATGAAGGACAGCTTGCAGAAGCATTTGAAATAAGAACGGAGTAAGGCAGGGATGACTTCTGTCTCCATTTCTCTTTCTACTGGCCATAGATTGGATTATGAAAATAACTCAAAACAACAGAAATGGAATCCAGTGGTCACTGACCAAGCAACTTAATGACTTACACTTTGCCGATGGCATAGCTCTCCTATCACATAAACATCAACAGATGCAAGATAAAATGAGCATATTTGATGAAAGATCACAACAGCTGGGACTGAAAATAAAGAGAGATAAGACCAAAATTATTAGAATTAATGCAGTTGGCAGAATGCATGGAAAAAGACCAAGAGGAAGACCCAGAAGAAGATGGATAGATGCAGTGACAGAGACATGTAACAACAAAGGAAAATCACTAATTCAGACAGTTCGAGCAGCTCAAGAACGACAAATGATATAAACCACGACACCTTTTAGGTATCAGTGAAAAGAGAAAAGAAGAAGAAGAAGAATAAGAAGAAGAAGAAGAATGCAGTTGGCAATAACCAATAACAATAAGAGAAATACATCTACTAGACATACAATCTTACATATATCTGGGCAGTTATATAGACAGAGAAGGAGGAACAGAGAATGATATCAAAATACGGATATTAAAAGTATTCAGTGGACCTTTGCGAGTGTAACATGCCTTGCTTGAGGCCGATCATTGCTACATAAGTGTTTCCATGTGCTTATTATTTATGTTAAGCAATTAGACAATGAAATACAAGCAGATCTGGAAGATAAAGAAACACGGCAAATGAAACTATGCTTTACACTATAATTATATGCAGCAACAAACATTGTTTTGGATCGTATTCTGCTGCCAGGAATGGGTTTTTATAGTATTACGACAATGTCGCACAGTTGCCATCTTTCAATATATTTTTGAAAATTACAGCTGTTTCCGGTTACGTATATACTTAGGTATCAAGTATATAGGTGGAGACGGCATTCAATGATGATGATGATATAGGTGTCAAGATTTTAGAGCAGTGATCTCTGCAATATGTGCCCATTTTGGCACGCAAGGTTTCAGTTTTTGAGATTGTGGTTCTACCCTATGTGCCGTCTTCGGCTCGAAAGGACAATAGATAGATAAAGGTGTTATGGTGGGGTTTGGAGTTGTGGTTTTGTACGTTGGATCAACAACCAGCATCATCATTCATTGACAGCCGTCTCCCCATCGAAGGTTCGCTACTATGGAGCGCCGTTGTGTTCTGTCCCTTGCTTTGATGTACAAATCTAGCAGCGAAAGTAATTGGGGAAACAACAAATTATGACGTCTCCGCCACAGGTCTTATCGAAAACCGAACAACAAATATCGTTGAGGGGTATACTCTGAGAAAGATCTGAGCGCTTATGTAATTGTCCGATATGCAATGAGGATGGCCTGTCGACTAAACTAAGACAACACATAATAAACAAACACTGTATTCTCCTAGTTCAACACGAAGAATAACGGGCAAAACGTCCGGAAATAGCCGCATTTTTTTTTAAAACGGCTCATGTGATCTTAGGTCCTAGCAGCTTTTGCCACTCCGGACAACTTGTCCTTCGTGTTCACAAGGGGAATACCATTTCATGTCTTGTTTCTGATGAAGGTTTGTAGGCGGAAAGTTAATTTTTGTTCTGTTTCACCATTAATTTAACTGATCACCACTATTTATATTTATTTTGTCAAGTTTTTCCAGCTTTACTCGCTGCCCCTCACAATATTTTATTTCATTTATGAGTACCTATCTCTTCTAGTTTTATCTTTTTTCATCATTTTTTTGCCATGTAATGAGAAAAGAACAACTGGGATATATTGTAACAACTGGATATATTGTAACAACTGGAATATATTGTAACAACTGGGATATATTGTAACAACTGGAATATATTGTAACAACTGGGATATATTGTAACAACTGGAATATATTGTAACAACTGGGATATATTGTAACAACTGGGATATATTGTAACAACTGGAATATATTGTAACAACTGGAATATATTGTAACAACTGGAATATATTGTAACAATTGGGAAAATTGAGGGACGAGGAGATAGCGGTAAGCAAAGAGAAAAAATACAAGACAGCTTAAGAGAATGGCTTGGCAGAAGGTCAACAACAGAAATGATAAATAACTGTCGAGATCGAAAGTTGTGGAGAGACATGATCACCTACGCCAGCAGGCCCGTTGCTTGATGATGATCTCTTCTAGTTCGATTCACATGCCCGGCACCCAGCTGTCAACCATAAGTCGTTAACTAATTTATGCACAGCTCAAATCAGGCCCCCAACAAAAAAGGCAAATTGGAAGAGTACTGGTCTTACACCTTTCGCATACCGCCCCAGATAAGAATTAATTAACTTTGCCAGTTTGTCACGCTCAAATTCTCTCTCTCTCTCTCTCTCTCTCTCTCTCTCTCTCTCTCTCTGCGATCAAGACTCAATCAGAGTAGAATTCCAGACTCTCTCATGAAGTCAGCTGTCTGTTTAGCAATTAACACATTAGGCGCCTGGTTGGTTGTTCAGACGCCTGTCCAGATTTTCAAGAGTATTCCGGTCAAACTAACACAATAATTAATCGACCCATACATTATGTTATTCTGACCGGTTCATTACCAAACACAAAGATTTATTTATTTCTTTATGTTTGTTGTTGTTGCGTTCACCCGATAACCACTAAATGAATTGAGCTTCGTCGTCCATCAATGTGTTAATTGCATTGCGGCGCTGTTTATTTGCGCTTTCAGCCCACCATATCCGAATTAAGTACTGTTTTTTTGGACCTGGTTGCCTTCCTTCTTCGATCCCTATTCGCTTGGGCAGACTAGACAGGTTAGTCTGTTCCTGGAGGCACCGCGAAGAGGTGGAGTAGAGTCTGGATGGTTCTGGTTCACCGAAACATAAAGATATAACATAATGTTACTCCATGTATTACGTGACACATCTCGATTATGGCGTTAGTATCTTTTCTTTTCAAAGATTATCGACACACTTGATATATTATGTGGACAGGAACACAGCGTTACAGAAAATTAGACAAAGAGATGGAAACTAGAACTAAGAAGACAAAGAACATAAACTACCAAATGGTACAAATCCTGAAACATCAAAATGTGACTATGCAAACAAACATGTAATAGATAAATGCACAGTTTATACTCTTCATTATGATATAGTATTTAAGTGAGATAAAGTATCATCATGATCATCAAGTACCGGGCCTGCTGGCGTAGGTGATCATGTCTCTCCACAACTTTCGATCATGACAGTTATTTATCATTTCTGTTGTTGACCTTCTGCCAAGCTATTCTTTTAAGTTATCTGGTATTTTTTCTCTTTGCTTCCCTCTATCTCTTCGTCCCTCAATTGTCCCAGTTGTTACAATATATTCCAGTTGTTCTCTTCTCATTACATGGCCAAAAAATGATGATTGTTCTTCCTAATATTGGAAATTAGCTCTCTTTTTGCTTTGGCCTCTTTCATAACGTTTTCATTACTCTTCTTAGCTGTCCATGGTATTCTCAACATTCTTCTGTAAAACCACATTTCTACAGACTCCAGTGATTTTCATGTCTGTTGTCCTATTGTCCATGATTCGCATCCATGTGTTAAGACTGGCTCTACATAACATTTAAGAACTCTTTTTTCTTGTTTTGATTGTCAAAATGGATTACTGTCAAAAATGGATTGCATAATATCTTCCTAATTTTTGGAAAGTTGCTTTGCCTGGGCCATTCTGCATCTCACTTCTTTTGTACATCTTCCGTCTGAGGTTAAGTATACTGTTCTTGAAAGACAAGCGAAGAAAAAAAAAAACATCTTCGCGAAATGAGATGCGAGAAATCGCTTAGTAACCAAAACAGCCGAGAACTTGATTATTCCAGCAAGCAAGACGTCACATAGGACTCGTAATGTTATTCGCCATCCATCTTTAATCTGAGTGGTTGGTTGGTTGGTTGGTGGTTGGTTGGTTGGTTGCGTTCGCCCGATGACTAAAGTATTTTAGAGTATCGTAGTAGTAGACTAGAATATTCATCTTCATCATCCGCCCTTACAAGGATGTATTGGACGTGTCTGCGTTGTGTTATGGTTTGCAGTATAACTGTTATATTTGCGCCTTTCGGCCAACATATCCGACTTCAGCACGACATTTTTGAGTACCGGGTTATCTTCCCTCTTCGATCCCTGCACGCCTGGCCAGACTAGACAGGTTAGTCTGTTCATGGAGGCACCGCGGAGAGGTGGAGCAGGGTCTGGATGGTTTTGGTTCACCGATCCTGGCGCAAGCCATCAGCTGTGGGTCGCTGACAACCTCCAGCTCTGGTGCTGGTATGCGTGCCTTCGCCTCCTTAATCTGAGTGAGCTTGACCTTGTCCAATGAGTCTATGCCTGCCAACTATGCCCCACTGACTCTCTTATAAGTGCTCTTTTCAGTGTCTGCTTCGGTATCCGGATGTTTCCTATATAAGAGACTGTTTTGATAAAGAAGGAAGAGAGTCGTCAGTCGCTGACACTGCGGGACTTGCCGAGGAGGGAATCTGAGCACATATGGACATGTTCAGGGTGCAATGATGATGACCCGCAAATAACTCAACAACTCAGAGAAGAAGGGAGTCAGTAGTGGGGTGTAGTGGGGTATACACTCCACGGAATGGTGACAAAGTAAAAAAATAGTAAAGAATCCCGTCACGCCAAGAGGCGTATAGGGAATATGGTGTTAGTGACCATACATTTTACAGACCTTCGGAACATGATTTCTGGGGTAATGCGGTCGGTATTACGCCCTTGCCACTTTACTATCCCAGAAAAAAAAAATCCGGTACCCATTAAAGGCTGGGTAAACCGGAAGCCGTCGGTTGGGATCGAACCCAACCTCTTAAGTAATGGTGACAGCTTTACCAAAAAGGAATAGAACAAAACACTGACGTTTCGGTCAACGGCCTTCTTCAGAAGACAGGGAAACGGTGAGGCACAGATATCTCAACCATATAATATATAGTATAATATCTCATACCTCAAGAAACGGTGAGGCACAGATATCTATAGCTACATGTCGGATGATAAAGTTAGGCAGAAAGGAAGAGCACAGTTGAAAATGAACTATGAAAAGAAAAAAAACGTAAGCACAACTCCCTTAAATGGTTAATTACATATTAAACATAATAATGATAATACATTACATTTATTTTAATGGTTCGGACATTTGATCAGCATGAGAATGAAACATAACCAACCTACTTTACTCGTAAGAACATAGAAAAGCCAACTTTAAAATATCAGCTAGAAGGCTAAAGAGGATGACACAGGAAAGTGTGGATAGACTTAATAAGAAATTCAATAAATGCATTCACAATTACAACTCAAGTCTTAAAAATCGCGATGTAAAGTAAATTACATATACTACCTCATCTGTAGCAACAAATGATGCAGGATTGTATATAGTGAGCAGAACTAAAAACAAAGGACAAGAGATCGAGTTCGATCCTGATCGATGGCTTCCGGTTCACCCAGCCTTAAATGAATACCGGATTTTTTCCAGGGAAAGTAAAGCGGCACGGGCGTAATATCGACCACATTACCCAAAAAATCATGTGCCGAGGTCTATAAAAATTATGGTCACTAACACCATATTCCCTATACGTCACTTGGCGTGACGGGGCTCTTTACTTACACTTAAGCAGAACTAAAGAATGCCTTCCGGGAAGTGGGAAGGAGATAGGACATTGACAAACATGAGTGTACGCCACTCTTTCAGATTAAAGAGATGGGAGTGAGATGGACACAGTCAGAAACAAGAAACTTAGTGGGCGTGTAAGAAGACTAACAACCAACACAGAACTGGAGTCGTCAGTCGTTGGACACTGCGGGACTTGCTGAGGAAGGGGGGGGGGGAATCTGAGCACCTATGGACAAGTTCGGAGTGCAATGATGATGATCCTCAAATAGCTCAATAAAGAATTTATAAAAAAAGAAAACACAACGCGGTTGGCGGTGGAAATAGCAAAGAATTTGAGGGGGCTCGGTAGCCAAGTTGGGAAAAACCACCCAACTGGACTACCGGTGTTCGATTCCGCTGGAAGCAGTGTGAATTGTACTCCTGGTTGAAAAAAAAAAAAAAACCCCCACGGTCGACCAGCCGTTCGCAGAAATGGGTACCAGGGTATTACCCCGAAAGGAATGTTTGTCTCGCATCTGAGTTTCGATGCTTGAGGCGACACTATACATAAAATATCCGAACATTTTCTTGATAGGCAGCCGAGCACATATGGGTGTAAACTCGCGTGCCGGTTCAAGTCTCGTACTTTACCTTTATAGCAAAGAATGAACTAGAACACAAGTTACATACAATTTTCTGTTTATGTTCACTTGAAGCAATAAGTTTGTTTATGACACAAGTTGTGGAAATGTGCAATTCTAAAACAATTACAAGAAGAGGAAAGTGGCATCACAAGTACACGACATATGATGATTATAAATTAGAATGGAGCTGACCTGACCCCATGACCTATGACCCCTTGTCCCATAATTCTCAGCAAGAACGGATGTGCTTGTTCGTCGTCTCTGGCTGCTGTGAGTTGGGGAGTAGGAACTCCGGGCTAGTCCTGGATACAGTTGGAGACACAAGCTTAGAAAATGGTTATGCTTCGCGTTATTTTTCTTGTTGGATTACACATGGTTTCATGCCAGCAGCAGGAGGATCTCCAGCAGCAAACGATTATACAGCAGCAGCAGAACGAACAAAGTGTTCCTTGCTACGACGAACAAGGTCGGGCGCAAGATGCCTGCCACCGTTTGTGAATGCAGCCTTTGAACAAATCTTTGAAGTTACAAATACTTGCGGTTTAAAGAGTCCAACAGAATACTGCTTGCAGACTGGCGTCACTGGTGCCAGAAAATACTGCTACGTCTGCGATGATAGTGATGCACACAGACGCCACCCGCCCGCATATTTGTCTGATTTCAATAATCCTAAGAGGTGGACTTGGTGGCAGAGTGAGACTATGCTTGAAGGATACAGTACCCAACTGTGGTCAACCTTACTTTGCATCTCAGTGAGTTCACTTAGTTCATTAATTATGATTCATTTATAATTACAGTGACGTTGTTTCACTTTCACTTACTCACATTCAATTCATTTAAATTGCTATTCTATATTTATGTAGATTAGTAGATGGTACATAAGTACATACACAGCACTTTTTTTTGTAGCCTCAGTCAGTCAGTCATAGTTGACTGGATTTTTCATTTTCCAGCGCCCCTAGAAATGTTATTTTTTCTTTACTTTCCCCGCATATCCTCTTTTCTATGAATCATCTGTCAGCTTCTTGTTTGAGATGGAGCTTTAGAGTGCGTTTCTAAAGATTGTGGTCTGCAGCTATTTCTTTCCATGCTGCAGGGTTTATGCTCAGTCTTCAACTTCATGTCACGTTTACACAGTACACACATTCCCAATAATAGTCCTTTTGCGGCATTTTGCCATCTGCTTGTTGTCTGTAGAGTATATTTTTTGGTGTATGACCATCTTTCATACCGTGTATGTGGCCAAGCCAGCGTACCTACGTTGTTTGAACAGCGTGTAGATGTTTGGGAGGTCTGTGCTAGTCATGACCTCCACATATTTGTCACTTTATCCTTCCAGGTGATACCAAGAATACGGTGCAGACTTTGCATATGGAATGCGTTTAGCCTTTTCTCCTGCTTTGTATAAGTTGTCCAAGATTTCCTGCCATACAGGAGGATATTAATTATGCAGGCATTGTATACTGCAACTTTGTTTTAATTGTCAGTTTGTTGTTTTGCAGAAAACATGGGGTGAAAGTGGCCGCAGCTTTACCAATGTGAAATGTGGGTGTCAATTTTTGTATCTAGAGATAGTTTGTTGTTGATGATGGACCCCAGGTAGCTCTATATGTGATGCAGTATAAAAAAAAAAAAGTAAAGTACCCCCGTCACGCCAAGTGGCGTATAGGGAAATATGGTGTTAGTGACCCTATATTTTACAGACCTTCAGCACATGATTTTTGGGTAATGTGGTCGGTATTACGCCCGTGCTGCTTACTTTCCCAGAAAAAATCCGGTACCCATTTAAGGCTGGGTGAACCCGGAGCCGTCGGTTGGGATCGAACCTACCCCTTGTCCGTAGTAGTCCACAGTTCACTAACCACTGAGCTATCGCGGCTCCCACTAATTTTTAGGGAATTAGTAAAACCCAGGTGCCCTCGCCAGGGTACGAACCCCGGCTGTTGCCGTGGTAAGCCAACCGCCTATCGATTGCGCTAACCGGACAGTGATGCAGTATAATTAATTATAAATTATTAATACTGTGTGTGTCACTCGCAGAGTGAGAGTCATTGTGGTTTGTCCATTTTGGTGTGTGTATTATTATTTATACACAATTACAATACAATATTGAATAATGGCTGTGACAAGGCTGTTCTGTCACCATATTTGTTTTCACTTTACAGCAAAAATAATATGAGATCAATAGTAGATATAAAAGTAATTGAAGTCAATGGTCACAACATAAACAATTTGTGATATGCAGATGACACAGTCTTAATAGCAGAGACAGAGAATGAACTACAAAAAATGATAGACATAATAGTAAAAGAAAGCAACAAGAAAGGTCTCAGTCTGAATAGTAAGAAAACAGAAATAATGGTGATATCGAAGAAACAGTCATCACCACCATGCAGCATAAAAAAACAGGACAATTCTGAACAAGTGCAACACTTCAATACTTGGCACAATAATAACATCAGATGGAAGTTAGTTATCCACAGAAATTAAAAGCAGAATAGCTCAGGCCAAAATAGCATTTCAGAAAATGAAATCATCTTAAGCAACAAATGTATGTCAATAGAAATGAGAAAGAGAGTTCATCAGGCTATAAGATCCAATTCTGACCTATGGAAGCGAATCATGGACAGTAAACAAACAAATGAAAAGACGATTAAAGGCCACAGAGATGGATTTCTCAGAAGAGTGTTGAAAGTTCCCTGGACAGCTAAAAAGACCAACAAGGAAATTTTCAAAAAAGAGAGTGCCAAGAGAGGAAATTGAGTTGGTGATTATTGGATAGTGAGTTGGTGATTAATAGAAAGTGAGTTGGTGATTATCAGAAATTGAGTTTGTGATTATTAGAAAGTGAGTTGGTGATTATTAAAAAGCGGGATGGTGATTATTAGAAAGTGAGTTGGTGATTATTAGAAAGTGAGATGGTCATTATTGGAAAGTGAGATGGTGATTATTGAGGACACAAATGTGTGAGTGTTAAGCAACAAGATTCTACTCTCAGCGTTATTTCATCATGAAAAGGGAATATCCAATATTAAAACAAACAATTAAATTAGTTGCATTCATCTTTGTTTGATGCTTGCATCCAAACTTTAGCTTGACCTTAAACTTGATAATTGCAACATAAAGATTACAGCAATTTGAGCTATGTAAAATAGTTCCTTCAATTGTTGCCTTAAAATATCATAATTATAATTACATCATAATATCTTAGTTGTTTGCATTGTAAGTTATGTTCTGTTAATTAACACCTCTTATAATTTTGTTCAAGTTTTTTTTTTTTTTAAATGTAAAGACACAATATAGTGACATAGAGTAGGGTAGTACTTTTTCTGTCTCCGTTCTGTTAGAAACATCCAATGAGAGAGAATATAATATGATTAACTAATCCACCATTGCCATAGCACCACGAAGGTGATTTCTGGAATAGCCTATGTAATTCACATACACATTACAGGGTTGATGATTTTGTTAAAATTACAGGGTTGATGATTTTGTTGTACGGTTGTAGTAGGTTTGATCTCCATAGACATTGAAGCTTATTTATCAGAACCGACTGTACCTCTGAAGAGAGTTATCTGCCTTTTCGGCGAGGGACCCCTGTGCACATAGCTGTCAGGGGAAAACGAATTAACATACACTTAGAAGAAATATTGCTTCAGTTAATGTCTGTTGTCCTGAGGAATGTTTTCTTGACCACGAGGTCAGATAATTTGAACAGTTCATATGCATTTTTTTCCTGGGTTGTTTTCTTGGTGAGAGAGAGTGGCTAATTGCTTTAAGCCCTTTCATTGCAAGATTTCTTTAGGCAGACATCTTGCTTGTTCTTGCAGGTTGCCATTTCTGTTAGTTAAAGCTTGCACTCAAAGCTACAGCAGCCTCAAAATGATTTCTCAATGAAAGCTCTCTAATTTTGGAATCACCAACATGCATATCTATCATCCCCACTACAGGCACATCAGAGGCCAATTTTATGAAGTAATTGATACTGTGAAATTAAAACATACCACACCTTTACATTGTATGCTTTATATTATCTATCTATTGACCTTTCGAACTGTAGCGGGCTCAGATACTCTTTTTCTTATCTAATTTTTTATTCTAGCAGTTTTCAATCCTTGTAAAGATCTTTTATAGAATCTCACCATTTGTCTCTGTTCTGTGCAAGCAACTCTTATGTCAGCTAGCCAATCCTGCTGCTCTTGCCTTCTACGTTTCATTAACAAAGGTTTATATCATAGACATCAATTATCTTTACTTATAACCTGAAACATTGCTGCCCTTTTTTCACTTTAAACAACCCAGAATAAAAAGTAGATCCAACTATAAATATTAGTGATATTTAATTTACTACTGAAAATAATGTAAATGAATCATGCAATGTTTCTCTGAAATGAGCAACACAATAGCATGAGGAAAACATCAATGGTAAATAATATGTATGCTGTACTCTCAGAGAGAGGCAGTATCTTGGGAAGCGGCCACTTATCAGGCGTAACAATATAAAGTGGCTCTTGCCTTGTGTAGGAAAATTGATAATTGGTCTTTTCCAGAAGCACTTTATTCTTGTTTGACAATTTTTTATATTAGCTTGTGCTTTTCCTTTATGTGTGTTTCATGTATTACTACTGTCTTAATGCATGTTTTCTTTTCTGAAAAGTATTATTAATTTCTACTTTTCGTAAAATAATTTGTGTGTGTGTTTATTTTGTTACACTTCTGTTTAATTTTGTAAAGAAACATGCCCTTTTTTTATACAGGGTGTTTATAAAGTCTCACTACACTGGTATCTAGGTCAATTTGAAAAAAAAATGTTTATGACGTCATCACAATATGTGCTCCCACTGTCATGAAATTGTTGAATAAGTTTATTGCTACTGGAAATGTGGAAGATGCTCCACGATCTGGTAGGCCTGCTGTGAATGATGAAATATGTTTAGATATCCAAGACAGAATCCTTAAAAGTCCAGACAAGTCATTAAGAAAACTGTCGCAACAAGTGAACTTACCATTGAGCACATATTGTGATGACGTCATAAACATTTTTTCAAATTGACCTAGATACCAAGTGTAGTGAGACTTTATAAACACCCTATAGTTGTGTCATTTGTCTTCTTTAATTGGTCTTCTTTAGACTTGTTGTGTAGTTATTGTTTTATTTTCTAGATATTTTACTTTTTCTATGTTGTGTAATTTACCCTTTAAAATATTTCATTGCTTCGTGCATGTAATTGAGTTCACTTCTAAAAGACATTAAATTGCTTGTGCCTACCTCATAGTCACTATTTTCATAATAAATCCAAATGCAATTATTAAAAAAGAAATAATGCAGAAACATAGAAATGATCATCTTTAGTTGACGAATCTTATGTCTCACTTATGGTTGTAATAGGTTCATGTCAATCCTTAATGATTTCTTCTAGCCTTCTTCTCTCATGGCCATGATGTGGCCAGTTTTGGGAGTGACAGGTCTGGCAGCAGAATGAACTAGGCAAATTTTATGTCTTCTCTTTCTCTTACATCTTTTCACTTCACTTTGACTTATTTTAATTTTAAAGTATTATTGTACCACACTTTATGTTTCTTCTCTGTCTGCTTCAGCCACATTTGATCTGTTTTTTTAAAAACACTATTGGAGATACCTTGCAGACATCTTTGTATCTAAATTTTAGATGGTCAAGGCATAGAAATCCATATAAATACACCCAAATGTGGAGCTACAGTAAAGCTCATATAAAGGAGAAATAACAAAAAAATAGAAAAAATGGTGGTTACAGCTTTGTATAAGAAATGGGACAACACAATATCAAACGAAATGTCATTCGATATTGTTTTGTACTTTACTTATGTAAAGCTGAAACTACCATTTTCTTTCTTTTTATTTTCATTCTATTAATGTGTCCTCAGCACCTTACTCTTTGATTCCTAATCTAAACAAATATTGTTAACAACTACAAGTCATAGAATTTCCCTCTTGTCAGATTTTGTTGTTTTTAAAACATTCTTCAGCCCAGTTCAGTTATCCAGTATTAATCCCAGTATCTGCATGTTCCTTGTGAATTTTTCTTGATGTTCTCTATACGTTTTTAAATCATGGCTCTTTAGCCTGTGTGTTATTAACTTAGCATACTTTGAATTAATTTTCAGAGAAAGCATTTGACGTTACGTATGTCAATTTGCGCTTCTATTCACCTCGGCCTGAGAGCTTTGCTATCTACAAAAGGACTAGTGAGGATGGACCTTGGATCCCATACCAGTTCTACAGTGCATCCTGCGAGAAGACTTACAACTTGCCTCGGCGTGGCATCATCACTGCTAGTAATGAGGACCAAGCTATCTGTACCAACGAGTACAGTGACATCAGTCCCTTGACAGATGGTACTGTGGCCTACAGTACTCTTGAAGGCCGCCCCAGCATGTTCAAATTTAACCAGAGTCCTAAACTTCAAGTGAGTAGTCAGTCAGTAGTTTCTTCTTTTATCTAGAATCGTTTTATTCCATATTTTTAAAACATTTAATGCATATGATGTTGTGATGTACTAATGCTATGATTGATGTGAGCAGAAGCCCTTTGACTTTGAATGTGGTGGGTCAGTAGTTTTCTTTACATTCTTGGCTTTTACTGGAGAAATCTAGATGCAGGTAATGGCTGGAAAACTGTGTGACTTTTCCTGCCTAGAGCTACTGCAATACTAAGTCTTTCATATCAGTAAGAGCCACCACTATAGGAAACACTGTGATCCTAGCTTATGTTAACCAGCCTGCTCTGACACAGGCTGTTACCAGGCGAGACCTACTAGGAGGTTGAGACTAGTTTTTGGTTAGATGATGTGCCACCTCAGTTCACAGGCACTCATCTCCCCTAACATTTTGTAATATCTTCAAGCACCATGCTTGCTGCGTAGGTGACCATGTCTCTCCACAACTTTTTATCTCTACAGGCTGTTTATCAGTTATGTAGTTTGTATTTTGTTTTATTTCCTACCAGACTATTCCCTTCAAACGTGTCTTGAATCTTTTCTCCCAGTTTCTCTCTTCCCTCATTTCTTTCACCTGGCCATAAATAGTGATTGTTTCCTTCGGATGTTGACAATTAGCTTTCTTTTTGCTGTGACCTCTTTAGAACATCCTCATTACTCTTTTTAAATAAGTAAAGTAAAGTGCCCCATCATGCCAAATGCATAAGGCAATATGGTGATAGTGACAGTAATTTTTACAGACCTGCTTGATTTTGGGGTAATGTGGTCGGTATTACGCCCGTGTCACTTTACTTTCCCAGAAAAGAAATCAGGTACCAATTTAAGGCTGGGTGAACTCAGAAGCCATTGATCAGGATCGAACCCTCCTCTTGACCTTTGTAGTCGAGTTCACTAACCACTGAGCTATTGTGGCTCCCTATTACTCTTTTTTAGCAGTCTTCTATACAAACAATTTCTGTGACCTCCAATGATTTCTTGTCTGTTGTCAGAGAGTCTTATTCATACATCCAAAACAAGTTCCCCTAACACTGGACTACATGCTGAAGTCGGATGTGTTGGGCCGAAGGTGCAAATATAACAGTTATACTGTAAACCACAACACAATGCAGACACGTCCACTTAACGTCCTTTTAAGGGCGGATGATGAAGAGGAATTCTACAGTCTACGAATACTCTAGAATACTTTAGTCATCGGGCGAACGTAAGCAAGCAACACTGAACTACTCTTTTTTTCTTATATCTATTGACAGAAGTAGGTTAAAACATGTATATCATATTATTAAAACTATTTTTAAAAAAACCCATGCAAGAATGATCTCTCAGTTATTTAACTCAGGACCAGTGCTTATGACATTTAAAAAGGTATTATCATCCCATTATTACTATATCCCATTAACAGTGTATTCCTTATGCATAATTTAATCTGATTTAAACATTGAGAAATTTTAATTAGGACATTTATACAGAAATTGTGTACTTGAGGATATTGTGTAGTTCACATTTTAAAATAAAATAATTCTGTTCAAACCAGGAAATAATTCTAGAGTTAAAGAATTAAAAAATTAGAACCATAAAAATAGTGGCAGAAATGACAGATCTATTTGGTCATCCTGGTAGAATGTCTAGACAAGATGGAAGGAATGTCCCATGGGGAGTCCACCATCCTGGTAGAATGTCTAGACAAGAGGGAAGGAATGTCCCATGGGGAGTCCACCATCCTGGTAGAATGTCTAGACAAGAGGGAAGGAATGTCCCATGGGGAGTCCACCATCCTGGTAGAATGTCTAGACAAGAGGGAAGGAATGTCCCATGGGGAGTCCACCATCCTGGTAGAATGTCTAGACAAGAGGGAAGGAATGTCCCATGCGGGAGTCATCCATCCTGGTAGTTGCCAAACATACATACCAGACTGCATGCAACAGTAGAGACTAGGGCCACAACTACTCAATATTTTAGCATTTGGTGCACTGTTTATATCATTCAAGCATGACTGTGTATTTTAATGAAGTGTTAGGACCATACAAGTATGTCAGTCTGTTTATGTGGACAATACTTGTCAATAGGAAGTCCAAATATGCAATTGTGTTTATACATTTATTCCAGAATATTCATGGGATGGTATATGTTTGTAAGTAGTGTCAGCAATAACAAACTTTTAGTTGCTGACGCCCTGCAGGTCTGTTATGGCAAGGTGCTTGTAGAAGCACATGAGTTCGATCCTAGTTCTGGTTGCCTATTGTTCTCTATGTTTTCTGTCATTGTATGACTGTGCTACAAAAATACCTTGTCTCTGTGTGATCTGTAATAGCAAGGCTGACATGTTTGCATTGTGGACATGTGTAAGTAGAAATTTCATCACTTGACAAGGATTATGTGTATTGAAGTCTCTGTATGAGAGAATAACAAATTGTGATTTTTAGGGTGTGGTTGTAAGGTTTTGAGAAACAGAAGTCAAGATAGGTATAAATTATATAAAATAGCTGAGGTAAAGGATCATATGTGTATAAGCAGCAGGCTACATAAACTGTCAGCATGCACACTTACTTCATAATTTTGTATGGACCTACCAAGATGTTTCAAAACCAGAAACAGCTGGAAAGTGTGTGTACTGGTTACTGAAGCACAATTTGACTTGCGTTTCATATCAAAGATGCACCAGAACTCATCATCAGGTTGCATGTCATTTCTAGAACATTGCATTCACCACAGTCCCTCTGATAGAATCTCTGTCTCTAGCTAGATCTCTCATAGAACGTTGCATTCATCACGATCTGTCTGATAGAATCTCAGTCTCTAGCCAGATCTTCGACAGAACGTTACATTCACCACAGTCCATCTGAAAGAATCTCTGTCTCTAGCCAGATCTCCCACATAATTTTGCATTAACCACAGCCTGTGTGAAAGAACTTCTGTCTCTAGCCAAATCTCCAACTTCTTCTGTTGTCATGTTAAGGTCTCCTTGATGTTTTGAAATCCATAGTCTGCCCCTGAGCATCGCCCAGAACCCTTCCATTATTGTCCTTTCCAGTCTCTTGACGTGGCTATAGTATTTTGATTTCCTTTGTAAGTGGTGTTTATAAGCCAGTTCTTTTTCATGTTTAAAAAAAATGTGTTTATAAACACCATTCTACACAGAAAATTAGAATACTAATGGCACGAGAACTCACACATTCATTATCTGCATTTATAGTGTAAACCTTGCATAATGATATTTCTGATCTTGTGTTTCTATCTATCTATCTTTCATTCGCCTGAAGTATTGTCTATATCTGCATATATATAATTTTACTGTCTGTTGTAATTCTTGCAGTGACCCATATAGTTTTGTCTGTATTGTTGTATCTATGGGCCAATGGATTTTCCTCAGTCTACTATATTCAGTGCAGTCTTGAAGTATGTCTTCAGCAGTCTGGGGCGCCGCGCCCGTGCGCTGCCGGGGCCCGAAAGGGGAGTAAGGAATAGCGGTGCTGTACCCTACCAGGCATGTTCGTAAGAGGCGAGAAAGGAGGGTTAGGCATGGGACTGGCTATCCCATACTGTAAAAAAACAAGCCGAAAAAACTTCACAAACATGAACAAGTCAAAGAAAGATAAGTTAATCTGTCAACCAGGAAGAGAAGGGCTCTCTGTCTAAGAGACGTATGACGCAATCCGGAGAAAGCCATAAGGAGTCCGGGTTGCCGACTCACCCTTTGTCTACCAGGAAATCATCCAGAATTGGCACCTGGAATGTTCGTACCCTTAACGAACAGGGAAAAGCGGCACAAGTGCAGCAGAAATGACCAATTACAAGATAGATATTCTGGGAATGTGTGAAACAAGATGGCTGGGAGCGGAGAGAATAAAATTGAATACAGGGGAGATGATTTTATCATCAGGACACCAGGAACTAGGAGCACAACATAGCGAAGGGGTAGCTATAATGCTATCAAAGAATGCACAGAAGACACTAATAGAATGGGAGGCAGTGGGACCAAGACTGGTGAGAGCAACATTTAGAACAACCAAAAACAAAATAAAATTACACATTATACAATGCTATGCACCAACCAACGATAAAGATGACTCAGTTAAAGATGATTTTTATAAACAGCTACAATGTCAGATGGATGCAAGACGAGCCAAGGATATTATAATGGGATGGGAGACCTAAATGCTAAGGTAGGATCAGACAACAGAGGCTTCGAAGAGATTATGGGAAAACATGGACTTGGAGATATAAACGAGAATGGAGAGATATTTGTGAATTTCTGCGCCCTTAATCAAATGAGCCTAGGAGGAACAATATTCCAACATAAAAGAATACACAAAGCTACATGGGTGTCACCAGATCATAGAACGGAAAATCAAATTGATCACATATGTATTAATAATAAGTTTAAGTCATCCTTACAGGATGTAAAAGTATATAGAGGGGCAGATGTAGCTTCTGATCATCATCTTCTGTTAGCCAAACTTAAAATTAAATTAAAAAGGTATACTACAACGAATAAGGGTAGAAAGTATTTCAATGTAGGGTTTCTTAAAGAACAAGGAATTAAAGATAAATTCGCAGTCACAATAGCAAACAATACCAAGTCCTCCAACAACTAGAAAATACAATAAATATAGAAGATCATTGGAAACAGGTAAAAAAATATATGGAAAGAGACATGCGAAGAAACACTGGGAAAAGAGAACGCCAGGATAAGGCATGGATGACAGCAAAGACCCTGGATAAAATTAAAGAAAGAAAGAACAAGAAAGCAGACATAAATAAAAGCAAAACAAGAAGTAATAAAGCCAAGACACAGGAAGCTTACACAGAGGTGAACAAAGAAGTGAGAAGATGCATTAAAGGGATAAGAGGAAATATATAGATGAACTAGCTAAAGAGGCAGAAGAAGCAGCAAATAAAGGGAATATGAAAGAACTGTACAACAGCACAAAGAAATTAGGTGGAAAATACAAACAGATCAACGCCTTTATCAAAGATAAGAAAGGAAATCTGCTTAGTAATATAAGGGAACAAATGGAGAGATGGAAAGAGCACTTTGAAGAACTTTTGAACAGACCCGGCTCAAATAATCCTCTAGATATACTACCAGCAAAAGAAGAGTTACACGTTAACTGTGGAAAACCAAGCAAAGAAGAAATAATGAAAGCCATCAAACTATTAAAAGATGGTAAAGCCACAGGACCAGACGAAATTCCTTCGGAAGCCATCAAAGCGGATATTAACACCTCTACCAAGATGTTACATGATCTATTGGATAAAATTTGGGAGAGGGAAGAAATACCTAAAGACTGGAAAGAAGGTTATATGATCAAACTACCAAAGAAAGGAAGTTTACAGGAGTGCACAAATTATAGGGAATTATGCTACTATCAGTGCCAGGAAAATATTAGGCAGAATCATTCTGGAGAGACTAAAAGAGGCTATAGAGAAACACTTGAGAGATGAACAAGCAGGTTTTAGGAAGAACAGATCATGTGCTGATCAAATAACTACTCTACGTATAATAGTTGAACAAAGTTTAGAACTAAAATCCCCACTATATTGGATTCATAGATTACGAAACGGCATTTGATAGTTTAGACAGAAGAATGCTTTGGAAGCTGCTGAGTCATTACGGAATCCCCATAAAGTTTATTAACCTGATAAAAACAATGTATGAAGGAACAAAATGTAGTGTGGTGCATGAAGGACAGCTTACAGAAGCATTTGAAATAAAAACAGGAGTAAGGCAAGGATGCCTTCTGTCTCCATTTCTCTTTCTACTGGCCATAGATTGGATTATGAAAATAACTCAAAACAACAGAAATGGGATCCAGTGGTCACTGACCAAACAACTTGATGATTTAGACTTTGCTGATGACATAGCTCTCCTATCACACAGCCATCAACAGATGCAGGATAAAATGAGTATATTAGATGAGAGATCACAACAGCTAGGACTAAAGATTAATAGAGATAAGACCAACATTATGAGAATTAATGCAGTTGGCAATAACCAAATAAAAACTAGGAGAAATACCTCTACTAGACGTACAATCTTACATATATCTGGGCAGTAATATAGATAAAGAGGGAGGAACAGAAAATGATACCAAAATAAGGATATCAAAAGCAAGAGGGGCTTTCATTGCACTGGGGGAAACATATGAAATCCAACGAAATTAGGCTAAATACAAAAATAAAAATTTTCAACTCAAATGTTAAGTCGGTCCTATTATATGACTGTGAAACATGGAGAATAACAAAATTGACAATCACGAAGGTACAGACTTCATTATTATGGATGCTTGCGCAGAATAAAGGATGGAAATGGCAGGACTAAGTCACTAACGTGGAATTATGGAAATGTACCGGTCAAATACCAGTGGATAAAGAGATACAGCGAAGACGATGGCTATGGATAGGACACACACTACGGAAGCCAACTGAGAGTATTACACAACAGGCCTTTTTTGGAATCCCCAGGGGAAAGACAAAGAGGAAGACCAAGGAATTCTTGGAGAAGACAGATCGAAGCAGAGATGAAGATGATGGGGAGACATGGAATAATCTTAAAAGAATTGCAAAAGCAGAACGACTTGGAAAGTGTTTGTTGAAGACCTATGCTCCACTGGGAGCTAAAAGGTAGAAGAGTCTGGGGCGCCTGTCCACATGTACAAGTAGTTGAGGTGCCGATCTTGAATTGCTGATCTGCTTTCTCATCCTGTGTTTAATTGTATTGAAAAAAAATAATCACAAATTGCCTATGTTATTAGTTTTGTTTAGTTTTTATTGGAATGTAGTTGCTACACTGAGTGTGCCTGTATGGAAATGCTGCTATATTAGACACCATACAAGAGCATAATTCATTGAATATGTTGCTTGTAATTATTTTCTTGAAACTTCTTCTGTAATCTTATATAAATATACAACTATTTGTTTTAGCATACTCCCCAACATTTGGTAATATAGGACACAGCAGAAACATAGACTCAAATACATCTGGTGCAAAAAAATTGGCTTTATTTTTTTTTTTTTCGCCGCTTTTGTGGTCAATATCAAGGGAAATTGGAGTGTTTGTGTCTATTTTTAATGATTAGGCTCATGCTTGATGTTTTCTTGATGTATGATATTTTCATTAATTCTTTGAATTCTGGGTTACCTTTTAGTCATTGTTTGTGACTCAATACTCTCTGGTGTAGTTGTTTCACATGTACAGACCTTTTGATTTGTTTTTTCTTTAAAACAGCGCTCATGTAACTCCAACCATTCTGTCACCTTTTTTGATCCTCTCTTTTCTTCAACCTTTCGTCACATTTTTGATCCTCTCTTTTCTTCAACCTTTCGTCACATTTTTTGATCCTCTCTTTTCTTCAACCTTTCGTCACATTTTTGATCCTCTCTTTCTTCAACCTTTCGTCACATTTTGTAATCCTCTCTTTCTTCAACCTTTCGTCACATTTTTGATCCTCTCTTTTCTTCAACCTTTCGTCACATTTTTTAATCCTCTTTTTTTTTCTTTAACCTTTCTGTCACCTCTCTCTCTTGTTAAGGATTTTTCCTATGCATCTTATTTCAACTGTGACTTTTTTTCTTAACTTTCTTTTGCTATTAACTTCAGAGTTTGGCATTTGAAGCATTGTTGAAATTATGGTAGGAAAAGTTGAGTGTGATAGCACCAGTAATCAAAGGTGTGGAAATGTTTTTGTTTTAGATCTGCTCTCTTTGCATGTCCATCTTGTGAAGCAACTTGATAAAATGGTTTCAATCACACATCATTCATGTATACGGAAAATGGGTTAGGCAAGTACAGAGTTTTGCTGCAGTAGGAGGTGGCTACTAGATCCAACCCAGCAAGTGTTTCAGCTCTTTCATGTTTAAGGAATCTGATGTTGTTGTCTACATTTTGTTTTTCTTTAAGAGCTTGAGTGTGTTTGTTGTGAGCATGAGTCAAAGTCAGAAGAGAGAATCTCAAAGCAGACATTCACATGGGAACCAAAAGGTAAAAGAGAAAGACTAAAAAAAAAACACACACAGAAATGAGAGGCAACAACAAGCAGGCATCAGCGCCCTCACCGAGATTAAACAACTCACCAGAACAGGAACATGTGGTGAGATACAATGCAGGTTATGTACAAGATCTGGCACTTGATAACAAAGATCGTCGGACACAAGAGTCTAGAATTTCTGTACTATGTGTCGTCTTTGGCTCAAAAGGACAATAGATGGGTAGATCACAAATCGGCTATAGTGAAGTGGATTGTCAGTACAAGAAGCTGGGCAGCAACATAGGCTAGTCCTGTAGAATGAGGACATCATATTTCCTGTTACTGAAATTTCTTGTAACTTTCCTATCTCTTCTTTCTTTTGTGTATATTACCTTTGTCATTATTGATCATATCTATACCAGAATTTGGTAGCTTGATGGTCTTCTCACTATTGTCAACTGAGAAGGTACAATCACTTGTCTTATTCACTAAAGCATTATTGCGGGGTACTATTAAAGTTAGAAGAAGGATATGAAAATGTAGTAAACACCATCAGACAATTGACTGATCTTAGTTCTATCACTTTAATGTAGCTACTAAAGAGAATGAAGTTACTGTTGCAGAAATACGTGCTTCAACAACATACAGAGAATGAAATTACTGGTTGCAGAAATTCATGCTTCAACAACATAAAGAGATTAATTACTGGTTCAACATATCTATCTATTGACCTTTCGAGCCGTACCGGCCATAGGGCAGACCAAGATACACCTTCTCCTATATGATTTTTTTTGTTCTAGCAGTTTTCTTTTAAAGATATTTATCAAATCTCGCCATCTGTCTCTGTTCTGTGCAAGCAGTTCTATCTCATTGAGGGAGCCGACTCCTGTGCTCTTGCCTCTCTCATCAATGTTCTTCTCAGTGTCTCCTGGGTCTTCCTCTTTTTCTTTTACTGTTGTTTCCCATATGAGGGCTTGCTTGGCTATTCGGTTATTATCTCTTCTCATCACATGTCCACGATGACCATCGTCTTTTCTTTATTACTGAAGATATAGTGGTTGATTGGCGATTCTCTAATTTCCTCATCTGTTTTGAATTCGTTCCATGCTATACCAAGTATTTTCCTTAGAAATTTATTCGAATGCGTTCAACTTTGTTTCTATATCTCTTGTTGTTTTCCAGCTTTCACAGCATACGTAAGGTTGATAGTACATTTGATTTGAATAGCCTAAGTTTTGTGTTTGTGCTGATAAGTTTTGATTTCCACAACTTTTCAAGGCTTCTGAACAATATAAAGGTTGCAAAATCAATGAGATAGAACTGCTTGCACAGAACAGAGACAGATGGCGAGATTTGATAAAATATCTTTAAAAGAAACTGCTAGAACAAAAAATTCATATAGGAGAAGGTGTATCTTGGTCTACGCCCTATGGGCCTGTTACGGCTCGAAAGGTCAATAGATAGATAGAAAATGGAAGCACCATACATAGCTCTCTATGACAGATAACATAACTTTGAGAGAATCACGTGTTTATAAGGAGTCCAGGAGATTTATTAGCAGCAGCTGCTTGAACAAATCAGTTATGTAATGATTCTATCTGTTAACCTCAGACGGAAGATGTACAAAAGATGTGAGATGCAGAATGGCTCAGGCAAAAGCAGCTTTCCAGAAAATGAGGAAGATACTGTGCAATCCATTTTTGACAATAGAAACAAGAAAAAGAGTTCTTAAATGTTACGTAGAGCCGTCTTAACACATGGATGCGAATCATGGACAATAGGACAACAGACAAGAAAATCACTGGAGTCTGTAGAAATGTGGTTTTACAGAAGAATGTTGAGAATACCATGGACAGCTAAGAAGAGTAATGAAACTGTTCTGAAAGAGGTCAAAGCAAAAAGAGAGCTAATTTCCAATATTAGAAGAAACAATCATCATTTTTTAGCCATGTAATGAGAAGGGAACAGCTGGAATATATTGTAACAACTGGAAAAATTGAGGGACGAAGGGATAGAGGGAAGTAAAGAGAAAAATTACCAGACAGCTTAAGAGAATGGCTTGGCAGAAGGCAGAAGGTCAACAACAGAAATGATAAAGAACTGTCGAGACCGAAAGTTGTGGAGAGACATGATCACCTATGCCAGCAGGCCCAGTACTTGATGATGATGATGAATGGTTCTACCACCAGGTAAATAATACAGACAGCAGGGCAGGAAGATTACAGGTGATGATATTGACTGTGCTCAGGTAGATCCTGGATGAGGCAATAACCGCCAGTATTGTCATACTTTTCATAGAAGATTTCTGGGTAGAATTTTCTCATATTGTAGTCAGACAAGGTCAAGAAACAAGAATTGATGAAAAGATGAATCAACTGTCCATACTCGTAGTGAAATATGGTGGTTTGTGATGGGTTGTCATGTGCTTAGAAGAGATCAGAAAACAGTCACAGGAACTACCTTGCCGTGGGCTCCCCTGCTAGAGAATTACAAAAAAAAAATTTTTTGGTGTTCACCAGCTTTCCCCTCTGGAGTAATCCCCTAGAGTTTAGGAACTGAATTTTGGTTGTAATCCGTTTTCCCTGGCAGCCGTGTGCACAGGGGTCCCTCGTCGCACAGGCAGATAACTTCATCTTCGGAGGTGCTCATATTTTTTCCATCAATGACATTTTGACATTTCAAGCCGGGACTCGCTGCTGAGACCAGGGGTGGTTGCTGCAGGGAGAAATCACAGCTGGAGCAGCCGGGATTTGAACTCACAACCTCTCTGTCTTGAGATCAGTTCTCCCTAGAGAGAATATGTATAGAAACAGTTACAAGAACTGCCATGGTCTGTACTCTCCTGAGAGAGAATATGTATAGAAACAGTTACAAGAACTGCCATGGTCTGTACTCCTCCTGAGAGAGAAATGTATAGAAACAGTTACAAGAACTGCCTTGATCTGTACCTCCAGAGAGAATATGTATAGAACTTACAAGAAGACTGTACATATGTATAGAAACAGTTACAAGAATGCCTGATCTGTCTCTGAAAATGATGAAACGTTACAAGAACTGCCTTGATATCTGTCGGTCTGTAGCCAAGGTAGAAGAAGCATGAGTCCTACCTGATATGCTTGGTTGGTCGTAGTCAAGGGTAGAAGAAGCATGAGTCCTACCTTGATATGCTTGGTGGTCTGTGTCAAGGGTAGAAGAAACATGAGTCCTACCTTGATGTGCTTGGTGGTTGTAGTCAAGGGTAGAAGAAGCATGAGTCCTACCTTGATATGCTTGGTTGGTCTGTGCTCAAGGGTAGAAGAAACATGAGTCCTACCTTGATGTGCTTGGGGTCTGTAGTCAAGGGTAGAAGAAACATGAGTCCTACCTTGATGCTTGGTTGGTCTGGCTCAAGGTAGAAGAAGCATGAGTCCTACGTTGATATGCTTGGTTGGTCTGTGCTCAAGGGTAGGAGAAACATGAGTCCTACCTTGATGTGCTTGTTGGTCTGTGCTCAGGGTAGAGAAACATGAGTCCTACCTTGATGTTGGTCTGTGCTCAAGGGTAGGAGAAACATGAGTCCTACGTTGATATGCTTGGTTGGTCTGTGCAAGGGTAGAAGAGCATGAGTCCTACGTTGATGTGCTTGGTTGGTTGTGCTCAAGGGTAGGAAAACATGAGTCCTACCTTGATGTACTTGGCACATGTTTTGGCTCAAACACCCACCCCCCCACCATTCATTGTGTCACCACTTTCTGTCACATTCTCTCGTCATTCTTTTCTCTTTATTGTCCTTTGTAGCTGAAGCGTCACATAGGGCGGACATTGTAGAATCTTTATGTTCGATGATCTTTGTTATCATGTGTCAGACCTTGCTCGAGACTCGCAGTTTGTCTCGCTACACGACCTTGTTATGAACGAGACTATCAATCTCAGCGAGGGAGCTAATGCCTGCTGTTGTTGCCTCTCGCTTCAGTATTCGTTTTAGTGTTTCTCTAGGTCGGTCTCTTTTTTTTTTTTTATCCCGTGATTCCCATTTGAGGGTTTGCTTTAAGATTATCTTGTCTTTCCTGGCCACATGGTCAACACGTGATCATTCTTTTAGCACTGTTTTATTGACGGATTGCACACACAAAAGCCCTGATTTTTTTTCTCCAGCGCGTCTGGATCCTATCATTCCGAGGCAAACTTTACAAATGTAAAAAATATTTTAGTTTTCTTTAAAAGCGTCATGGTTTTGGTGTTCAAACATTTGCACAGAAGAAGGTGTGGGGTCTCAGCCATAACACTGCACTGCCTTTAGATATAATGTTTATTATATAGAATGCTTTGCACAAAGTCAGATTGTTGCGCATATACAGACAGCTTACGTGCGGCGTGGTTCATGGTTTTTAAAATACTCACGTAATGTGTGTTGTTTGTGTATAATATATTCACCCACACATACACCGCTTTCGGGCTAGCGACTGCTCATCTCTCTCTCTCTCTGTCGCTCGCTCGCACACACACATGCACAAATGATAACTGACGCAGAGACACAGGGGATAAAAAAAAATGGCTGGTTAGAAATTATTTCAGAAATGCATTTTGGTTTCCTGTATGAGCGTCCTCTTAAAGATTTAGTGTAACTACAGTTAAAATATATATATATATATATATTATTATATATATATAATAAAACTTAAAACCAAAAAACACACGTACACATCAAAGAACCCCAAATTTTTTTTTTTAAATTGCGCAGCCAATCGCTGCTTAACCTACATTACGTGTGTGTGGAAGATTCGTCATATTTATATATGTATATATATATATATAATGATATGGGCATCCATACTGCTGTAACAATCTAATACGCAAAAGTGGATTTCCCTTTTATTTTTGGGTGGCAATTGCGGTCTAATATAACTGAAGAGGACTTAGTCTGAGGGTGGAAAGGTACGTGCCCCGCCAAGAAGTAGACAAAACCTGCAAGACAAACAACCCAGCTGCGCAGCCCAGGCGGGTTGTCTACATGAGTAAATACAAGAAATCGGGCTAGAGTTAGTGCTCATAATCGTTTTATTTAAATGCCAACACATTTATGTGGCCTGGACAGTATCACGCCAGGGCGTATTACTTTTAGTGAGAAAATAAGTTTCGGCTGTACAAAAAATGCCACAATTTGAATATTTTTGTTGGTAGTGCTAAATGAATTTATAGCAATAGGGGACACACGCACACAGAGAGAAGGCATGAGGCGGGAGACAATAACAACGGGCATCTACTCCCTTGCTGTGGTTAAGAGCTCGTATGTACGGACCATGTGCAAAGTCTAGCGCTCAGCAATAAAGATCGTCGACACGAGAGCCTAGAATGTGTGCTCTATGTTCCGTCTTGGCTTGAAAGTACATTATGTGGATAGGATGTCCAGAAAGAGTACATTATGTGGATAGGGTGTCAAGAAAGTACATTATATGGATAGGGTGTCAAGAAAGTACATTATATGGATAGGATGTCAAGAAAGTAAATTATAATGGATAGTGGTATGTCAAGAAAGTACATTATATGGATAGGATGTCAAGAAAAGTACATTGATGTGGATAGGATGTCAAGAAAGTACATTATGTGGATAGGATGTCAAGAAAGTACATTATGTGGATAGGATGTCAAGAAAGTACATTATGTGGATAGGATGTCAAGAAAATACATTATATATGGATAGGGTGTCAAGAAAGTACATTATATGGATAGGATGTCAAGAAAGTACATTATGTGGATTAGGATTGTCAAGAAAGTACATTATATGGATAGGATGTCAAGAAAGTACATTATATGGATAGGGTGTCAAGAAAGTATATTATGTGGATAGGGTGTCAAGAAAGTACATTATATGGATAGGATGTCAAGAAAGTACATTATATGGATAGGATGTCAAGAAAGTACATTATATGGATAGGATGTCAAGGAAAACAAAATGCAGATTCAGCCATTTAACAGTAAACGCAGGAAGGAAATAACTACTAAATATATCAACTTGAGATTGCTGTTCTTTCCTCTTTTAATGTTATCATTCGTGCTGTTATCCTCTCACCGACATATTAAATTATTTCGTTGAATGTGATCGTCATACCCCATTCAAATCTAAATCCCGCTTCCTAGGTTTATTTCTTCTTTCCAAAGAAAATAAACTGTCTCGAGACACATACTTTATATTTAGCAACCAAAAAACGCGTGCTGCCGAGGCCCCGCTCCTTCCCTATCTGTGACTAATTCATGGTTTGCTAAACACTACCCACATTGGAGGCAATCTCCTGTTAGTTGGAAGAAGGCCTCGCAAAGCTTCATGCTCGCTCACACGTGCTTACTCTGAAGTCCCGGTTGAAAATTTTCTGCCGTGGGAGATTCTATCATTTCCGGTCTGCACTTGGGAGGAGGGGAGAGAAATAGGATTGTTTGTTTGCGTACGTCAACTTTGTATCTCTAGCGAAGTCCCAGGGAATTTATTTTTTTCCCCGAATAACACTTTCGTTGCCCAATTTCACACAGCTGCAGGTTCACGTGCAACTCGCCATACATGCAGATATTCTCTAACTTCAAAGGTACTCATTTTTTTTTTATCGTGGAAATTTTTTTTTTTTTTTTTTTTTTTGGTGAGGGAGAAGAGGGGTGTTAAGTCAGGATTTTTTCCGCCAATGTTATCCAGGTTTGTCTTCTCGGCGATATCATTTTTTGACTTACTCTTTTTTTTTTTTTTTAAATTTCCAACTGCCTTGGGTTCTGTAACATCCGCATAATGCACGGGGGGGGGGGGGGGCCTCCTATAGGATTGCCATTAGTGCATTATGCCTAAATAATTAGATCTCAAAATCTTTGTCATCATCATCATCATCAAGTACCGGGCCTAGTGGCGTAGGTGATCATGTCTCTCCACAACGTTCGATCTCGGCAGTTTCATTTCTGTTGTTGACCTTCTGCCAAGCCATTCTCTTAAGCTGTCTGTTATTTTTTTCTCTTTGCTTCGCTCTATCTCTTCGTCCCTCAATTTTTCCAGTTGTTACAATATATTCAAGTTGTTCTCTTCTCATTACATGGTCAAAAAATGATGATTGTCTCTTCCTAATATTGGAAATTAGATCTCTTTGCTTTGACCTTTCTCAGAACTCTTCATTACTCTTCTTAGCTGTCCATGGTATTCTCAACATTCTTCTGTAAAAACCACATTTCTACAGACTCCAGTGATTTCTTGTCTGTTGTCCTATTGTCCATGATTCGCATCCGTATGTCAAGACTGGCTCTACGTAACATTTAAGAACTCTTTTTCTTGTTTCTATTGTCAAAATGGATTGCATAATATTTTCCTCATTTTTTTGGAAAGCTGCTTTTGCCTGAGCCATTCTGCATCTCACCTCTTTTGTACATCTTCCGTCTGAAGTTAACAAAGTTCCAATATTTAAATTTCATGTTTTAATATTGTTCCACTTGTCTTTATTTTGCACTGAGGTGATGTCTTTTTCTTTGTTGTTACCATTACCTCTGTATTTTTGCGATTAAGGCTTAATAGCAAAAAAAAAACTTTTTTAATCTTTGTAGGTCGTGCATAAAAAAAAAAAAGTAAAGTACCACCGTCACGCCAAGTGGCGTATATGGAATATGGTGTTAGTGACCATACATTTTACAGACCTTCAGCACATGAATTTTGGGGTAATGTGGTCGGTATTACGCCCGTGCCGCTTTACTTTCCCAGAAAAAATCCGGTACCCATTTAAGGCTGGGTGAACCCGGAAGCCGTCGATTGGGATCGAACCCTACTCTTATTCTTTGTAGTCCAGTTCACTACCCCAGCCCACTTGCATGAGCTCCGTTGTACGGCCTGGGATCCGTGACAGGCAGCTTTCAGTGTCTCAGCATTTGAAATATAAAGCCGTGTATAACAAAACCATGACAGTTACATTGTTGATGAAGAATCATTCATAGATGTTGGCCACAATAGTACATAGGCTTCATCTGGACTGTACCATACGAAATCTTTAAGGTTTAACACTTCTGAAAACGCCTTCTATGAACACATCACTTCTGGACTTGTCCAAGTATTCACTGAAAGTCTGCCACACGTCTGGACATGTCCAAGTATTACTGAAGGTCTGTTACACGTCTATACTTGTCCAAGTATTCACTGAAGGTCTGTTACACGTCTATACTTGTCCAAGTATTTACTGAAGGTCTGTTACACGTCTATACTTGTCCAAGTATTCACTGAAAGTCTGCCACACGTCTGGACATGTCCAAGTATTTACTGAAGGTCTGTTACACGTCTATACTTGTCCAAGTATTTACTGAAGGTCTGTTGCACGTCTATACTTGTCCAAGTATTCACTGAAAGTCTGCCACACGTCTGGACATGTCCAAGTATTTACTGAAGGTCTGTTACACGTCTATACTTGTCCAAGTATTTACTGAAGGTCTGTTACACGTCTAGACTTGTCCAAGTCTTTACTGAAGTTCTGTCACACGTCTGGACATGTCAAGTATTTACTGAAGGTTTGTTACACGTCTAGACTTGTCCAAGTATTTACTGAAGGTCTGTCACATGTCTGGATTTGTCCAAGTATTTACCGAAAGTCCGCCACAAATCCGGGGCAACGGGAGAGTAATGAGGATTTTACTCTCTCGCTGTCTATGAATGGTGAAATGGTGCAGCCCCTTTGTAAAGGGAGACGACTGGTTACATTTTAAAGGTTTTACATCTTCTGCTCATTAAATCATGTCTTCACATGATAATAAATATATACACTAAAACCCTTCCTTATAAATTACATTTTAAATAAAACTATTCGAAAAGTTGAAAGTGCATATTAAAAAAAAGTATCGTAAACAGAGAACACATTAATTAAGCAGTACGAACAAATATATTCCAAATTGTGGCGATTTTGTTTCTTCAGCCGAAACTTATTTTTTCTCGAAAAGTAAGACACGGCCTGGTGTGGTACCGTCCACACTATCCACAAATGTGCCGATTTGCCTGTTGAGTATGTAATCAGTATTGGTGTATATTGTTGCATTTAGAACCTGAGTGGTATTATCAAATGTGTAACTCCTGCTCCTCTGCTTCCTAATTCCGTCACAATTACCACAGGTTAGAATGTATAGTCAATGTTTCTACTGTCAAGTTATGACTCATATATTTCTATTTTCTACGAAATACACTTTCTATTGTCCAACTCAATAACTATTACTTGTATTTACACCTCCTGCAATTTCGACGACTATTACCAAACTTCATGAACGAGGGCCTTGGTAGTCTAGTGGGGAAAACCACCAGACTGGACTACCGATGTTCGGGCAACCCGTCTTCTATTCCCGCTGGGAGCAGTGTGAATTGTGCTCGTAGTTGGAAAAAAAAATACCCCCATGATCGACCCAGCCGTTGGCAGAAATGGGTACCAGGGTATTACCCTGGGAAGGTGAGGAATGTCGCCTCCCATTGTGAGTTTCAATGCTTGAGGCGACACTATCTAGAAATCTCCAAACATTTCTGGATAGGCGGCCGAGCACATATGGGTGGAAACTTGCGTGCTAAGACGCCGGTTCAAGTCTCGTACTTTACCTTTATGAACGAGGCACGTCTATTACGATATAGCCTTACCTTAAGAGCTCCGTGATGCAGTGGAAACTCTCACTCCGAGACGCAGCGACAATATAACTATCATCATCAAATACCGTGCCTGCTGGCGTAGGTGACCTTGTCTCTTCACAACTTTCGATCTTAAAAAAAAGTAAAATACCCCCGTCACGCCAAGTGGCGTATAGGGAATATGGTGTTAGTGACCATACATTTTACAGACCTTCGGCACATGACTTTTGGGGTAATGTGATCGGTATTACGCCCGTGCCGCTTCACTTTCCCAGAAAAAAGATCCGGTATCCATTAAAGGCTGGGTGAAACCGGAAGCCGTCGGTTGGAATCAAACCCTACCCCTTGTCCTTTGTAGTCCAGCTCACTAACCACTGAGCTATCGCGGCTCCCTAACTTTCGATCTTGACAGTTATTTATCATTTCTGTTGTTGACCTTCTGCTGCCAAGCCATTCTCTTAAGTTGTCTGGTATCTTTTCTCTTTGTTTCCCTATATCTCTTCGTCCCTCGATTTTTCCAGTTATTACAATATGTTCTAGCTGTGACAATGTAGATAGACTGTCCAAAATGGGAAATTATTTGAAGAAGAGTATATGATCAGCTATGAAGAAGGCATTTCTATCATCAAAAACACAAAGTGGCAGCAAGACTGCCCGAAATGGAGTATTTCCTGTCTAGAAGAAACCAGTTTACCATACCCCAACTCTGTAGAGTTCGCAACAAAAAGGGACACCGACTGTATTCCAAATTCAGTGTAAGCGCCATCTGCCTCTGTCACGGCGCCATTGCAGGTATGGTAGCTAAACATGCGATGTATAAGACTGTCAGTGGTGTGCACATTTGAGGAGAATAGCCCGCAGGTGCCACCTTTGAAGAAGAAGATGTGCAGAGAACTGAAAATCTGGACCAAACTTTATCAGACAATTTTCACTGCTAGTGTGACTAAATACTTGGACAAATCTAGTAGACCTTCAGTAAATACTTGGACAAATTTAGTAGACCTTCAGTAAATACTTGGACAAATCTAGTAGACCTTCAGTAAATACTTTGACAAATCTAGTAGACCTTCAGTAAATACTTGGACAAGTCTAGACGTGTAACAGACCTTCAGTAAATACTTTACAAGTCAAGACGTGTGGCAGACCTTCAGTAAATACTTGGACAAATCTACATGTGTGACAGACCTTCAGTAAATACTTAGACACGTCTAGTAGACCTTCAGCAAATACTTGGACAAGTCTAGTAGACCTTCAGCAAATACTTGGACAAGACAAGTGTCACTGCTAGTGTGACTAAATACTTGGACAAGTCTACTAGACCTTCAGTAAATACTTGGACAAGCCTAGTAGACCTTCAGTAAATACTTGGGTACGTCTAGACGTGTAACAGACTTTCAGTAAATAGTTGGACAAGTCTAGACGTGTGACAGACCTTCAGTAAATACTTGGACAAGTCCAGACATGTGACAGTCCTTCAGTAAATACTTGGACAAGTCCAGACATGTGACAGACCTTCAGTAAATACTTGGACAAGTCCAGACATGTGACAGTCCTTCAGTAAATACTTGGACAAGTCTAGACATGTGACAGACCTTCAGTGAATACTTGGACAAGTCCCAGACATGTGACAGACCTTCAGTAAATACTTGGACAAATCTACATGTGTGACAGACCTTCAGTAAATACTTGGACAAGTCCAGACATGTTACAGACCTTCAGTAAATACAGACCTTCAGTAAATACTTGGACAAGTCCAGACATGTGACAGACCTTCAGTAAATACTTGGACAAGTTCAGACATGCGACAGACCTTCAGTAAATACTTGGACAAGTTCAGGCATGTGACAGACCTTCCTTCAGTAAATACTTGGACAAGACAATTTTCACTGCTCGCGTGAGTAAGTGATGGCCACCAGAATAAGATTTCACAGCTGTTTGTCACTGATACTTTTTGTTCATTTTCTCATTTATGCCGTTCAGTGAAAATAAAACACACACGCATCTTCTATTATACATTCAAAGTAATTGGTTAAAAAAAAAACTATCTTAAAATTTACACATTTTTTGTGTAAGTACCATTCATAAATATTTATTTTTGCTAAAGTATCGTTCATAAATATTTATTTTTGCTAAAGTACCATTCATAAATATTTATTTTTTCTAAAGTACCATTCATAAATATTTATTTTTGCTAAAGTACCATTCATAAATATTTATTGTTGCTAAAGTACCATTCACAAATGTTTATTGTTGCTAAAGTACCATTCACAAATATTTATTGTTGCTAAAGTACCATTCACAAATATTTATTGTTGCTAAAGTACCATTCACAAATGTTTATTGTTGCTAAAGTAGCATTCACAAATGTTTATTGTTGCTAAAGTACCATTCTCAAATGTTTATTGTTGCTAAAGTAGCATTCACAAATGCTTATTGTTGCTAAAGTACCATTCTCAAATGTTTATTGTTGCTAAAGTATTTGACGTTGTGTGTGTGTGCGTGCGTGCGTCCGTCACAAATTGACCGACTTCTATCAAATATGCGTGTTCAGAATTAGGCTGATATAGCAGTCTCCGGACATCTCCGTCCATCAACGATGCCACATTTTTAAAGATTACAACTAAAATGCTGCTTTTAAATAAAAACAAACAGTTATGTTAACTAAACTTTCCAATCTCGTCTTATCGTTTCCTTCCTTCCTCTCATACCAAACTATTAGTTCTACAACAGGTCACACGACTTTTATTGGTGTATGTGACTCAACGCACGATTTTGACAGAATCTTCCTCTACTCAAACCACATCTGAAACAGGCATATCATCGTCCGGGGGAACGCTGACTGCAACCACTACCCAGAGTTTACTCATCGTTTCGCCCTTTTTGACAAGCACGCTGACCGTGCCGCGTTCCCTCTCCAACTCTCACGCTAATATAACCAAACACCGATTATCTTCCTGTAATCGCTACTCACTCGAAAATATTTGCCCGCCCCTCGCCATGTCGGCTCGGATTTTAACGTTTGCCAGATGGTGCGAGTTGACTAACCCTTGTCTTAAGGTGTATATTTTATATATGACGGTAACAGGCCTACAACTCACACCTGTTTGTCACTTCTTCTTCTTTCCTTCCGCATCTGCCTGTCACTTCTTCTTCTTTCCTTCCGCATCTGCCTTTCAGCGTCGAGGGGAGATATAATTTGCGATCTTTTGCTCGTCTGTTCGCCTCTGCTGCTGTTATGTTTCCTAGTGCTTCTAATATTCCGTAGACCCTTGGGTCTGGTGTTCTCATAACGTTTGTTGAAGGCTCGTTGTGTTGTGTTTTGATCTTTCTACCTTGTCACGTGGCCAAACCATTTTATCTGTTGTTTCCTTATATATTATATGGCGGGGGCTATTCTTAGCTTTTTTCTCAGTTCTTCATTTCTGATCTTATCTCAGACTGTTTCCTGTCATTCGTCTAACACATTTAATCTCAGTAGATGTTATTTTCTTATTGTTTTTGCATCTAGGGTCCAGGTCTGGCATTGGTAGCACAACGTTGGAATGAAGATTCTGTTTTTTACTGATGTTTTAATTATCTTATTCTTTTGTCCTTATCATAAAACAACATACAAGTAAATGCTTCTTCCTGTGTACATTCCAGTCGATTAGAAAGTATAGTTTCTTTTTCGCGTGCACCCAATGACAACTGAGAAATGAACAGTCCTCTTCATCGTCCACTCTTAAAAGGATGTAAATTTGGCACAGAAATGTTGTTAGAACTATATTTGCGCCTTTTGACCCAACACATCCGACTTAAGCATGACGTTTTTTAGTACAGAGTTGCTTTCCCTATTCGATTCCTACTAACGTTACCTGACTGGGTAGTCTCCTTTCCAGAAACAATGCTATAGTTCGTTCATAAATTCATGGACACACCTCCTTTCGATTTATGTGAAAACAGTGTTTGTGTGTAGCCTTAGAATATTCATGACATTATATAAATAATGTTCGCTCTTAGACAGTTGATCTAGTTTACAAGATTTCTCCTTTAGGCTATATAAAATCGACCTCACGGAATTGGACATAATTTGAGCAGATCTGCGGTACTCAATCGTGTTGTTCTAGAAATAGGTTTGTTTTCACATTGTAACAGGCCGAAGAAATACACAATTTTTATTTCCCCGTCCACCAATTCGACTTTCATTTGAAACCGACACACAGAAACGTAATAATGCGAAGCAGCTGTTCATGTCAAAGGCGTTTTCTGTTGTGAAGTTATTGTGGTATAATGTTAGTTTTAAAACCTGACATTATATCATCATAATGAGTTTGAAATACAAATTTATACTATGCAGAAGTTATACCAGCACTTCCGCAGGAAATCGAAGATGGGTAATTTATATTGCCACATTCATTACCCAGAGAGAGAAAAAGAGACGAACGCAATAGGCGCTTGGTCAGAATAGATCATCCTTTCCCCATTGGATAAAACAAAGCTCAGAGTGCAATCATATTAAGCAAGGAAGGAAAAGGAAAGATTACGACTTTGACGTATATCAGATAAGACAGGAGATATTTACAATGTTTGCTACAAATGTACTCGTTACTGTCAGGAAATTGAAATTAATATTGCATGCAGAATGCAATATTGACATTTCTAAAAGTACTCTATGGAAAATTGTACGCGCTGCCGGCTTTATTTTTCAGGAAAACTGTAGGTAGCAGGAATCATCATCGAGTGCCATATCCGCAATGAAGGTTGGATACCATGGAGCGCCATTCTACTCTTGTCTCTTGCTTTCATGGTGCAGGTTGTCATAGGCTGACTTGTCCATCTTTTGATGTTACTCGTCCATGTTAGTCTTGGTCTGAGCAACAGGAATATTATTTGTTAAACACACGCGCGGGCGCGCGCGCGCACACACACACACACACACATGATCCCCTCCTCACAAACCAGCATAGTAAATACCTGAGGCAGATCCGTAGACGGTGAACAGAAAAGAACAATTCCCAGCAGCAGAGGCCAGCGCATCATATTAACACATGCTGGGAATAGTGAAAACGGCCATTTCCACGACGCTCATTTTCGAATCAAAAAGTATCGACGGTAGGAATTACCGCACAGAAATGAATGGACACATTTTCAGGAACTGGCGGGAGAAAGATCTTCTAACCCTGGATAGACCTTCATGCCTAGCAATGGATAATGCATCTCATCACAATGCCTTGTCAGCGGAAGACGAAATACCAACTACATCAAATACAGAAGATCAAACTAGGACAAGGCTTACTAAGGAAAATGTCAAATTCGACAACTCATATTTAAAACCCGAGTTGTTGCAGCTTGTGAGGAATACAGCTAAGAAACAGGTGTATCATATTGACAAAATCAGTGAGGAATACAGCTAAGAAACAGGTGTATCATATTGACAAAATCAGTGAGGAATACAGCTAAGAAACAGGTGTATCATATTGACAAAATCAGTGAGGAATACAGCTAAGAAACAGGTGTATCATATTGACAAAATCAGTGAGGAATACAGCTAAGAAACAGGTGTATCATATTGACAAAATCAGTGAGGAATACAGCTAAGAAACAGGTGTATCATATTGACAAAATCAGTGAGGAATACAGCTAAGAAACAGGTGTATCATATTGACAAAATCAGTGAGGAATACAGCTAAGAAACAGGTGTATCATATTGACAAAATCAGTGAGGAATACAGCTAAGAAACAGGTGTATCGTATTGACAAAATCAGCGAGGAATACAGCTAAGAAACAGGTGTATCGTATTGACAAAATCAGTGAGGAATACAGCTAAGAAACAGGTGTATCATATTGGCAAAATCAGTGAGGAATACAGCTAAGAAACAGGTGTATCATATTGGCAAAATCAGTGAGGAATACGGCCACACTTATCTATGACTCCCTACATATCATGCGCACCTCAATCAGATCGAGCTTGTGTTGGCTAGTCAAAGGACAAGGTGCAGAACAGAACATGACATTAACAATGTATGCTGTTGAAGTTCTGACACGAGTCCCTCTCAAGAATAGACATTCAGTCCTGGAAGAAGTGTGTTGCACATGTGCTAGGGTGAGAGAAGAGTACTGGCAACGAGATGCATTAAAATGTGTCCAGCCATTAACTATTATCAACCTCTTGGAATCGTCAGGTAGGAATTATGAAGACCGTATTTTGTTGACATACTGAATAGCAAACAGCCTGGGATGATTAAGCGTATGTTGAGCAAATGGTTAAGTGTATGTACAATGTTGAGCCAGTGGTTAAGTGTATGTACAATGTTGAGCCAGTGGTTAAGTGTATGTACAATGTTGAGCAAGTGGTTAAGTGTATGTACAATGTTGAGCAAATGGTTAAGTGTATGTACAATGTTGAGCAAATGGTTAAGTGTATGTACAATGTTGAGCAAGTGGTTAAGTGTATGTACAATGGCAATAAATATATTTCATATCAAAATGCGTCTGCCATCATTCAATTTGGGGTGCAGTTAGGACACCCTGGTGACCAAATCATGATTGCGATAACGGACAACACGCACAGTTGCTTGATCTACAAAGCGTATTATGTAGATAGCCTATGAAAAAAAAATAACTGAAAATTACTGAGTTTACATGTTTATCGTAAAATCTAAAATTGTGATCAACTTATTTGCAATGGCCCTAAAATATCAAAGGAATTCGCCTATGTTCAAACTCTTTTGAATAAAGAATCGCACTAGTTTTACGTCATGGATATGCTAATGCTGCATGCAAAAAAATTACTGTAATCTAACACGTAGTTTTCACACAAATTAAAAAAAAACGTTTTCATGAATTTATGAGCGGGCTGTAGGAGGCAGAGTCAGTTCTTAATCATCATCTCTGTTGTTCGCCGATCCTGACGTATGCGGACAGCTGTGGGTCGCCGGCCGCATTCATCTCACATGCGCCTTCAGCCTTAGTTATAGTTTACATTTAATTGTGTTGAAAGTGAAACTATTAAAACAACATCCTTTTAAATGATTGGTGATTTTAGAAGAAAAAAAATAGGAAACTATAATAGGACAAATCTGTGGTTTCTTCATGACTGACCCTCTCCTGATATCGTGGATAGTAAGATCCAATGCCCAACCTTCTCGGATAGCGGCTATAAACAAGAGGTGCGCACGTTAAAGAACAATTGACAGTCAAAATCGAAAAGAGTAGGCCATACATTTGGCCGCTACTCGGGCAAAATTGGGGAGCCGCGATGGCCCAGTGGTTAGTGAACTGGACTACAAAGGACAAGAGGTAGGGTTCGATCCCAACCGACAGCTTCCGGTTCACCCAGCGTTTAATGGGTACCGGATTTTTTTCTGGGAAAGTAAAGCGGCACGGGCGTAGTACCGGCCACATTACCCCAAAAATCATGTGCTGAAGGTCTGTAAAATGTATGGTCACTAATACCATATTCCCTATACGCCACTTGACGTGACAGGGGTACTTAACTCTTCTATTTCTTTCCTTCCTCATTTTCCTTTCAGCGTCGAGTGGAGATATAATTTGCGGTCTTTTGCTCTTTTCTGTTCGCCTCTGCTGCTGTTATGTTTCCTAGTGCTTCTAATATTTCATCGATCCATCTTTTTCGTGGTCGACCCTTGGGTCTTGTGTTCTCACAACGTTTGCTGAAGGCTCGTTGTGTTGTATTTTTATCTTTCTGCCTTGTCACGTGGCCAAACCATTTTATCTGTTGTTTCCTTATATATTCTATGGCGGGGCTATTCCTAGCTTTTTTCTCAGTTCTTCATTTCTGATCTTATCTCTCAGACTGTTTCCTGTCATTCGTCTAACATATTTCATCTCAGTAGATGTTATTTTTCTTATTGTTCTTGCATCTAGGGTCCAGGACTGGCATTGGTAGCACAACGTTGGGATGAAGATTGTATTGTAGGGTCCAGGACCGACATTGGTAGCCCAACGTTGGGATGAAGATTGTGTTGTAGAGTCCAGGTCTGACATTGGTAGCCCCACGTTGGGATGAAGATTGTGTTGTAGAGTCCAGGTCTGGCATTGGTAGCCCCACGTTGGGATGAAGATTGTGTTGTAGAGTCCAGGTCTGACATTGGTAGCCCCACGTTGGGATGAAGATTGTGTTGTAGAGTCCAGGTCTGACATTGGTAGCCCCACGTTGGATGAAGATTGTGTTGTAGAGTCCAGGTCTGACATTGGTAGCCCCACGTTGGGATGAAGATTGTGTTGTAGAGTCCAGGTCTGACATTGGTAGCCCAACGTTGGGATGAAGATTGTGTTGTAGAGTCCAGGTCTGACATTGGTAGCCCCACGTTGGGATGAAGATTGTGTTGTAGAGTCCAGGTCTGACATTGGTAGCCCCACGTTGGGATGAAGATTGTGTTGTAGAGTCCAGGTCTGACATTGGTAGCCCCACGTTGAGATGAAGATTATGTTGTAGAGTCCAGGTCTGACATTGGTAGCCCCACGTTGGGATGAAGATTGTGTTGTAGAGTGCTCGTTTTTCCTCCAGAACTTTACTTTCGGGAACAATTGTCAGCAGAAACCTACCTACACCGTGGATCTCAGGTTGTGCTACGGAGTTCGTGCTCGTGGGCCGGGATTCTTCTCTGATATTTTTTTCTCGAGATTCTCAAATGGGAATATATCATCGAAGCACCTACGGATTCGTTCGATATGCAGTGATGATGATCCTAACAACGTGTCAAGCCGTGTGATGTTTTTTTTTTTTTTTCATTAAGCGTTAATTTATTAATTATCACGAACACCAAACATGAATTACCATTAAAAGTGCATCGTTTTTTTTTTTTATAGTGTCACAGGCTGGAACAGTCACCAAAGAAATATCAGTTTTAATAATAAGCTGAGTGTAGTACACTCATGGTATCATTACACATACGTTCTGCAAACTTGTGCTACCAGTGCCAGGCCTGGACTCTATAGAGTCAAGAATAATAAGAACAATTACTGCGACCGAGATGAAATGTGTTAGATCGAATGATAGGAAACAGCATGAGAGATACGATCAGAAATAGAGAACCTAGAAAAAAAAACGCTAGGAATAATTTCCGCCATAGAAACAACAGATAACATTATTTGACCGCATGATGAGACAGAAAGACAGAAACATAACATAGAAAAAAAAAAAAAAAAAAAAAGTAAAGTGCCCCCGACACGCCAAGTGGCGTATAGGGAATATGGTATTAGTGACCATAAATTTTTACAGACCTTCGGCACATGATTTTTGGGGTAATGTGGTCGGTATTACGCTCGTGCCGCTTTACTTTCCCAGAAAAAAAAAATCCGGTACCCATTAAAGGCTGGGTGAACCTGGAAGCCGTCGATTGGGATCGAATCCTACCTCTTGTTCTTTGTAGTCCAGTTCACTAACCACTGAGCTATCGCGGCTCAAAAACATAACATAACGACCCTTTAATAAACGTTGCGAGAACATGGGACTCCAGGGTCGACCACGAAAAAGTTGGATTGAGCGAAATATTAGAAACACTATGAAATACAACAGCAGTAGAGACCATCAGAAGAGCAAAAGACGACACATTATATCTCCCCTCGGCGCTGAGAAAGGAAAGATGTGTAATAATTCTGCATAATTTATAAGATTATAGTTAAAATGCCACTTTCAAATTGAAGCCAACAGCCGTGAAACTGTATATTTTACAGAATGGGGCGCATATAATTTGTTGTTGAGATCGTTTTGTACACATAACTAGTTTATCATGAAATATTGACTTGTTCATTGGCCGTCATGACCGTAGTAGTCTATGAAGAGAACCAGACCTAAACTGGATCAAGTTATCACGTTGTGGAGGATTGTGCTGGTTGCCGTTGTTCGTCTGTTAGCTCTAACCACAAAGTGATATTTTAGTGCTAATCCCAACAATGTTGCTATCTTTATCAATGATGATGTTCCGAGTAAACTACACTCCACTTATTCTTAAGATTGACACTTTGCAGGGATGCTGCATAGCTGTGACTGTACAAAGATATGACTACAATAGTTAATATATCTGCCATTGGCACTTTAGTTAAATCATGTTTATTATAAGAAATATTTGATCCAATCTAGTGTAAAATAATCACATTGTCAGATATTAGTTACCGCATCTCTTATGATCAGTCTTACTGATAATACATATCAGAGTCATGGTTCAGAGCTGAAAAAATTAGCAACACTAATAAAAAATGTATCTTCTCAACATTCCTGTATGGCGCAGAAACATGGTCATTAGACCAGAAAATATAATTGAGAATTGAAGCCCTTAATGTAGACTTATAGAAGAATGGAAAGAATTTAATGGAAAGAAAAGATAACAAATGATGACGTTTTAAAAGAACTGAAATGAAAAGAGAACTACTAAACACAATTCAAACAAGACAAATGAGATTTGAAAAGCATGTTAAAAGACACAGCAGCAGAGGCTGAAAGTAATATTGGAATGGAAAATACAAGGTAAAAGAGGCAGACACAGACCAAGTCTAACATGGACGAGTAACATCAAACGATGGACAAGTCAGCCTATGACAACCTGCATCATCAAAGCAAGAGACATAGTGGAATGACACTCCATGGTAGCCGCCAACCTTCGATGCGGAGACGGCACTCAGTGATGAAGACTAAAATACCATCAATAAACAGTTGTGGTTAGCGTAGATACAGAGGTCGTCCATCGCAGGCATCATCTTATGTCGTATAGAACAACGTGGCGAACTACCGTTCTCTTGTCTAGCTCGCCGAAATGGCTGTGGAGGAAGTTTATTGCTTCGGCAGTTTCGTCGATGGGCATTTATCGATTACTAAAGTCAACGCCGCGGCAACCACCAGATGATGAAAGGCAGCCTAGTTATCATCTACCATCCCTCTAGGCTGCCTGCCGGCCCCCCCCCCCCCCTCCGTAGTTCCACTTATGATTTAAAACAATGGTAGCCGACTTAAGGTTGACCGAGGGTCGGATTATAGCAAAAGCCAGTGGAGCCAAACTTAGAGCATCGTCAAAAATTCTACTATTCTATTGACCTTTCGAGCCGTAGCCGGCCCATAGGGCATACACCCAGATACTCTTTCTCTTATATACATTTTTATTCTAAAATTTTGAAATTTTCAATCCCTCTAAAGATATTTTATCAAATCTCGCCATTTGTTTCTGTTTTGTGCAAGCAACTCATTGAGGGAGCCGAATCCTGCAGCTCTTGCCTCTCTGATAAACGTCAAAAATTACGCGATGTTATTTAGTAATATATCGATAATGCTTGCACTTTGACGACTTATTGTATAATTTGTAAACAAGACAATTAATTATCTATTTCAAAATTACCTAGATATTATTGTTGTTAACCGATTTGAACTTTGATTTTTTCATTCATTCATTGTGTGCCTTCTCCGCAACGAAGGTTGGCTACCATGGATCGCCATTCTACTCTGTTTCTTGCTTTGATGGTGCAGGTTGTCATAGATTGACTTGTCCATCTTTTGATGTTACTCGTCCATGTTAGTCTTGGTCTGCCTCTGCCTCTTTTACCTTGTAGTTTTCCTTCCAATATTACTTTTAGTAGGCTGTTGTGTCTTTTAACATGCCCCAAAAATTTCATTTGTCTTGTCTTAATTGTATTTAGTAGTTCTCTTTTTATTTTCAGCTGTTTTAAAACTTTATCGTTTGTTATCTTTTCCTTCCATCCAATTCTACCTATTCTTCTATAAATCCACATTTCAAATGCTTCAATTTTCTGTTCTGTTTTCTTCTCTAATGTCCATGTTTCTGCACCAAACAGGAATATTGAGAAGATGTAACATTTTGCCATTCTAAGTTTCAGCCCTGTTGATATTTGTTTTGTTGTTAGTATATTTTTCATGGCATTAAAATTACATTTTGCCATACCTATTCTTTTGTTTATTTTTAGATATTGAAAATAATTGTTTCTGGTGGCGCTTGGAGGGCCAGGATAAATAGACTGGCGGGCCGGATTTGGCCCGCGGGTCGCCATTGACCATCACTCCTTTAAAAGTCGTTACATACAATGTTGTGGTGAACATTTGAAGTGGCGCAGTATCTTTAAACGGCGAGGTTAAATCAACAGTGTCATTGCATTGCTGACATAACAGGGCGGGTTACAGTGACAACCCGTGAGTCACTTCTCTGTGTCTGTCTGCTTTCTCCCGACCAGAGGTTGAGGTCACACGTCGGTGGTAGTTTATCACATTCTTCCTTTCTGACGTTCACACCCGACGTTCGTCTTCCGCCCTTAAAAGGCCGTTAAGTCGGCGTAGTTACGTTGTGTTGTGGTTTGCAGCTAGACTGTGATATTTGAGCTTTGCGACCCAACACATCCGACTTCAGCACGGCATTTGTGAGTACTAGGCTGCCTTTCATCATCTCTCTATTCGCTTGCCCAGACTGGATGTTTTCAAGAGCACCGCTAATATACTATAGTCGGTAACTTTGTTGGGAGCCCGCTAATCTACTTCTTCTTATGCGATCATGGCTCATTCAGACTAGGACTCCGGACTCTCTTATGAAGGCAGCTGTCTGTTTAAGTGATTCGGTTGTCCCGTAGAGTTTCTCTTCCAGGGGGGTGGGTGTGGACCACATTGTCCTTCTCAGGTCTGTGTACTGGGGGCAATCCTGTAGCTAATATACTATATCTGATAACTTTGTTGGCCGAGATCCTAGGGTAGAGTATATTGTATAACATGGAGGAGCGTATAATAAAACTGGATTCTTCATCCTTCCAGTGCTGTTCGATGGCACGTAGTGCTCGTAAAGTCTCCCACCAGTTGTCTCTATTCTGTGCAAGCTGTTCGATTACAGAGAGTGAGTCTATGCCCGCCAACCTTGCCTCTTTTGTTCGTTTCAGTGTTTCTCGAGATCATCTTTTCCTCTGACCTGATGTTTCCCATTTAAGAGCTGCTTAGTAATTCTCTGTTTGTTTCTTCTATTTTTGTAACCTCCTACTTTCATATTGGTACTCACTCCTCTATTTTTGTAACCTCCTCCCTTCATATTGGTACTCACTCCTCTATTTTTGTAACCTCCTCCCTTCATATTGGTACTCACTACTCTATTTTTGTAACCTCCTCCCTTCATATTGGTACTCACTCCTCTATTTTTGTAACCTCCTCCCTTCATATTGGTACTCACTCCTCTATTTTAGTAACCTCCTCCCTTCATATTGGTACTCACTACTCTATTTTTGTAACCTCCTCCCTTCATATTGGTACTCACTCCTCTATTTTAGTAACCTCCTCCCTTCATATTGGTACTCACTCCTCTATTTTTGTAACCTTCTCCTTTCATATTGGTACTCACTCCTCTATTTTTGTAACCTCCTCCCTTCATATTGGTACTCACTCCTCTATTTTGTAACCTCCTCCCTTCATATTGGTACTCATACTCTATTTTTGTAACCTCCTCCCTTCATATTGGTACTCACTCCTCTATTTTTGTAACCTTCTCCTTTCATATTGGTACAAACTCCTCTATTTTTGTAACCTCCTCCCTTCATATTGGTACTCACTCCTCTATTTTAGTAACCTCCTCCCTTCATATTGGTACTCACTCCTCTATTTTTGTAACCTTCTTCTTTCATATTGGTACTCACTCCTAAATTTTAGTAACCTCCTCCCTTCATATTGGTACTCACTCCTCTATTTTAGTAACCTCCTCCCTTCATATTGGTACTCACTCCTCTATTTTAGTAACCTCCTCCCTTCATATTGGTACTCACTCCTCTATTTTTGTAACCTTCTCCTTTCATATTGGTACTCACTCCTCTATTTTTGTAACCTCCTCCCTTCATATTGGTACTCACTCCTCTATTTTTGTAACCTCCTCCCTTCATATTGGTACTCACTCCTCTATTTTTGTAACCTTCTCCTTTCATATTGGTACTTACTACTCTATTTTTGTAACCTCCTCCCTTCATATTGGTACTCACACCTCTATTTTTGTAACCTTCTCCCTTCATATTGGTACTCACACCTCTATTTTTGTAACCTTCTCCCTTCATATTGGTACTCACTCCTCTATTTTTGTGATCCTCCCCTCATATTTATACTCACTCCTCTATTTTTGTAACCTCCTCCCTTCATATTGGTACTCACTCCTCTATTTCTGTAACCTTTTCCTTTCATATTGGTACTCACACCTCTATTTTCATCACCGTTTCTTTCCCATTTAACGTCCAGTCTTGGTTTCCCCACAAACTACTTATCTTCAAATTTGATTTTGTTTCTTAACTTCTCCCACCTTCCATTTCTCCCATTGTTTCTTGAATTTCACTTTTCATGAGTTATTAAGTAAAGATACCCTCCACACTTGAAGACCCTATGAGAATATGTTCTTAAGTGTCCAATGTTTTGCAGTGACAAACACACATTTCCTGTTTCACAATTAAACTCAAATTAAATCTGTGTGACTTTGACTATGGCTATAATTGTATAGGTTTATCTGAAGCTGTTGGCAAAGACAGGATGCTTCCACAAGACTAACACAACAGACATGCTTTCATTTAAAGACGCACACCATTGACTTGTTCATTGAAACAGTCCATTAGAAATACCAAAGTTACACTTTCACTGTTATTCAACCATCACTCCAGATCTGGCAACAGAACATAGTCTTGTCTGACTCCTTATTTTATATATTGGAACTGTCCTGTTTGGTTGCTAACTCTTATGGCTGCTGTTTGTTGCCAGTATATATTTTTTATGATTCGCAGATCCATGCCGTCAGTGTTTAATTTCTCTAGCAAATTGATTATTTCCACATGCTTTACTTTGTCAAATGCCTTCGTGTAGTCTATAAAACACATATATAGATCTTTCTTTACCTCTATAGCTCTTTCTATCAATGTTCTAGTATGTATATTGCATTATTGGTACCCTTTCCTTCCACAAATCCACATTGTTCTTCACTTATTTCTAGTTTTATTTTGTTCCTTACACGTCTCATGATGATTCATAGTCCATGTTAGTCCATTATATTTTCATCTTAAGGCTCATGAGATTAATAGTGCAATGGTCTTCACAATTAATGGCGCCTGACTTCTTTGGTATGACTACAAAGATAGACTGGTCTACATCATTGTAAAATGCTATTACACTTGACAATCAAATATAAAAAAAAATGGAGCAGACATGTGCATGCATGAAGGTGTATAATTATTCTTGCTAGCTGGGCCAGGAAATTAGGGCAAGGTCATGTGTAATCCCTTACCTGTCACATTCTACTGACAAGGGAGAATATGCCCAGATTAATCTGCTTGACTGTCTGAGAACAGGTTTTATGAATGAACAAGTTGACAGTTTTGAAACAAAGTTCACCTTTCACACATTCATTCTGTCAATTAGTTCAATGTTGTTACTTTCAATGATTTTTTTTTTTTTTATGTGATTGTCTGGGAGGAAGCTCATATGTCAGAGTTAGTCTGTGCTTAATAAATGTTTATTGTATTGTTTTGTCATAACAAGCAAAAAATATGGACTAGATATGAATATCAAAAAGACTAAAACTATGATCATAAACAAAGAAAATTATCAAGATCTATAGATAAATATCACAGTTGAAGTGAATACATCTCTAGACAGTTCAGAGCTACAACTACCTTGGAAATTGAAATAAACAAAAGAATAGGTATGGCAAAAAGTAATTTTAATGCCATGAAAAATATACTAACAACAAAACAAATAACAGTAGGGCTGAAACTAAGAATAGCAAAATGTTACATCTTCTCAATATTCCTGTATGGTGCAGAAACATGGACATTAGACAAGAAAACAGAACAGAAAGTTGAAGCCTTTGAAATGTGGATTTATAGAAGAATAGGTAGAATTGGATGGAAAGGAAAGAAAACAAACGATGAAGTTTTAAAACAACTAAAAATAAAAAGAGAACTACTAAATACAATTAAGACAAGACAAATGAAATTTTTGGGGCACGTTAAAAGACACAACAGCCTATTAAAAGTAATATTGGAAGGGAAAATACAAGGTAAAAGAGGCAGACCAAGACTAACATGGACGAGTAACATCAAAATATGGACAAGTCAATCTATGACAACCTGCACCATCAAAGCAAGAAACAGAGGGGAATGGCGATCCATGGTAGACAACCTTCGTTGCGGAGTCGGCACTCAATGATGATGATTGTTTTGTATTGTATTGTTTATCTGTTTTTAGGGGGAGGAGTCTGTGGCCCAAAGTGATATAGTAATAGATGTTTTTTTGTTTGTTTGAGGTTATTGTTTGGCCCAGACGTTGCAAGGGTTATTCAGTGGGAAACCGTATAAGTTGTATTAAAAATCGTGTGTACATCTGATATTGTATGTCTGGTGTGCGGAGTTGGTAACTTTGAGCTACCAGTCGATGACATTTTCATGCATGAGACACACATAGGAACCCCGGAAACAGTTTGGCAATATAGTGGCACCCTTACAATAGTGCATCAAGACAGCAGCAAAATGTTGTGAGATTTTTTGTTTAGGGAAGGTGTCAAACCTGTAGAGATTCAGCATCAGATAATTCAGTATAAGGACACGTGTGTGAGTTGTACACAGATGTATGAGTTGTACACACAACGTGTGAGTTGTACACATAATGTGTGAGTTGTACACAGATGTATGAGTTGTACACACAATGTGAGTTGTACACATAATATGTGAGTTGTACACACAATATGTGAGTTGTACACAATGTGTGAGTTGTTGTACACACAATGTATGAGCAGTACAAATAGCGTATGAGTTATACACACATTGTGTGAGTTATACACACAACGTATGAATGGGCTGAGTTCAAGAACAGTGCCACTGGTGTAGATGATTCTCCTCGCCCTATCCAACATTCACAGCAGTCATGGAAGATAACATTGCAGCAGTCAAGAATGTGATATGGGAAAACTGGGGGGGGGGTGTCACAGTCAAGGAGATGGCATTACTATTGGACATTAGTGTTGGATCAACCTGTCACATCATTCACAGCCAAGGAGATGGCATTACTATTGAACATTAGTGTTGGATCAACCTGTCACATCATTCACAGTCAAGGAGATGGCATTACTATTGGACATTAGTGTTGGATAAACCTATCACCTCATTCACAGTCAAGGAGATGGCATTACTATTGGACATTAGTGTTGGATAAACCTATCACCTCATTCACAGTCAAGGAGATGGCATTACTATTGGACATTAGTGTTGGATAAACCTATCACCTCATTCACAGTCAAGGAGATGGCATTACTATTGGACATTAGTGTTGGATAAACCTATGACCTCATTCACAGTCAAGGAGATGGCATTACTATTGGACATTAGTGTTGGATAAACCTATCACCTCATTCACAGTCAAGGAGATGGCATTACTATTGGACATTAGTGTTGGATAAACCTATCACCTCATTCACAGTCAAGGAGATGGCATTACTATTGGACATTAGTGTTGGATAAACCTATCACCTCATTCACAGTCAAGGAGATGGCATTACTATTGGACATTAGTGTTGGATAAACCTATCACCTCATTCACAGTCAAGGAGATGGCATTACTATTGGACATTAGTGTTGGATAAACCTATCACCTCATTCACAGTCAAGGAGATGGCATTACTATTGGACATTAGTGTTGGATAAACCTATCACCTCATTCACTGTCAAGGAGATGGCATTAACGAGAATTACTATTATCATAATGAAGCTTTCATCTTCTTGAAGAGCACTTGGATGTCAGCATTTCTAACTGTAGCCAAATTTGAGAAAATGTCCAGAAAATTGTGTCACCTACTTCAGGGAAAAGTTAAAAGGACATTTTAATCTGATATTGTATCTTCTTCTTCTTCTTTCCTTCCTTCCTCATTTGCCTTTCAGCATCAATGGGAGATATAATTTGCGGTCTTTTGCTCTTCTGTTCGCCTCTGCTGCTGTTATGTTTCCTAGTGCTTCTAATATTTCGTATCCATCTTTTTCGTGGTCGGCCATTGGGTCTGGTGTTCTCACAATGTTTACTGAAGGCTCATTGTGTTGTGTTTTGATCTTTCTGCCTTGTCACACTTGATTTTTTCTCAGTTCTTCATTTCTGATCTTATCTCTCAGACTGTTTCCTGTCATTCGTCTAACAAATTTAATCTCAGCAGAGGTTATTTTTCTTATTGTTCTTGCATCTAGGGTCCAGGTCTGGCATTGGTAGCATAACAGTGGGATGAAGATTGTATTGTATAGTGCTCGTTTTGCCTCCAGAGTTATTTTCTTGTTGGACAATAGTGGTGATAACTGTCCAATGATTTGACAAGCTTTGTTGCATCTTGATTCTATCTCTGCTGTTTGTGAATTATCGTTTGTCACGAAACTTCCTAGGTATTTGAAATCCTCTATTTGTTTTAGTTGCCTGCAACTATAGTTATGTTGATGTTCTGTTTATTTTTGGTGACATTCATGACCTCTGTTTTGTTGATGTTGATTTTCTTGTTGTATTCTGTACCAGAGCTGTTGAGTCTATTTAAGTGTTCTTGTAGGTCTTCTAATTTCCCATGTATCAATGCCTGATCGTCTGCAAATAAAAGCTCGTTGATCTCCTCTGTCTCTGTTGTGTTGGCTAACTTGCATGTCTGCAAATAAAAGCTCGTTGATCTCCTCTGTCTCTGTTGTGTTGGCTAACTTGCATATATAGTCCATGTATGTAATAAACAGTAGGGGGATAGTACGTACCCCTGTCTTACACCTAATCTAATTTCAAAGTGGTCTGTGTAGCCTGCTGCTGTTCTAACCCTGCAGCTGCTGTTGATGTAAAGACTTTTAATTAGGTTGGTTAGATGTTGTTAGTATCTCCCACAGTTGTTCTCTGTTAGATGTTGGCTTACTCCGTATGTTGTTAGTATCTCCCACAGTTGTTCTCTGTTAGGTGTTGGCTTACTCCGTATGTTGTTAGTATCTCCCACAGTTGTTCTCTGTTTACTCTGGAATCAAATATAGTGCACTTCATTACATAATCACAATCACTCTAATCTCTTAATTAAGTTAAGGAAAGTTCTAGCACAATGAGTAAACTCTACTCCAGCAAGAATCCCCAGTGTCATTTCACAAACCTGGCAAATATTTAAATTGATGACAGTTTTTAGAATGAAGTAAAACAACATTATTTTAGGAGAGTAGCGATTTGAGTTTCTGGGTCATGTTAAAAGACACAACAGCCTACTAAAAGTAATTCTGGAGGGGAAAATACAAGGTAAAAGAGGCAGACCAAGACTAATTTGGACAAGTAACATCAAAAGATGGACAAACCAGCCTATAATAACCTGCACCATCAAAACAAGAGACAGAGCAGAATGGCGCTCCATGGTGGCCAACCTTTGCTGCGGGAGTGGCACTCGATGATGATGAGTGACGTGAGGCATGCGTTTATCAGTCTTCTACTTTCAATTTTCTATTAACATTTAAAATTTTTACCTAAAGTTAATTGTATGCCTCTGATAGGACTAATTGTTTGACCTTACCAACCCTGATATGAGCAACAAATTGTGGGAATCAGTTTCTAGTTTAGTGATTGAGAACTCCAAATAAGGGTCATCACAATATTAAATTGAAATTCATAATCCAGAAATATAATGCTGTCCTAATATAAAGTAAAAAAGTAAAGTGCCCCTGTCATACCAAGTGGCATATAGGGAATATGGTGTTAGTGACCATCATTTTTACAGACCTTCGGCACATGATTTTTGGGGTAATATGGTCAATATTACGCCCGTGCCGCTTTACTTTCCCAGAAAAAAATCTGGTACCCATTAAAGCTGGGTGAACCCGGAAGCTGTCAGTTGGGATCGAACCCTACCTCTTGTCCTTTGTAGTCCAGTTCACTAACCACTGAGCTATCACGGCTCCCTCCAGTATAATATAAGGAGCATGAAATGTCTACCCGCACCCGAGAAACAAAATTATGATCGATGACACCCAAAATAAAAAGATCAAAATAAAAATATTGAACCCTTTGAAACTTGAAGTTTCTAATTGAATTCTTACAACAATCTTCAACTTTTTTCCACCTGTACAACTTCTGTATCTCGATGACTGACCTAATTTTTTTGTTTGTCGGTAGCCTCACTGTAGCACTAATCTATGTTTTCCTAACAGAATACCTTATTTCATTAATTCATGCAGGAGTGGGTAACTGCCACAGACATCCGGATTGTTCTGACCCGCATTAACACATTTGGTGATGAAGTCTTTGGAGATGCTCAAGTGCTCAAGTCATACTTCTATGCCATTTCTGACTTGTCTGTTGGAGCAAGGTATTGTTTGAAGAGCTTTGTTGTCAGAGGTAGTTAATAAAGTATTGAAACCTGAAGCAGGAATTAGCTCGAAGTGTTTTCTCATATTCTTAAATAATGTAATATTAGCATATTGTAAAGCATTGCATGAGCACTAACAATTGAGCACACTAAAAGAACAGACTTAGAGTATAATACTTGACTTGCTCCAGACCAGGAGAATATGGGTACCAGCTAAGTTTATTTTTATAGGCGGGTAATAAAAACTCATGATTGTAAATTGTAAACTCATGAAAGCAGTGTTCCAAAAAAAATGAGGAAGATAATGTGCAATCCATTTTTGACAATAGAAACAAGAAAAAGAGTTCTTAAATGTTATGTGCGTGCCAAAATGGCACATATTGCAGAAATCACTGTTTCTAAAATCAATGGCTCTGTTTCCATAACAATACTTTTTACAATGACAGCTTATCAAGCCATTGATCAACCTCCTTAGTTGCCTCTTATGACATTCCTGGAAGGTCACAGTATCACTATTCTTTACTTCCCTCATAATGAAGCCCCGGTAACTCACGGTTATAATACACAACAATATAAAACTTGACAATGACACTAGATGAACATCTAGTTTCAGAAAACTGTTTCTGAGGCGAAGGTGTGGCTCCAAGCAACAGAGCTGGAAGCTGTCAGCGACCCACAGCTGATGGCTTGCGCCAGGATCGGTGAACCAAAACCATCCAGACCCTGCTTCACCTCTCCGCGATGTCTCTAGTAACAGACTAACCTGTCTAGTCTGGCCAAGCGAGCAGGGATCGAAGAGGGAAGACAACCCAGTACTCAAAAAATGTTGTGCTGAAGTTGGATGTGTTGGGCCGAAAGGCGCAAATATAACAGTTATACTGCAAACCACAACACAACGTAGACACATCCACTTAACGTCCTTTTAAGGATAGATGACGAAGAGGAATTCTGCTGTCTATGAATACTCTAGAATACTTTAGTCATCGGGCGAACGCAAGCAAGCAAATGTTATGTAGAGCCAGTCTTAACATATGGATGTGAATCATGGACAGTAGGACAATAGACAAGAAAATCACTGGAGTCTGTAGAAATGTGGTTTTACAGAAGAATGTTGAGAATACCATGGACAGCTAAGAAGAGTAATAAAAACATTCTGAAAGAGGCCAAAGCAAAAAGAGAGCTAATTTCCAATATTAGGAAGAAACAATCATCATTTTTTGGCCATGTAATGAGAAGAGAATAGCTGGAATATATTGTAACAACTGGGAAAATTGAGGGACGAAGAGATAGAGGGAAACAAAGAAAAAAAAATACCAGACAGCTTAAGAGAATGGCTTGGCAGAAGGTCAACAACAGAAATGATAAATAACTGTCAAGATCAAAAGTTGTGGAGAGACATGATCATCTATGCCAGTAGGCCCGGTACTTGATGATGAATAAAAACTCTGACCTTGAACTCCTTGTGGTGGTTGTATTGTAGAAGCAACCTTTATTGTTGGATCCTATAATAAGTCCTCCCAGCAGATAAGGTGTTGTGCAGATAATTTTATTGAGTATTCTTTCTTTTATCTTTCTGGAACTCACTCAAAGACAACTAAAGGGATGGATAGTTCTCTTCATTATTGTCCTTAAAAGGATGTCAAGTGGGACTTTAATATTTGTATTGTGGTTTATTTATGCCTTTCAGCCCAACACATCCAACTTCAGCCAAACACATCCAACTTCAGCATGGCATTTTTGAGTTCTGTGTTGCCTTCCATTTTCGATCCCTACTTGCTTCACTAGACTAGGCTTGTTAGTCTGTTTCTAGAGACACCTTGAAGAGGTGGAGTAGAGTCTAGATGGTTCTGGCTACCTATCCTAACGCAAGCAATCAGCTACAAGTTGCTGCTATCTTCCAACTCTGTTGCTGTCAGTCACTTTGCCTCCTTATGGGAGTAAGTATAATGTTAGTTTTGAGAGTGCATTTGTTCTTTTGAACCTAATGTCCTAATATGCCAGACAGAATTGAACTGAAATAGTTCTGTGTCCTATAATTGACTGCTGCCATTTGGTACAGCGAACTAAAACTGATCAAGATCCTAATTCAACTTCTCATGGTAGAACTGAAAGCAAACTAGTCTGGTCACATGAATATTAATTTTTGAATGGGGCAAGCAAATTTAGTTTCTAAAAATAATGCGGTGCTGCAGGTGGATATACAGGCTGAAAGCCTGAAATATTGCAGCTCACTGTATATCAGAACACAGCATAGGTACCTGTGCAACTCATATTAATGTTCACATCATCATCATCATGTGCCACACTGGTTGACGTAGCCGATCATGTCCTTCCACTATCTTTCTATCCATGGTGCTTCGTATCAATTCTTTTGTTGACTGTTTTCCTTACCGTGACACTAAGCTATCTAGTATTTTCTCTCTTTGTTGTCTATGATATCTCTTTCCCTTTATTTTGCCAGTTTTAATTAAGTATTCCAAATTAGAAAAAAAAAAAAATTAAATGTTCACATGTTGTGCTCTTTCCATATGTTTGAAGCTGACTTCGGCTATGTTCATATTAACCAAGAAGGCTCGTATTTTGACAATTTATTTTTTGTTATCAGGTGCAAATGTAATGGCCATGCTCGTGAATGTGAAAAAGTCAGAGGTCAAGACCTGGAGGTCAGGCTTCAGTGTGTGTGTGAGCACCATACCACAGGGAAGGATTGTGAAAAATGCCTGCCATTCTACAACGACCGCCCTTGGGGGAGGGCTATAGAGAACGATGCTAATGAGTGTCACGGTAAGGAACAAATAAAGAAATGTATTCAGTATCATCATCATTGGGTGCCATCTCCGCATCGAAGGTTGACTACCATTGAGCACCATTCCACTCTGTCACTTGCTTCGATGATGCAGATTGTCATAGTCTGACTTGTCCATATTTTGATGTTACTCGTCCATGTTAGTCTTGATCTGCCTCTTTTACCTTGCATTTTCCCTTCCAATATTACTTTTAGTAGGCTGTTGTGTATTCAGTATACAGATCGAATAGCGAAGTAATTACATAGTGAATCTGTTACCCACAGATAATTGGTCTGTCTCCTTACAGTCAGGTCATTTTACCCAGCCATAAACAATGAGAATGTCAATGATAAGCAGAGTCACCATTGTCTACGTCCCTGGACATGTGGGAGTCTGGGGGAATGAAAGAGCGGACGAGTTAGCTAGTTGTGCTGTCGTTGAAGATGGCCAACCAATGGATCAGGCAGACATCATTAATGTCGGAGGCGAAGGCGCGCCTCACATCAGCAGAGCTGGAAGTTTTTTATCGACCCACAGCTGATGACTTGTGCCAGAATTGGTGAACCAGAACCATCCAGACTCTGCCCCACCTCTCTGTGGTGCCTCCAGTAACTGACTAACCTGTCTAATCTGGCCAAGCGAGTAAGGACCAAAGAGGGAAGACAACCTGGTACTAAAAAAATGTGCGGAAGTTGGATGTGTTGGGCCTAAAGGTGCAAATATCACAGTTATACTGCAAACCACAACACTACACAGATACGCCCACTTAACGTCCTTTTAAGGGCAGATGACGAAGAGGTGTACTTCTTTAGTCATCAGGCGAACTGAAGCAAGTATCATTAATGTACCCCTAGATCGAAGAAACAACCTTCACCATCATGCAGCATAAAAATAAACGAGACAAATCTGAAACAAGTGCAACGTTTCAAATACTTGGGCACAATTATAGCATCATATGGGAGATGCACCACAGAAATAAAAAGCAGAATAGCTCAGGCCAAAATAGTATTTCAGAAAATGAAAAATATCTTATGCAACAAATCTATGTCAATAAAAATTAGGAAGAGAGTTCATCGGTGCTATATAGAACCAATTCTGACCTATGGAAGCGAATCATGGACGGTAGACAAACAAATGAAAAGACGATTAGAGGCCATAGAGATGGGATTTCTCAGAAAAATGTTGAAAGTTCCCTGGACAGCTAAAAAGACCAATGAGGAAGTTCTTAAAGAGGCCAACACAAAAAGGGAGCTCTTAAAAAACATCAGAAAGAAGCAATCAACATTTTTCGGGCACATCATGAGAAGAGGAAAGTTGAAATACTTGGTTACAACTGGCAAAATAAAAGGAAAGAGAGATCATGGACAACAAAGAGAGAAAATACTGGATAGCTTGGTGTCATGGCATGGAAAACAGTCAACAACAGAACTGATACGATGCACTGTAGATAGAAGATTGTAGAGGGACATGATCACCTACGCCAACCGGTATGGCACATGATGATGATGATGATCAACATCAAGAAAAAGTCTTCATTTCCACAACATTAAATGCTACAGTTTAGTACTGCGATGTCAAGCACTGCTCTACTACATAATTTGTTATGAAACTATCAGTCCCTTTATATTATACATATTTGTATGTGTGTGTGTACATACATATGTTTGTGTTTTTTTTTTACCACATAATTTAACCCTAGATTACTATACCGTTGTAAAAATTACAGCAATAAAACACACATTCTTCCAAATGTGATAGTTTACTAGGGTCAAACATTCCCCCATTTTCCAGAAATTGGTGCCCCTCCACCCCCCAACCTTGTTTTTGTTTTTGCTGTGACCAGGGATATTTCCTCGGCCATCAGACATTGTGACTCAGGAGATGCAGCGAATAACGCTATGCGGTAGCCGAACTTACTAACAGTCTTAACAGTGATCATACCAATCGACACTGTAACATGTTCGATCCATGAGGTGAAACTCAGGTTTCAACCTGAGCCAGGGAATCTGAATCCCAATATCTCACATAGTGTAAACACATAGCTGTGTGTCAAAAGTTCAGAGAAATTTACTATCATTAGAGCACTTAATGTTACAGTTAAGTGGTAGTAATTTTTGCTATGGTACCTTAAACAAATTAGTCATAGATAGACATCATAATTACAGGTTAATGACATTGAGGTGTATCTCCTGTATTTACAATTGAAAGAACAGCAGCTAATATGGGAAGATTAGTTTGAAAAAATTAGGAATGGGACACCAGCCTAGCACTGCTCCAGTCAATCCAGTTAAAAAAAAATAGAAGGTAATGGCCTGCTGAGTTTTGAGAAGGAATTAACATTAAGTAAGAGCAGTCGTTTCTTCATGACTAAATTCTGTGGCTTAATTTGTTGCAGTTTATGATCATACATTACAGGGCATCTTTTACTTTAGACAAAAGCATTTATGTTTTCTATAAAAGAAATGCCTGTAAATCTGTTTTTATATTTTACCAAATTTATCTTATATTTATACGTCATAAATGAACATGTTTAATGCTTATGGAAGTTATTTTTAAAAAAAATTGGCAAATTTTTTTTTTTTTATATTTTCATGCAGTCGGACAATCCCGGTAAGGATATTGTATATACTTTCCACAGATTGAGTTTTTCTGTTTTTATTTTGTGTTATTCCTAAAATGAGTCTATATCTTTTTGTGTACTACTTATTATTTATATGCTAATACCGACATCCTGAAGACAAAGTCAAGACTCTAGATGTGTACAGACAAATAAGACACATGAATCATAAAAATAAAATCAGGCTAATAAAAGTAGGCTTTTAGAAGTAAAGTAAGCTGGATAAAGAATTAAGATCCATTACCCATCGGACCTCACTGTAGATATGGCTCACTATTTGACTTTATATGTTGGATAGGCGGTGGGAACAATTGAAGGCTATGCATGAAAAGTGTTTTTTGCTGCAGTTTCCTCATATTCCAAGTCCGGCTTGTTGCAGGAGCTACTGAGTTAAGTGCTCTGTGCACACCGTGAGCTGTGTGCCTCATCCGTTTTGATCATGTTTCGATATTCCAATTGTTTACGATGAATGATGATATCATATGACTGGGAATAGTTGGCTGTGTTCACTTCCTGCGCAGTTTTGCCTTATTTGGCATGTGCTGAGACTGCTACGATAGGGGACTACATTTACCTTTCTTTGTTTGGGAGATGAGATATTAATTTGGATGATTACGCTGGCATGGGCGGTTGAGCAATTATGGATTTTAATTCGTTTGCAGTGATACCGTGGCCTTCCATAACCAAACCAAACTATCTGACTTGAATATTAATCTATTTCTCTTTTATTCTTTGAACTTGCAAAGTGAGCTTAACAATGGCAATAGGCATGAGATTACATATAAATATAGAATCATGCAAGCAGCTGCTGCAGAGCTGGTATGATATAGATGAGAAATAACGTATAAATTGTGTGTTGTGGCATTGTAGAAATATGAGGTGTGTTCAAATGAAACCCATCCATTGGCTGTATTACAAGCATATGTGAGGTAAATCAGCAGGTGTCGCAGAATGAAATAAAGCACATATTATGAAGCAGGTACTCACCAGTACATCGGTGCTATAAAGAACCAATTCTGACCTATGGAAGCGAAGCATGGACATTAGACAAACAAATGAAAAGACGATTAGAAGCCATAGAGATAAAATTTCTCAAAAGAATGTTGAAAGTTCCCTGGACAGCTAAAAAGACCAATGAGGACATTCTCAGAGAGGCCAACACAAAAAGGGAGCTCCTAAAAACATCATAAAGTAAATCAACATTTTTCAGGCACATCATGAGAAGAGGAAAGTTGAAATACTAGGTTACAACTGGCAACATAAAAGGGAAGAGAGATCGTAGACGACAAATAGTGACTGGATAGCTTGGTGTCATGGCATAGAAAACAGTCAACAACAGAACTGATACGACGCACTATAGATAGAAGATTGTGGAAGGACATGATCGCCAACGCCAACCGGATTGGCACATGATGATGATGACGACTCACCAGTATTCTTTAGAAATAGACACTATGGGCATTTAGACATGCATCCTGCTGCTTGAGCAGATGCCATCCGAGAAAAATGATTTTGATTGCTCATTGAACCATTTTGTCACAGAAGCCACAATATCTGTATTGGAGTTGAATTGTCATCCATTTAGAGATTTTTTGTTAAAGTGTCAGAACAAATGGAAGTCACGTGGTAACAGATTGGGGCTGTAGGATGAGTGTTGCTAAATTTCCCAATGTTTCTTTGCTAATGCTTCCTGCACAGTGTTCGTGACATGTGAACAGTGTCATGCAAAAGAATCACACCATGCAAAAGCATGTCAGTTCTCTTTTTCTTGATGCCTGTAAGCAGGTTGTCTAGTGTGTCTTGATGGCTGTATGTAGGTTGTCTAGTTTGTCTTGATGGCTATATACAGGTTGTCTAGTGTGTCTTGATGGCTGTATGTAGGTTGTCTAGTGTGTCTTGATGGCTGTATGTAGGTTGTCTAGTTTGTCTTGATGGCTATATACAGGTTGTCTAGTGTGTCTTGATGGCTGTATGTAGGTTGTCTAGTGTGTCTTGATGGCTGTATGCAGGTTGTCTAGTTTGTCTTGATGACTGTATGCAGGCTGTCTAGTGTGTCTTGATAGCTGCATGCAGGTTTTCTAGTGTGTCTTGATAGCTGTATGCAGGTTGTCTAGTGTGTTTTGATGGCTGTATGCAGGTTGTCTAGTGTGTCTTGATGGCTGTATGCAAGTTGTCTAGTGTGTCTTGATGGCTGTATGCAGGTTGTCTAGTGTGTCTTGATAGCTGTATGCAGGTTGTCTAGTGTGTCTTGATAGCTGTATGCAGGTTGTCTAGTGTGTCTTGATGGCTGTATGCAGGCTGTCTAGTGTGTCTTGATAGCTGTATGCAGGCTGTCTAGTGTGTCTTGATAGCTGTATGCAGGTTGTCTAGTGTGTCTTGATAGCTGTATGCAGGTTGTCTAGTGTCTTAATAGCTGTATGCAGGTTGTCTAGTGTGTCTTGATGGCTGTATGCAGGCTGTCTAGTGTGTCTTGATAGCTGTATGCAGGTTGTCTAGTGTGTCTTGATAGCTGTATGCAGGTTGTCTAGTGTGTCTTGATAGCTGTATGCAGGTTGTCTAGTGTGCCTTGATAGCTGTATGCAGGTTGTCTAGTGTGTCTTGATAGCTGTATGCAGGTTGTCTAGTGTGTCTTGATAGCTGTATGCAGGTTGTCTAGTGTGTCTTGATAGCTGTATGCAGGCTGTCTAGTGTGTCTTGATAGCTGTATGCAGGTTGTCTAGTGTGTCTTGATAGCTGTATGCAGGTTGTCTAGTGTGTCTTGATAGCTGTATGCAGGCTGTCTAGTGTGTCTTGATAGCTGTATGCAGGTTGTCTAGTGTGTCTTGATAGCTGTATGCAGGCTGTCTAGTGTGTCTTGATAGCTGTATGCAGGCTGTCTAGTGTGTCTTGATGGATGTATGCAGGCTGTCTAGTGTGTCTTGATAGCTGTATGCAGGCTGTCTAGTGTGTCTTGATAGCTGTATGCAGGCTGTCTAGTGTGTCTTGATGGATGTATGCAGGCTGTCTAGTGTGTCTTGATGGATGTATGCAGGTTGTCTAGTGTGTCTTGATAGCTGTATGCAGGCTGTCTAGTGTGTCTTGATAGCTGTATGCAGGCTGTCTAGTGTGTCTTTGTAGCAGATGTCATTGATGTTTATACCAGACTCTTTAAAGTCTGCCAATAGAAGCCCATTCAAAAATGCAGTTAGCATAACTTGACTAAAGGAAACCTCTGACTTGAATTTTTTAGGTTTTAGCTCTCTGGGATGCTTCTTTTGCTTGCTCTCTGTTTTGTTGTCCACTCACTTTTGTCACCATACAATGCTTGCATTCGGCAATGAGTGTTGGCATTCTTCGGTTGTTAGGAACTTAATCACTGCTTGCTGATCGACCTTGAATAGATTCTATATCACACTTGCCATTTTTCCAACAGTCTGCAGCAAAACCAATGAACACTACGTGGCAAATGAAGACATACACAGCAGCACATTGGTGTTTGCTTATTATGTCAGATGTGACATCATCATTCTCCATACATATGTCCACTTGGCGCAGCTCGGGTTGGTTTCGTTTGAACACGCCTCGTAAGATGGGACAATAATCAACACTTTGACTTATGAAGTCTTCATTAGTAAATAGGGACAAGAATATGGTGGATTACAAGAGTAAAGAGACAGAAATAATGATGAAATATGACAAGATACTTAACTGAAACCTATCGACTGACCCATCTGCTTGTCAACAAAACCAGAAGCTGACATGACATTGTCACGTGACTATGAATGTAGAGAGTGACAAAATTAGAAGACATTACAAGTATATCTAAGCAAGAGGGAACGATAGATACAGATTAGTGGGAATCAGAAAAGAGAAGCCAAGAAAACAAGTAGTGGGAAGGACACTAGGAGGTGATTAGGGAAGGGAATGGAAAGAATTTATCCCACATGGATGTCATGAACCTAACTGGGGTAAGAGACGGTTCTCAAAGAGTGAGAATATTTGATGTGTTTGTGTAAAAGATAGATGAGACAAAGAGAATATTTGATGTGTTTGTATAAAAGATAGATGAGACAAAGAGAATATTTGATGTGTTTGTATAAAAGATAGATGAGACAAGAGAATATTTGATGTGTTTGTATAAAAGATAGATGAGACAAGAGAATATTTGATGTGTTTGTATAAAAGATAGATGAGACAAAGAGAATATTTGATGTGTTTGTATAAAAGATAGATGAGACAAGAGAATATTTGATGTGTTTGTATAAAAGATAGATGAGACAAAGAGAATATTTGATGTGTTTGTATAAAAGATAGATGAGACAAAGAGAATATTTGATGTGTTTGTATAAAAGATAGATGAGACAAAGAGAATATTTGATGTGTTTGTGTAAAAGATAGATGAGACAAAGAGAATATTTGATGTGTTTGTATAAAAGATAGATGAGACAAAGAGAATATTTGATGTGTTTGTGTAAAAGATAGATGAGACAAAGAGAATATTTGATGTGTTTGTATAAAAGATAGATGAGACAAAGAGAATATTTGATGTGTTTGTATAAAAGATAGATGAGACAAGAGAATATTTGATGTGTTTGTGTAAAAGATAGATGAGACAAAGAGAATATTTGATGTGTTTGTGTAAAAGATAGATGAGACAAGAGAATATTTGATGTGTTTGTGTAAAAGATAGATGAGACAAAGAGAATATTTGATGTGTTTGTATAAAAGATAGATGAGACAAAGAGAATATTTGATGTGTTTGTATAAAAGATAGATGAGACAAGAGAATATTTGATGTGTTTGTGTAAAAGATAGATGAGACAAAGAGAATATTTGATGTGTTTGTATAAAAGATAGATGAGACAAAGAGAATATTTGATGTGTTTGTGTAAAAGATAGATGAGACAAGAGAATATTTGATGTGTTTGTGTAAAAGATAGATGAGACAAAGAGAATATTTGATGTGTTTGTATAAAAGATAGATGAGACAAAGAGAATATTTGATGTGTTTGTATAAAAGATAGATGAGACAAAGAGAATATTTGATGTGTTTGTGTAAAAGATAGATGAGACAAGAGAATATTTGATGTGTTTGTGTAAAAGATAGATGAGACAAAGAGAATATTTGATGTGTTTGTATAAAAGATAGATGAGACAAAGAGAATATTTGATGTGTTTGTGTTAAAGATAGCTGAAACAAAGAGAATATTTGATGTGTTTGTGTAAAAGATAGATGAGACAAAGAGAATATTTGATGTGTTTGTATAAAAGATAGATGAGACAAAGAGAATATTTGATGTGTTTGTGTAAAAGATAGATGAGACAAAGAGAATATTTGATGTGTTTGTATAAAAGATAGATGAGACAAAGAGAATATTTGATGTGTTTGTGTAAAAGATAGATGAGACAAGAGAATATTTGATGTGTTTGTGTAAAAGATAGATGAGACAAGAGAATATTTGATATGTTTGTATAAAAGATAGATGAGACAAAGAATATTTGATGTGTTTGTGTTAAAGATAGCTGAAACAAAGAGAATATTTGATGTGTTTGTGTAAAAGATAGATGAGACAAAGAGAATATATGATGTGTTTGTGTAAAAGATAGATGAGACAAAGAATATTTGATGTGTTTGTGTAAAAGATAGATGAGACTCAGAGAATATTTGATGTGTTTGTGTAAAAGATAGATGAGACAAAGAATATTTGATGTGTTTGTGTTAAAGATAGCTGAAACAAAGAGAATATTTGATGTGTTTGTGTTAAAGATAGCTGAAACAAAGATAATATTTGATGTGTTTGTGTAAAAGATAGATGAGACTCAGAGAATATTTGATGTGGGGGCCTCGGTAGCCTAGTTGGGAAAACCACCCGACTAGACTACCGATGTTCGGACAACCCGTGTTCGATTCCCGCTGGGAGCAGTGTGAATTGTACTCGTGGTTGGAAATTTAAAAAAAAATTACCCCCACGGTCGACCCAGCCGTTGGCAGAAATGGGTACCAGGGTATTATCCTGGGAAGGTGAGGAATGTCGCTTCGCATCTGAGTTTCGATGCTTGAGGCTACACTATACAGAAATATCCGAACATTTCTGGATAGGCGGCCGAGCACATATGGGTGTAAACTCGCGTGCTAAGACGCCGGTTCATGTCTCGTACTTTACCTTTTATATTTGATGTGTCTGTGTAAAAGATAGATGAGACAAAGAGAATATTTGATGTGTTTGTGTAAAAGATAGATGAGACTCAGAGAATATTTGATGTGTTTGTGTAAAAGATAGATGAGACAAAGAGAATATTTGATGTGTTTGTGTAAAAGATAGATGAGACAAAGAATATTTGATGTGTTTGTGTTAAAGATAGCTGAAACAAAGATAATATTTGATGTGTTTGTGTAAAAGATAGATGAGACTCAGAGAATATTTGATGTGTTTGTGTAAAAGATAGATGAGACAAAGAGAATATTTGATGTGTTTGTGTAAAAGATAGATGAGACAAAGAGAATATTTGATGTGTTTGTGTAAAAGATAAATGAGACAAAGAGAATATTTGATGTGTTTGTGTAAAAGATAGATGAGACAAAGAGAATATTTGATGTGTTTGTGTTAAAGATAGATGAGACAAAGAGAATATTTGATGTGTTTGTGTTAAAGATAGCTGAAACAAAGAGAATATTTGATGTGTTTGTGTTAAAGATAGCTGAAACAAAGAGAATATTTGATGTGTTTGTGTTAAAGATAGATGAAACAAAGAGAATATTTGATGTGTTTGTGTTAAAGATAGCTGAAAGAAAGAGAATATTTGATGTGTTTGTGTTAAAGATGTGAATATGTTTATGGTGTTTATGCATAGATGTAATTGATTTATTTAGATAAAAGATGGTTAAGATTAAGATGATGGTAATATTTGATCCAGTTATATAAAAGATGGTTGAGATAAATCACAAACTTAATACAGCTTTATAAGAGGAACAAATCAATCAAGCAACAAATTGTCAACTTCATAAAACAAAGTCGATAGCTCAGTGGTTAGTGAACTGGATTACAAAGGACAAAGGGTAGGGTTCGATCCCAACCGACAGCTTCTGGGTTCACCCAGCCTTAAATGGGTACCGGATTTTTTCTGGGAAAGTAAAGCAGCACGGGCGTAATACCGACCACAATACCCCAAAAATCATGTGCTGAAGGTCTGTAAAATATAGGGTCACTAACACCATATTTCCCTATACGCCACTTGGCGTGACGGGGGGTACTTTACTTACTCTTTTATAAAACAAAGTCTATATTATTTTATGATAGAAGCATGAGACTTAACTCCTCAAACTGTATGAGCTAAAGCATTGTAAGTACATGAACACATTTTTATAATAAAGTAATGAATCTTTATTTAAATGAATTTTTATTATTACAATCATGAATCTATATTTAAAATGGGGTTTCATTGGTTCTAATTTCATTGCCAGTTGTCACTTAAAATTAGATTTTCTAAATTCAATTTTGGTTGGCAGATAAAGATTTTTAGTTGCATTGTATATTTTGTTGTTGTATGTGTTGGTGTCGTACAATTTTATTCTGGTTTTTGTTTCTGTTTTTACCTTTTGTGTTCATACTATTACTGTTTTAGAAAGCTTCTTTCGTTTGTCTAGTGATTTAAGATATGTTAATTTATTGCCAGATGATCCATGTGTTGCCAATGTACATTCAAATCACTGTGTTGCCATTATGTTGTCTTGTTACAAAAGTATCCCTGTTATGCTGTCAGGTTGATATTGTGTTATTAATGGTAAAACGGTAAAGGTACAAGACTTGAATTGGTGTTAATATCACTCAAGGTTTTACCTATATGTGCTCGGCCACCTATCCAGAAGTGTTTGGAGGCTCCTTTCTAGGGTCGCCTCAAGCATCATATTTCACGACGAGCGAGGCACCATTCCTCACCTTCCCAGAGTATGAACTCTTTTATCTACATCTGCCAGCGGTGGGTGGGTTAACCACACTATTATCTTTTTTCCAACCACAAATATATATACACACATATATATATATATATATATATATATATATATATATATATATATATATATATATATATATATATATATATATATATGTGCTTCCAGTGGGAATCGAACACAGGTTATCCAAACAGTGGTAGCTAGTGGGGTGGTTTTCCCAACTTGACTACTGAGGCCCCCATGTTATTAATGGACATAAGGGTTACCATTGTGTTATCTAAGTGTTACCTTATTGCTGCTAAGAGATCTTAGAGTTGTCCTACTTGTACTATTAAGGAACCTAAGTGGTGCCATTTTTCTATTAATGAACTTAAATATTACCTGGGTAGTCCCAGAAGTAGGTATTACCTGGGAGGCTGGGTAGTCTAGAGGTACAAAGTCGGCTTCAAGACAAGAAGGATCTGGGTTCAAAGCCCACCGGAGGCGGTGGTGATAGGAAAAATTAATCTGTGGTGTTTTTATGATGTTAACCTCCCCTGATGTCTTTTGGTTAGTGAGATCTGATGTCTAGCCCTCTCAGTTAACTGCAATAAACAGTAAATCCTGTGTGTGTGTGTGTGTGTGTGTACTTGGACTTGAAAGTTAAAATAAACAAGTGTAGGCCATAAATATGGCTATGGCAAAGTTGTCAGCAAAACCTACTTACCCTGTGGATCCCAGGCCGTGCCACAGAATTGTGCACATGGTCAGGGTTCTCCTTGGATTTTCTTGAGGGGGATATCGGAGCACCCTTGGATTCATTACATTTTAACTTCATCACTTCCTTTTCCTGGAAAAACGCACATTTAAAACAAATAAGGCAACCGAAATGGTTTCAGTAACTGTTAGTTACTATAACTACCTTGGACATACTATAACCAGTGATGGAAAATGTATAACTGAAATAAACAAAAGAATAGGAATGGCAAAAAGTAATTTTAATGTCATGAAGGACATACTAACATCAAAACAAATACCACCAGAGCTAAAACTAAGAATAGCAAAATGTTACATCTTCTCAATATTCCTATATGGTGCTGAAACATGGACATTAGACAAGAAAACAGAACAGAGAATTGAAGCCTTTGAAATGTGGATATATAGAAGAATAGGTAGAATTGGATGGAAGGAAAAGAAAACAAATGACAAAGTCTTAAAACAACTAAAAATGAAAAGAGAACTTCTGAACACAATTAGAACAAGACAAATGCGATTCTTAGGCCATGTTAAAAGACACAACAGCCTACTGAAAGTGATCCTGGAGGGGAAAATACAAGGTAAAAGAGGCAGAGGCAGACCAAGATTAACATGGACGAGTAACATCAAAAGATGGACAAATCAACCGATCACAGCCTGCACCATCAAAGCAAGAGATAGAGCAAAATGGCGCTCCATGGTAGCCAACCTTCGTTGCGGAGACGGCACTCAATGATGATGAACTGTTAGTCTCTGCAAAACAGGTTACATGCAGCCATTTTGCATTGTTAGTTGGTGTAAGCAAGGTCAAACTTCAGTGCAAGCCAAGTCAGCTGCATGGCATGGGCAACAGTTTCAAATTACATCACCAAAAAGAGAGTGTCCACAGTCACTTCCATATCATAATCACTCAAACCGAATTGAAAAAGAAAATAAAAATCTGACAAAACACTGAAAAATTGTTTTAGTGATGGCAACTGTGGAAGTTTCAACTTGTTGTTGTCAGATTGTCTAAAGGTAAGTCTGTATGCTGTACCAAGAGTCACATTCATTCATGCTTATCATTTTAAACTAATCCTTTCCTTCAGCTTGTGACTGCAATGGTTTATCTGAGACCTGTGAGTTTGATGCAGACCTCTACCACCTGACTGGCCATGGTGGCAGGTGTACAGACTGCAGGGACAATACAGATGGTGTGCACTGTGAGCTGTGCAGGGCTAACTTCTATCGCAGAAATACCCAGTGCCTGAACTGTGGCTGTAACCCAATTGGTGAGAAATCTGGTGGCTCTCATATCATTGTTGTTATTTCTATCTTCTTATCACATCACCATTACCAGTATCATGTTATATCACTTATCATTTTGTGATAAGTTCAAGATTGGTAAAACAAATATGTGGACAAGTGGGACAGACCAAAACTCCATATCCTTTAACACTGCAGCCACTGTAACAAATTACCCATACAAAAAGGACAAAACTGTATGGCTGTCAGTATCATGTTACATCATTTATCATTTTGTGATAAAATATGTGGACAAGTGGGACAGACCAAAACTCCATATCCTTTAACACTGCAGCCACTGTAACAAATTACCCATACAAAAAGGACAAAACTGTATGGCTGTCAGTATCATGTTATATCACTTATCATTTTGTGATAAAATATGTGGACAAGTGGGACAGACCAAAACTCCATATCCTTTAACACTGTAACAAATTACCCATACAAAAAGGACAAAACTGTATGGCTGTCAGTATCATATTATATCACTTATCATTTTGTGATAAAATATGTGGACAATTGGGACAGACCAAAACTCCATATCCTTTAACACTGCAGCCACTGTAACACATTCTATCTATCTATTGACCTTTCGAGCCGTAACCGGCCCATAGGGCGTAGACCAAGATACACCTTCTCCTATATGAATTTTTGTTCTAGCAGTTTTCTTTTAAATATTTAAATATATTTAAAAGAAAACTGCTAGAACAAAAATTCATATAGGAGAAGGTGTATCTTGGTCTACGCCCTATGGGCCGGTTACGGCTCGAAAGGTCAATAGATAGATAGATAGTTTTCTTTTAAAGATATTTTATCAAATCTCGCCATCTGTCTCTGTTCTGTGCAAGCAGTTCTATCTCATTGAGGGAGCCGATTCCTGCTGCTCTTGCCTCTCTCATCAATGTTCTTCTCAGTGTCTCTCTGGGTCTTCCTCTTTTTCTTTTACCTGTTGTTTCCCATATGAGGGCTTGCTTTGCTATTCGATTATTATCTCTTCTCATCACATGTCCAACGTATGACCATCGTCTTTTCTTTATTACTGAAGATATTAGTGGTTGATTGGCGATTTCTCTAATTTCCTCGTTTGTTTTGAATTCGTTCCATTCTATACCAAGTATTTTCCTTAGACATATATTTTCGAATGCGTTCAACTTTGTTTCTATATCTCTTGTTGTTTTCCAGCTTTCACACGCATACGTAAGGGTTGATAGTACATTTGATTTGAATAGCCTAAGTTTTGTGTTTGTGCTGATGAGTTTTGATTTCCACAACTTTTCAAGGCTTCTGAAAGACATTGCTGCTTTAGCCATTCTGATTCTAATTTCTTTGCTCGTATCCCCTTCTCGATCAATGTGACTTCCAAGATAGATAAAGTGATCGATCTCTTCTACTGGTTTGTTTTCCATGTATATTTTGTCACTTGTTGGAATTAACACATTACCCATACAAAAAGTACAAAACTGTACGGCTGGCTCCCTGACAGAAGCGGTTACAAAAGACAACCAGACTTAAAAAAGATCATTTTGGACATACAATAACCAGTGGTGGAAAGTGTAAAACTGAAATAAACAAAAGAATAGGAATGGCAAAAAAAGTAATTTTAATGTCATGAAAAATATACTAAGATCAAAACAAATAACACCAGGGCTAAAACTAAGAATATCAAAATGTTATATCTTCTCAATTATTCCTGTATGGTGCAGAAACATGGACATTAGACAAGAAAACAGAAAATTGAAGTTTTTGAAATGTGGATTTATAGAAGAATAGGAAGAATTTGATGAAAAGAAAAGAAAACAAACAAGTTAGTCTTAAAACAACTAGAAATGAAAAGAGAACTACTAAACACAATTCAAACAAGACAAATAAGATTTTTGGGGCATGTTAAAAGACACAGCAGCCTAGTAAAAGTAACCTTGGAGGGGAAAATGGAAAATACAAGGTAAAAGAGGCAGCAGTAGACCAAGACTAACATGGATGAGTAATATCAAAAGATGGACAAGTCAGCCTATAACAACCTGCACTATCAAAACAAGAGACAGAATGGAATTGCACTCCATGGTGGCCAACCTTCAATGAGGAGATGGCACTCGATAATGATGATGATAATCAATGTAGCAAGAATTCCGCTGAAGCTACAAGTGAGCACAATCTGGGTAACTCGACTCAAAGCAGCATTGAAAGAATATTATATAAACACTGCCACGAAAGATTTGAACTTGTGCAAAGTTCAGGCTTGTTGCCAATATGAACAGGACAGGTGTGTTCTAATACCTTATGTTCGAACATAGCAAACCAAGTCAAATTATGTCTACCATCTATAGAAAGATCGCACCAACAAACGAGTTGCATAGTTTAAAAGTTTTAGTGTGAGACAGAATCTGAACCAGATTAAGTCGTAGATTTAACTCTCACTCCCTAGAGAAAGTTACAACACAGATAACGAGGACAGACCACAGGAATGAATAAAGATCTGCAGTAGCCCACCAAACACACAGATCAAACTTGTTTCACTTATAAGAATCGCAACAATATCAAGTCATCAAATCAAATCTCATGCTATTGTGAGAAGTGCTGTAACACCCAGAGAGAAGATTGACAGGCAAGGTGTAACGTACAAAACTGCCCTAACCAACCCACTGTTCTTGATGTGAAAAGGTTACGCGAAACGCTTATCGTTCGATCAGGGGACATGGCGCAATACAAATTTTTTTACCTGAAGGAAGGAAATCTTGCTAGCCATCTTGTGACACAACACATACTTTTGTATCTGAAGGAAGGAAATCTTGCTAGCCATCTTGTGACACAACACATACTTTTGTATCTGAAGGAAGGAAATCTTGCTAGCCATCTTGTGACACAACACATACTTTTATACCTGAAGGAAAGAAATCTTGCTAGCCATCTTGTGACACAATACATACTTTTATACCTGAAGGAAAGAAATCTTGCTAGCTATCTTGTGACACAACACATACTTTTATACCTGAAGGAAAGAAATCTTGCTAGCTATCTTGTGACACAACACATACTTTTATACCTGAAGGAAAGAAATCTTGCTAGCTATCTTGTGACACAACATATACTTTTGTACCTGAAGGAAGGAAATCTTGCTAGCTATCTTGTGACACAACACATACTTTTATACCTGAAGGAAAGAAATCTTGCTAGCCATCTTGTGACATGACACATACTTTTTTTACCTGAAGGAAGGAAATCTTGCTAGCCATCTTGTGACACAACACGTAGTTTTGAACCTGAAGGAAGGAAATCTTGCTAGCCATCTTGTGACACAACATGTAATTTTGTAACTGAAGGAAGGAAATCTTGCTAGCCATCTTGTGACACAACATGTAATTTTGTACCTGAAGGAAGGAAATCTTGCTAGCCATCTTGTGACACAACATGTAATTTTTGTAACTGAAGGAAGGAAATCTTGCTAGCCATCTTGTGACACAACATGTAATTTTTGTACCCGAAGGAAGGAAATTTTGGTAGCCATCTTGTGACACAACATGTACTTTTGTATCTGAAGGAAGGAAATCTTGCTAGCCATCTTGTGACACAACATGTAACTTTTGTACCTGAAGGAAGGAGATTTTGCTAGCCATCTTGTGACACAACATGTAATTTTGTACCTGAAGGAAGGAAATTTTGCTAGCCATCTTGTGACACAACATGAACTGGACTTTTGTGAACTGGACTACAAAGGACAAGAGGTAACGTTCGATCCTAACTGACGGCCTCTGGTTCACCCAGCCTTTAATGGGTACCAGATTTTTTTCTGGGAAAGTAAAGTGTCACGGGCGTAATACCGACCACATTACCCCAAAAAATCATGTGCCGAGGGTCTGTAAAATTTTTGGTCACTAACACCATATTCCCTGTACACCACTTGGCGTGATTTTTTTTTATGGGGGGGGGGGGACCCGCCCCGCCCCCAAAGCAGCAATTCTTGTGCTATCGTCTGAGTGTCTTAGCATACGAATATCAGAATGAATTAGTGAAGAAAGTAGGCCTACTTAGTAAGGGTGAATTATTTGTGTGCTGTGTAACAGCAACAGAGTGATGTGTTGAATTAATGATATAGGTCTATGTGAACTGTGCACATTATTATCAACTAGAGAAAATGAACAATGAACATTTATTTTAGTTTATGAGTAGTAATAATAAGGAAAGTGTGTTCATTAAATTAGGTAATGGTGGTAAAAATGTGATTTTTGATACAATAAGTTATCTTGTGAAGTCCTCATGTTGTTAATAATCTATTTTTAATAATTAATGGATTGATTGTATACAGGTCTCATGTTATTTCTGACAGAAGCCAACACAGCATTATTCATTATTATGATTGTTTGTGATTGTTACAGCCATTAATGCTGATTTTTTAAAAACTTTATCAATGATTTTTTTTATTGTAGGTCTCATCACAAGTGAGCAAGCATTTTAACAAATTTATATGTATTAATGTTCAGTTTTGTTTATAGATCTTAGATATATAATAACAGACGTCCAGAGCAACAGCAATAATATCTCTCTCTCTCTGTGATCAAGACTTCCAGGCTCTATCATGAAGTCAGCTGTCTGTTTAAGTGATTCGATTATCATTGTTTTGTATTTCCCATGAGGAGACATATCAGATGAGCACAAGGATTACGGCATTGTTTGGGGAAAATACTGGGTCTCAAGTACTGCATTATATTATTATATAATAGAATATATTTTATAGTATAATATATAGAGCACATAATAATATAATGTTAACAATTGTTGATTATCTAATTATTTATTAATTTTTTTTTTTTTTAGAAATATGTAACTAATTTGTGGAGCCATTTATAGTTTAATCATATAAATATTATCATAATAGAATGGAGTAAGACATAATGATGGAGCACTTAGACAAATAGGTGACATTATTTATCGTAAGTTGTTTGCAGGAACATAGATTGAGATATAACTTCCGAAGAATTAAGAAGGTATTTTGGTAAATTTTGAACCCATCATCTATTGTAACTTGATAAGAAGACAAATCAGAGAAAATGTTGCATTTATCTTATTTTAAAATACAGAGGTATTGAAACAGATTTTCATGCTGCAAAATGATTTAAAAGTAGAAATTGCTGACACATACAAACATAGAAGGAATTCTAGATGTCTAGAGAATTGTAAAGGGAACTATTAGCAGAGAAATGTTAGCACGGGTGACAAGCCTCGAATATTCAAAATAAGACAGAGGAGAAATGTGAATAGTAGATTGTATGTTATAAATACAATAATATATATAAATAAATAATACAATAATAATAAATACAAGACTAACGTGGACAAGTAACATCAAAAGATGGACAAATCGGCCTATGACAACCTGCACCATTAAGCAAGAGACAGAGCAGAATGGCGCTCCATGGTTGTCAACCTTCGTTGAGGAGATGGCACTCAATGATGATGATGTTATAAATGTGAACAAACTCATAAGGAAAGAACGTGAATGGGAGGAGAGAACAGATTTATGATGTAAAGTAATATAACACAGCAGTAGAGAAAGTAAAGAAGAAATATTCAATAAGACAGTCTAAAAGAAAAGTAAAATTTAAAGATACATCTACACAAACAGAAGAAGATGAGGAGACAAAGTTCTCTACTCTAAAACAAGATCAGATAAGAAGGTAAAGAAAGGGATAGACAAATTAATGAGTTAAGTGAGAAACTGATGGAAAGAGATGATAAGGTTAGGATTCTAAAACAAACAAATAAGAAGAACCATAGAAAAGTTGTAGGTTTGACAGATAAAGCAAGTAGTATAGAAGCTACTAATAGAAGATTAATGAACCCTGATAAAACAGAGTGCACCTGTGACATAATAGCTTGCAGGTTATAAATAAACATGCAGAGAAGAAAATTAAAGAACTGGAAGAGCTTCAAGCATTAGAGAAGGCAGAAGTTGATAGATATGCTGGGGATATGAAAAACAAATTAGAAGACATGGCAGAAAAAAAAATAATGAACTAATAGACAATAATGAAGACAAGACTAGTTAACAGATTAGGACACAATTTTAAACTGTGGGAAGAAACTGCTAGGATATAGGAGGAGAGTGATAAGCTGAAGAAACAAAGAATGAACACAATTATAGATCAAGAAAAAAAGTAATGAAGTAATAGCCGAGGTAAAGTGTAAACAGAAATGTCCAGAAACTGATGGGAAGATACTTACAAAACAAGAAAGAATGATTGCTGCCATAAATAAAGTGCTTGAGAAAACTAAGGTATATAAAGCAACAGAATGCAAAGAAGAATGAAACTAAAGATAGAACAACTACTGGAAGTTTATCAAATACGAGATGTTAGTTATATACTTATGTGATGCATTGTCAACTGATTAAAAGAGACAGTTTTTCATCTTCTCCTTCTTTCCTTCCTATTTTCCTTTCAGTGTAGAGGGGAGATATAATTAGTGGTCTTTTGCTCCTTTGTTTGCCTCTGCTGCTGTTATATTCTTTAGTGTTTCCAATATTCCGTCAATTCATTTTTTTCATGATCGACCCCTGGGTCTGGTGTTCTTGCAATGTTTATTGGGGGCTTGCCCTCTGCCTTGTCACATGGCCAAATCACTTTATCTATTGTATCCTTATATATTCTATTACAGGGATATTCCTAGCTCATTTCTCAGTCCTTCATTTCCGATCTTATCTCTCAGGCTGATTCCTATCATTTGTCTAACACATTATTTTTCTTATTTTTTTGCATCTAGGGTCCAGAACTGGCATTGGTAGCACAACATTGGGATGAAGATTGTGCCAGTTGAGTGTGTTAAAAAAAACACAGTGAAGAGCAAAATCTCTATCTAAACATGCAGAAAACTGACATAATGTCCATTGACAAAACAAAATGCCGACCCAAAATCATAAAACGGTGAAGAAATTGAAATTGTAACAAACTATGAATATCTGGGATCTGTAGTAACTAACAATGGAGACTGCCAGAAAGGGATAAAAATAAGATTAGCAATAGGAACACACAAATTAAATGTCATGAACATGTGCCACATTACCAGCAAGGCAGTAAAATTAAAATTACTAAAGACATATATCTTCCCGTTAGCAATATACGTTATGAATCATGGACAGTCTTGCAAATAGCAAGGAAAAAAATCTATTCATTTCAAACAAAATGGTAAAGAAAAATCCTTAAGATATCATGGATAATGAATAAAGAGCAATGCAGACATAATAAAAGATTTCAACATTAAAAAGAACTGGCTTATAAACCATTTTGCCAAGAAAATTAAAATACTATTGCCACGTAAAAAGACACTGTGGGCTGGAAAGAACAATAATGGAAGGCATGGTTCCTGGGCATCCACAACATCAGGGACAGACCAAGAAGAAGACATCAAGGAGACCTTGAACATGACAACAGAAGAAGTGGGAGATGTGGCTAGAGACAGAAATTCTTTCAGACAGGCGGTGGTGAAAACAACATCCTGCAAAGGACATGTGATACAATGATGATGATTTACTGTTAACTCTTTTAGGACCAGAACAGGAAACAGGAATTTTCAGATTTGGACCAGAAAACTCGATTTTTTTTCCTGTTTCCAGAAATGTTACCATATACCTTTTTCATTTGACTACTTCACACAGTAATTAAGATAAATGTGGCATGTGTTATATATCACTGGAAAGGGAAATGGATACAGAAAATGAAAATAGTAATATATTTCTGATATGTCAAAATTTAAAGGAATAGTTATATTTAAAAAAAAAAAAAATATTCAAGGTAGATCATTTTAAATTTAAAATATTGTATTTCACTTACCAATTTCCATCCAGATATGTGTTGCTATCCATTTGTCTTGAAATATTACACAACATAATCCAAATTCCTCGAAAATACAGTTTATTTGATGAATTTATGTCCACAAATAACAAAATTATGCACATTTTTATAAATGATCCCAGAATAAAAATTTTTCCAATTTTTGTACATCACAACAATATTATTTACAAGTCAAGTTTATTATGTTTATTGACACATATGTACTTATTGTGTGTGATATTCCCTAAAGCATGTTTTAGCGCACAGATGTGGCTTATCCGGACAACCTGTACAATAATAGCTGCTTCGTTTTCTTACTTTCCGCTGCTCCGAACAATGAACACACTGCAGGTCTTTCCCATCAAAATCAATGAGATGGATGGCACCCTGATATCTCTGCGGCTTCGTGTTCCATTTTTTCCCCGGCTTCGATAAATCAACTTGAAGAAGGTTGTTAGGAATAGGTGTCTCTGCTCCTACTATGCTACACAAATCATAAATAAGCAGCTCCTTGAAATCTGCAAAAGGCATAGGCTTTTCGGTGTTAGGGCGGCTCAAGTTATATAAAATATGAGCATTGAGTTGTGTGATCTCAATTATCCACATAAATATTTTCTTCCACCACTTGACTGTCTTCCTTGTGTGGTTCCCATAATATGAGATCATCTGGTCTACTCTGTCACATCCATTCATTGAGTGGTTGTAGCTATGGATGGGTGATGGCTTCCTGACTTGACTCCTACCTTCATTTCTGACCTCATATGTGACACTTCCATGTGTTGTCACCAATTGGCAGGGCTTTTTGGATTTTTTATCCCTCCAGCTGACACACATAACTTGCTCCTCATCATTGATGAACCACTTTGCCTCATTCACTGATATTTTTTTATTTTTGACTTCTGCTGGAAATCCGCGTCTGTTGGAATTTAGCGTTCCAGTGTAGTTGTGATTTTTCTGCCGCAGAAATTGAACAAGTGGCAGGGAAGTATAATACCGGTCAGCAAACAAATGATGATGATCTGTGATGCCTTCCAGTAACTTGTCGAAAACTTTGACAGCATGTGATGAATGTGGGTCTGTTTCAGGCCTGTAAGCTGTGTCCGTACCAAAATATACCAGGAGGTTGAAAACGTATCCGGTGATTGAGTCGCAAAGTCCGTATGATTTGATATGATATTTTTTTGGCTTACTGGCATTGTACTGCTTGTACTTAAATCTTTCCTTGTAGCCTATAACCATCTCATCGATGCAGATATTTTCAAACGGATAAAACGCTTCTTGAAATTTTTCGATCAATGAATTGATGAACGGCTCAATTTTACATTTTCCAGCCGTATCAGGACCAGCCGCATGAAGCATAGATTGATAAATGAGTAAAAATCTTGTCCGACTAAACATGCACCTAAACCAAGGACTACTTTTAAATGATTGAATGGACCAGTAATCCTTTATAGAATTTTTTGGATTCATTCCCATGGCAATCAGGACTGCCAGAAACTGAAAAAAAGTATTACGGTCCAGCGGTGTCCATTTAGCAAAACTGGAATACCTGCGTACAGGAGTACTCAATTCCATTTTTTGCTGAGCATAACTGTTGATATTTTGAATAAGATTGTCAACAATTGTGTCAGTCAACAGGCTCAGAAAATACTTGGAAAGTGAAGCATTTTCTGGAAGATCTAACTTACATCCAGAATTTATATTTTGGAAGCTAGATTTTCCTATGGTATCTCCATCTCTGGCTTCATGACACCCATCAGCAGGCTTCCTAGCCACATCTGTCCTGTCAGCTTTGGCTGACAGAATAGTATCAGTTTCATCGTCAGAATCACTGCCACTAAATTCCTCTGAGTCACTGATAGTGCTGGACTGGAGGCATCGATCAGCTAAACCTAAACAAGAGTTAGAGAGTCTTGGTTTCTTACCACTCGACTTACCACTCGACTTACCACTACGATTATCATGACTATCACCACAAAAACTCTCGTCTGAATCTGAATAGTCCATTTCTGATTCACTAAATAACAATGTTTCGAACATAGATCTCGCTTGTTCTGCACTATATCGTTTTGGGCGAGATGTACTGCAAGAACTACCAGCAGTGGGCGTGGCCATTTTGTGATAGAAATTTCATAAAAATAAACAATGAATATAAATGAATAATTTTTAAAGAATCAATCGTTGAAATACGATGATCCGCACCGGAAGATCAAGGAAAATAACTCTCACGACCGGAAATCAAGTATTGGTTGAAACAAAAACGAAATTCGGTGAAAACGAAACAAATATTCAGCTACATCCAAAATGTCCGACATATCGGTGTTGTCCAAACGGATCATGCCGAGGACTCGGCGCCGGACCTGAAAGAGTTAATGCATCAGATTCTGTTCATTCTTTGTTTGGTGGAGTTGAGTTTAGTGCCAAGTAGCAAGAATTCTGCTGAGTGAGCACAATTAGGGTAACACGACTGAGAGTAGTATTGAGAGTATATTATATGAACACTGCCACGAAAGATTTGAACCCAGGCACCAGTAATGTTAGATTCTATTGTTTTGTCTTAACTGACCAAACAATCACAACAGTTGTTTTGGCTGATAACTGAATAGTTACTGCCTTCTAGTCTTCTTGATTTCATCTTGAGGAAGGGAATGTGATCTGCCTACTGAGGTCAAAAGCATTGGAAATTGAGATGTATAAAACACTGCATTATATTTTGTATTTTAAGATAATCACATTAATGGATCAATGAAATAATTGATGGCCAACTAGGGACTCATGGGGAGGGTGGTATTTCTGTTGTCAAGGTCAGCCTAATGCCCCTGAGGTCATACATTTTGCTGTGATGATATGACAGGAAACTCAATTGTAAACTTCCTATTTATGCTAAGTACAACCACGTAACAACATATTTAATTAACTGACAAATGATAAGGTCCTACAGGGAACTGTCAGTTGATTACGATTTTCATCTGATTTATCACTCTTTTGAAACAAGGAATAGATAATATCTATCTATTTTTTGACCTGTCGAGGCATGGCCGACCCATATGGCATTGACCAGATATTCTTTCCCTGTTTCGAAAGTTTCTTTCTAGCTGTCTCAATCCTTGCTAACTAAGATCTTTTATCCAATCTTGCCATTTGTTTCTGTTCTGTGCAAGCATCTTGATCTTATTGAGGGGATTCCTGTTGCCTTTGCCTCTCTGATCAATGTTCTTCTCAGTGTCTCTCTGGGTTGGCTTCTTTCCCTCCTACCTGTTGTTTCCCACATGAGGGCTTGCTTTGTTATTCAGTTATTATCTCTTCTCATCACATGTCCAACATATGACTATCGTCTTTTCTTTATTACTGAAGATATTAGTGGTTGATTGGCAATTTCTCTAATTTCCTTTTTTGTTTTGAATTCGTTCCACACTATACCAAGTATTTTCATGAGACATTTATTTTTGAAAGCGTTCAACTTTGTTTCTATGTCTCTTGTTGTTTTCTAGCTCTCCCATGCATACTTAAGGGTTGAGAGTAAGTTTGATTTGAATAGTCTAAGTTTTGTTTTTGTGCTGATGAGTTTCAATTTTCACATCTTCTCAAGGCTTTAGAAGGTCATTGCTGCTTTAGCTATTCTAATTCTGATTTCTTTACTTGTATCCCCTTCTCGATCAATGTGACTAACAAGACAGATAAAGTGATCAATCTCTTCCATTGGTTTGTATTCCATGTATATTCTGTCATCTGTTGAAATTAAGCTTTTCAATATCATCATCATCAAGTACCGGGCCTACAGGCGTAGATGATCATGTCTCTCCACAACTTTCGATCTCGGCAGCTATTTATCATTTCTGTTGTTGACCTTCTGCCAAGCCATTTTCTTAAGCTGTCTGTTATTTCGTCCCTCAATTTTTCCAGTTGTTGCAATATATTCCAGTTGTTCTCTTCTCATTACATGGCCAAAAAATGATGATTGTTTCTTCCTAATATTGGAAATTAGCTCTCGTTTTGCTTTGACCTCTCTCAGAACCTCTTCATTACTCTTCTTAGCTGTCCATGGTATTCTCAACATTCTTCTGTAAAACCACATTTCTACAGACTCCAGTGATTTTCTTGTCTGTTGTCCTATTGTCCATGACACGTATCCATATGTTAAGACTGGCTCTACGTAACATTTAAGAACTCTTTTTCTTGTCTAATGTTCTGGTGATTCATGATTATACAAAGAAGTTACGACGGTGGTTTTCTGTTGCCTTCCATCGGTTCGTTTACGGTTGGCTCTGCTAGCTTTTGACTAAAAAGTCTCACCCACAAGGCAGTTTTATTTCGGGGTACCCTCCCTTAGCCTTTTACTCTCCCGAGCTTACCTGCAAGGCAGCAGGGCAGCCACAGGTTGTACTGTTTACTTTTTTTCAAGATACATTTCAATATATATTTTTCTTAGAAATAATAAAGATAAAGGAAAAAAATGAACCAATCATCATAATCAATATCTCGTTATAGCTGTTCACTTTTCTATTTGAAACCAAGACATGATGAATGATTTCTGCCAGGTTCAATATTGCTCCAGTGTGATGACAATGGCCAGTGTCGCTGCAAGCCAGGTGTGGGTGGGCAGAGGTGTGATCGCTGTCTTCCAAACTATTATGATTTTGGTGATACTGGATGCAAGTAAGTGTTGTAGTCTGATTGCTTGTTGTTGTTGTTGTTATTGGTTATTGGTATGGAAGGCCCCGGTATCACTGCAAACGAATTAAAATCCATAATTGCTCAACCGCCCATGCCAGTGGAAACATCCAAATTAATATCTCATCTCTCAAACAAAGAAAGGTAACTGTAGTCCCCATCATAGCAGTCTCAGCACACGCCAAAAGACATAGGCAAAACTGCGCAGAAAGTGAACACAGCCAACTGTTCCCTGTCATACGATATCATCATTCATCGTAAACAATTGTATTATTGAAATATGATCAAAATGGATGAGACACACAGCTCATGGTGTGCACAGAGCACTTAACTCAGTATCTCCTGCAACAAGCCAGACTTGGAATATAAGGAAACTGCAACAAGGAACACTTTTCATACATAGCCTTCAATGGTTCCTGCCACCTATCCACCACATACCGGAAGTTCACGTCCTAAAGATAAAGTGATAAATCTCTTTATCACATCCTGTTGAGATTATCTTGTGTGTTCCACTTGTGGTTTTGTGTTTTTGAATGTTGAAGTGTCTGACAGCAATATTAATACAGCCTTACTTATATTCTTATAGTGTGCATTTTATGGGGAAAATTGTTGAGGAAAAGTGAGGAATGCGATGAAAAGCAATAAAATAACTAGTTGGATGTGCCATTAAGGCAAGAGGATAACAGTGTTGTGAGATAAACATCATTGAGAGATGGACAGCAAAACACAGCTCCTGCATTTCTTGCGGTAGTTACTAGAAATACATTTCACAGCTGGTGGTATGGGATGTGGTTCACTGGAGTCTGTAGAAATGTGGTTTTACAGTGTAGACGAGGATTATTGCTTCTTCTCTAGCAATCACTATCTGGTCATTTTACTGCAACATCTGGGGCATGGTACACTCAGGATCAGGCTTCACGCCTTCTCGTGGACTGACTTCGCGTTGTGTTTCTGCACTCGACACTCCAGACTCGTTCGTCGCAGGATCAGTCACCCTTCCAACACAGCAAGTAACAACACCAGGAATAATAAACAACAGTTTAATACATTAACAGATTGCACATACTGCCATGGCGTCCGCCACTAAGTCATGTATGATAACCAATTGTAAACAAGAACTTCTCTGGACAGACTTACTGGTGCATCAATAACACTTCACAATGATATGATTCACACCCCATGTTCACACCTTACAGCTAACTGCTGTTGACGATTTCTACAAAGGCACCTGGCACACAGCCCATAGTTCATCTTGAAACCTCAATACTGATGAAGGCCTCTAGTTATTTTATAACGGCACTCAGCCGACAGTCACATTGAACTCTTGCTAATAATGAAAAGTCCTATATTGATAATCACGGCACACAGCCGTTAGTTCATCTTGAAACCTTAATACTGATGAGGATTTCTAAATTCTGTCCTAATGGCACACAGCCGACAGTTCACTTGATATGTATTGTCTACATTAGACGAATTCTAAATTCTGTCCTAATGGCACACAGCCGACAGTTCAACTTGATATGCATCGTCTACTGATGAAGATTTCTAAATTCTGTCCTAATGGCACACAGCCGACAGTTCATCTTGATATGCCTTGTCTACATTAGACCTAGTTGCAATTAACTAACTTAGCTATCTCTCACTTGATGACTAGCCTGTTACTACGATCATCAGATCACTAGTTGTTTTAATCTATCTCTACCGTAACTTAGTGACTCAACTATCTAGTTCGACTACTGGCCACACACTAACCTGTAACCCAGAATCTGTTTCATACTGTTCCTTGCCCACAGTCTCGTTGTGTCCTGTCGGACACCACGTCTGCATCTGGCCTCGACTCAAGCTCGAATGAATCCTATTCTGCCCTTAGCCTCGACTCAAGCTCGACTGAATTATGTTCTCCCCTAGTTCTTTCTCTTCAATTTCGTTCACACCTGTCCCTCGCCTTGCACGCTTTTCTACCAATTCACCGCGCCCTAATTACATCTAGTGTTCCCATTATCTCCCCTCTCAACATCTCCTTAATTTTCATCATTACGTCCCCTTGACCACATCTCCCACCTATCACTCTTCTTCACCACCTTCCTACCCCTTTTTAGTTATTTATCCATCATAATAACTAATGTGTCCTATCATCTTCTTAATTTTCACTCTAACTTCTAATCGGAGCTGCCTTCACAATTTCCGTCAGGACCTCTATCTCTATTACTCCCCCTTTTTAACATATTGTCTCCGTTTGTCTGTATTTTCTTCTAGTTCACAGACCTCATATATGGGCCCTATGAAATCTGTAGACTAGGTATCTGTCTCTTGTCTATCTCTCATCGTCACCCTTTCTAATCTCTCACTATTCCTATTCCTACATTGCTCATTGCAATATTCTCTTATTGTTTACACAATATTTCTTTTGTGTAGCCTAAATTCCACCGGAACACACTGCCGGGACTACACCTTTCTACTTTCCTCGTTCTCATAGGCTCCCTCTTGTTGCCTACTTACTCTATGTAGCCCCAATTCTTTCGATTGGTACTTCGCTACATCTCCTTTTCCTTTCTGTAGCCTAATTAATCTCAGACTAGTACTCCGCTACCACTTCAACTGTCTCTACTCTTCTGTCGTCGTCTCCAGTCTCTTTCACCTAATATACTCTACCTCCTTCATCTCCTATTTTGTACTCTTAACTATTATTTCTGTGTTCTATAATTCACTATTATTCTATTCTTGTTCAACCAGTCCCTACCTAGCACCATCATTCTATTCATTTTCCTTATTATTACAAACTTTTGTTGCCGCCGCCTCCACAATTTATGATCTAATATCTCCATTCATCCTTCGACCTATAATTATCATATCTTCGATGACCTTTCCTCTCTCTATATCCATAATCATAAATTCGACTCTCTTTTCGATAACTTTTCCTATTCTCTCTATACCCGTAATCATAAGTTTGACTCTCTTGTATCTCGTCTAGCTCCTTATATAATTTTTCCTCTGACTCTCTTGTTAATCTTTCTATGTCTGCTGCTGTTAATTTCCACAGACCCTCCTTTGTTTCTCTATTTCCTGTGTCTTCTATTTTCTGTGCTTTCTCTGCGTTATTCATTTCTATTGATTCTATTCTATATGTTTTCTCTACTGTATGTATGGGACTTGGCAACATCCTTTCTATGTTGGCCGTGAATTTCTCAATCATCTTTAATAATTCACTTCCACTATCTTGCTCCTGGATTTCTTTGTCCCCTTTCATTTCCCTTACTAATAAACTTCCGTTATTATCTATCTGTGTTCCCTTATCCTCTGTGTTTGTTTGTCCATCTGTCATTGTCCACTTATTCTTTGCTTCTTTCTCTACCATTTGTGTCGCACTATCTCTACATTCAGTTACTTGTGTTTGTGTACCTTTTTCTTTTTTTTTCTTCTGTCTAACTATCTCCTCGTCCGTATCAACCCCTGCATCAATATATTTTCTCATGTCCCTATCTGCTAACCTTGTCTGTGTTTCCCTTGTCTCATGTGTCTTCCTTACTTTCCTCCTCTTGTTTGATTTCTTAGAACCTAACTTTTCTACTTTACTCATGTCATCTTCATCTGCCGTCAAAAATTCTTCATTGTCTACTGTTTCTGCTCTTGTGTCTGTTGTCCTAATAAATGTATTATTATGTTCCCTAATTCTCTTGTTTATACTGATACTATATAATCTATCTTCTATTTTATTATATAGTCCCTCTCTTCTTACTCCACTACTATTTACATATAATGGTTTTATCTTTTGGTTGTCTTCTTGTCTCACTTGTATGGGTGTAAAAATATCTACTTTTATTTTATCATTAGCTATATTATGTTCCTGTCTTATAATATTATTCACTATCTCACTATTTCTATATAATATTATCGCTTTATTTTTCTTGCTTACATTTACTATGAATTTACAATACATGATTTGACCAAATTTACCAAAATATTCTCTAATCTGTCCTTCCGTTATGTCCTTCCTCACTCCTGTAACTATTATCTTACAACTATTCGTTCTGTTTTTCCCTAACTGACACTGTCTGACTAGGTGTCCTATTTCCTTACACCTATTACATCTACTCTCCTGTATTCTATCTAGTCTTGTGTGGTCACCTCCTAACTCATCTGTTTTCCACCTGTTTTGCCACCTGTAACTTCCTTGATTAATTCCCACCATTTCCTATGTCAATCTGTAAGCTAAAATGGATTCAATACATCAGCCCCAAAAATGAGTTCAATATTCTAACACTTTTTCTTTTCACTTCAATATCCCCAAATTTCAATCAATAATTTCTCTTTTCAATCTCCAATCACAATTTTACAATTCAGTACCTCAACAAAAAAAAATTTTCAATCAACCATTTTACCATTCAGTAGCTCAAAAATGTTTCATCAACCGACCAATATTTTGTATAGTCAATTCACATTAACAATTTTACAATTCAGTAGCTCAAAAATGTTTCATCAACAGACCAATATTTTGTATAGTCCATTCACATTAACAATTTTACAATTCAGTAGCTCAAAAATGTTTCATCAACAGACCAATATTTTGTATAGTCCATTCAACATCAACAATTTTACAATTCAGTAGCTCAAAAATGTTTCATCAACAGACCAATATTTTGTATAGTCCATTCAACATCAACAATTTTACAATTCAGTAGCTCAAAAATGTTTCATCAACAGACCAATATTTTGTATAGTCAATTCACATTAACAAGTTTACAATTCAGTAGCTCAAAAATGTTTCATCAACAGACCAGTATTTTGTATAGTCCATTCAACATCAACAATTTTACAATTCAGTAGCTCAAAAATGTTTCATCAACAGACCAATATTTTGTATGGTCAATTCAACCTCAACAATTTTACAATTCAGTAAAATTTCCAATCACTGGACCAGCAACAATTGTTCTATTTAATACCAAAAGTTACAAATTCTACACTTCCATATAACCAATCAACAAAAAAAAAATTCCAATAACTCACCCAGCAATAATTTTCTATTCACTATAGAATCACCATTTTACAATTCAACCTAAAAAAAAAAATCAATTAATTGATCTGCAATAATTTTTTTTTCTTCTATTCCACTATCTCCGTCTGTTTGTCCTTTGCGTTGTGCCCTATTTCTCGCCCTATTATTGACTTAACATCCCCTCAGGCTTATAATGTACTTCAATAATCTTTAGCACCAACACAGGATCACCTTTATTCAATTTGAGCAACCTCTGCTGTTTAACTTACTCCTGCATAATAATTTCCCCTACAACAATGTTCAATTTATTAGTACACTTTATGTTGAATACCTATTGATTTGCCATGTTATTTATATTGTGGTGATCGAACACAAAATTTTTACATTACTCACAAAAATTTTCAATTCAATAGCAAAAAAAAATAATTTTAGTTCACTACACCAGAACTTTCCTACAAAAATTGTTAATTCAACACTGAGGAAACTTCCTAATAAATTACACCAAGGAGAATGTCAATTTAATACATAAGAAACCAATTTTCAATTCCATATACCAAAAAAAATTTTCCCCTTCAATACATCAGGGAAACAATTTCCCAATTCACTACACAAGGGAACCTAATTTTCCAATTCAATATAGGAGGGCACAAAATTTTCCAATTCAATGCACAAGGGAACAAAATTTTCCAATTCAATATCCAGGGAAAACAAAATTTTCAAATCCAATTGCTCAGGAGAAGAATTCCCATTCATCATCCAAGAAAAAAAATTCAATTTAATATGGAAGCAACAAAATTCCACTTCAATATGCCAGAAAAATGTCCAATACACAAGCAGTTTTTCAATTCAATACACCACTAATTTTTTTTTTCCAGTTCAATCCACAAGAAAATGTTCATTTCAATATACCAAAAATATATTCAATTCATTACACCAGCAATTTTTCAATTCCATATACACAAAATTTTCAATTCAATATTAGCCAATATTCAATTCATTACACAAGCACTTTTTCAATGTAATACCCCAATAATTGTCATAATTAAGTTATCTATTCAATACACAACTTTTCCCTTTGTTAATACACACTGAACACTCAAGAACACACAAAAAAAAATTGTCTTTTTATTAATTATGTACTTAATTAATTCTTACTACTCCTGTGTTGATGTTGGCCGCTTCTGTCGCTGCTGTTGTGGACGTTGGTGACCGTTCTGCGGTCTGTTGATGACAGGTCGCAGGTCCAATTATGTAGACGAGGATTATTGCTTCTTCTCTAGCAATCACTATCTGGTCATTTTACTGCAACATCTGGGGCATGGTACACTCAGGATCAGGCTTCACGCCTTCTCGTGGACTGACTTCGCGTTGTGTTTCTGTACTCGACACTCCAGACTCGTTCGTCGCAGGATCAGTCACCCTTCCAACACAGCAAGTAACAACACCAGGAATAATAAACAACAGTTTAATACATTAACAGATTGCACATACTGCCATGGCGTCCGCCACTAAGTCATGTATGATAACCAATTGTAAACAAGAACTTCTCTGGACAGACTTACTGGTGCATCAATAACACTTCACAATGATATGATTCACACCCCATGTTCACACCTTACAGCTAACTGCTGTTGACGATTTCTACAAAGGCACCTGGCACACAGCCCATAGTTCATCTTGAAACCTCAATACTGATGAAGGCCTCTAGTTATTTTATAACGGCACTCAGCCGACAGTCACATTGAACTCTTGCTAATAATGAAAAGTCCTATATTGATAATCACGGCACACAGCCGTTAGTTCATCTTGAAACCTTAATACTGATGAGGATTTCTAAATTCTGTCCTAATGGCACACAGCCGACAGTTCACTTGATATGTATTGTCTACATTAGACGAATTCTAAATTCTGTCCTAATGGCACACAGCCGACAGTTCAACTTGATATGCATCGTCTACTGATGAAGATTTCTAAATTCTGTCCTAATGGCACACAGCCGACAGTTCATCTTGATATGCCTTGTCTACATTAGACCTAGTTGCAATTAACTAACTTAGCTATCTCTCACTTGATGACTAGCCTGTTACTACGATCATCAGATCACTAGTTGTTTTAATCTATCTCTACCGTAACTTAGTGACTCAACTATCTAGTTCGACTACTGGCCACACACTAACCTGTAACCCAGAATCTGTTTCATACTGTTCCTTGCCCACAGTCTCGTTGTGTCCTGTCGGACACCACGTCTGCATCTGGCCTCGACTCAAGCTCGAATGAATCCTATTCTGCCCTTAGCCTCGACTCAAGCTCGACTGAATTATGTTCTCCCCTAGTTCTTTCTCTTCAATTTCGTTCACACCTGTCCCTCGCCTTGCACGCTTTTCTACCAATTCACCGCGCCCTAATTACATCTAGTGTTCCCATTATCTCCCCTCTCAACATCTCCTTAATTTTCATCATTACGTCCCCTTGACCACATCTCCCACCTATCACTCTTCTTCAACAGAAGAATGTTGAGAATACCATGGACAGCTAAGAAGAGTAATGAAAATGTTCTGAAAGAGGCGAAAGCAAAAAGAGAGGTGGTTTCCAATATTAGGAAGAAACAATCATCATTTTTTGGCCATGTAATGAGAAGAGAACAACTGGAATATATTGTAACAACTGGGAAAATAGAGAGAAGAAGAGATAGAGGGAAGCAAAGAGAAAAAATACCAGACAGCTTAAAGAGAATGGCTTGGCAGAAGGTCAAAAACAGAAATGATAAATAACTGTTGAGATCGAAAGTTGTGGAGAGACATGATCACCTATGCCAACAGGCCTGTTACATGATGATGATGATGATGATAGTATGGGATGTGTTAATAGATGAATGTATCACAGAAACAACATGCTTTCCAAATTTCATTTTTCTATATTAAGTGGTTTGGACAGGATGATGGAGTCCATAAATCAGTCAGGATTAACATTTATATACATACACACGTTTTTTTCCCGTAGTGGACATGATGCACTATTTTATATTGTTTTCCCATAGTAAATATTGTTTATATATTCACTTACAGTGTTTTAAAGAGTTGATATATCTTAATTTGTAATGACATTTCTCTGATTAGATGCAATGTAATTTGACAGTTATAATAATTTGTTCCTGAACACAGTTAGTTCTTTCAGGCCAGTGTCAACAAAGGTTAACAAGCAAACAAGTCCTCTAAGTCTTCAATTTAACAGCTTTTTAATAGGTAGCATCACAAGATAATTTGTGTATCATGTCAAACCTGAATAAAATGCTGGCTGAAATCGGATGCACTGGGCCACTGTCACAGAGCACAGTGCAACATTTTAACGGGTGTTCAATCAGAGTGGATCTGACAGACTCTAATTGTGATGTTCTGTCTGTGGGGGCGATCAACACACTTAACATAACAGCTGACTTCATGTGAGAGTCTGGAATCCCACTCTGATTGAGTCCTGATCGCAGAAAGAGAGAGAGAGAGAGAGTATCATGTCATTATACAGATATGATACCATTTTGAATGTTTTTGTATTTGGAACATTTACAGTTCATATTTTACTGTACAAATATGAAAACAAAATGGTGAAGGCAGTGTTTTTAAAGAAAAAGTTTTGTACTTAATTCTGACGGTTTGTGGCAGTGAACAAGGTGAATCTACTGAGGAGAGGGACAATTTTTCCATTTGACAAATATGATTGGGCTAGATTCCCCCCCAAAATGTGAACAATAATTAGTAAAACCATTAATTGCTTTTGTGTTAAAATGTGTTAAATTTCCTACTGTGTCACTGCTTTTCTCTTTTGTAAAACTTTTTTATTGTGTAAAACTATTTTATGTTTTACCTCCAGTCACAAAATGAGAGTATACTGTAAAATATTTAGTTAGTGTGCCATTTTGTGACTGCCTAGTACAGGTGGGCTAGAACTAGCAAAAATGTTGGCAAAGATATATGGCACTGGGAGTTGTGCAAAAGGATTGATCTTATATCTATATTTCTGAGATCATCATCATCATCAAGTACCAAGCCTGCTGGCGTAGATGATCATGTCTCTTCACAACTTTCGATCAAGACAGTTATTTATCATTTCTGTTGTTGACCTTCTGCCAAGCTATTCTCTTAAGCTATCTGGTATCTTTTGTCTTTGCTTCCCTCTATCTCTTCATCCATCAATTTTCCCAGTTGTTACAATATATTCCAGCTGTTCCCTTCTCATTACATGGTCACAAAATGATGATTATTTCTTCCTAATAATGGATATTAGCTCAATTTTTGCTTTGGCCTCTTTCAAAACGTTTTCATTACTCTTTCTAGTTTCTACTTTCTTTCTCTAGTGAGATATGTAAAATATATAACTATTTTCCTGATAAGTAGGATTGAAAATAAAAGGAGAGAAAAGTAACTAGCTTGATTCTTTTTCAGACCATGTGACTGTGTGCCTGCTGGAAGCATCAAGAATGAACCACGGTGTGATTCGAGGACTGGCCTTTGTTCTTGCAAAGAGAATGTTGAAGGACGACAGTGTGATAAGTACGTTTGTTTTAAAATGTTTATTTGTGATTAGCTTGAGCCATGTTTGCATCGATGAACATATGTTAGTGATGTGATGAGAAGAGGGGATAATCGAATAGCTAAGCAAGCCCTCAAGTGGGAAACAACAGGTAGGAGGAAATGAGGTCGACCCAGAGAGACTGAGAAGAACATTGATCAGAGAGGCAAAGGCAGCAGGAATTGTCTCCCTCAATGAGATTGAGATGCTTGCACAGAACAGAGACAAATGGCGAGATTTGATAAAAGATCTTTGCACGGATTGAGACTTCTAGGAAGAGTATTTAGAAAATTATAAAGAGTATCTGGGTCTATGCCCTATGGATTGACCATGGTTTGAACGGTCGATAGATAGATGTTTGCATCATCCACTTTAAGTTGATCAGGTCTGTTTCACGTTCATATAAACATTAATGTAAAGTGATAGTTCACAAGCAACAGAAATAGACTCACGATACAACAAAGCTTGCCCAATCATTGGACATATGTCTCTACTGCTGTCAAACAAGGAAATAACAATAGAGGTAAAATTGGCACTCTACAACACAATCTTCATCCCAATGTTGTGCAACTAATACCAGTCAGACCAGAAAAGAACAGAGCAGATTTAGTTAAATTCATCAATGTGTGTTCATGTTCTGGATGAATCATCATGGACAGACCAAGGAGAAGGTGGTTTCAAAACATCTTAGAAACATTGAACATGAAAACAGAAGAAGTGGGTGATCTTACTAGGGACAAAGATTCTTTCAGATGGGCTGTGATGAATGCAATATTCTGTGGGAGATTTGGCTAGGGATAAAGATTCTTTCAGATGGGCTGTGATGAATGCAATATTCTGTGGGAGATTTGGCTAGGGACAAAGAGTCTTTCAGATGGGCTGTGATGAATGCAATATTCTGTGGGAGATTTGGCTAGGGACAAAGATTCTTTCAGATGGGCTGTGGTGAATGCAATATTCTGTGGGAGATCTGGCTAGGGATAAAGATTCTTTCAGATGGGCTGTGGTGAATGCAATATCATGTGGGAGATCTGGCTAGGGACAAAGATTCTTTCAGATGGGCTGTATTGAATGCAATATTCTGTGGGAGATCTGGCTAGAGACAAAGATTCTTTCAGATGGGCTGTGGTGAATGCAATATTCTGTGGGAGATCTGGCTAGGGATAAAGATTCTTTCAGATGGGCTGTGGTGAATGCAATATCATGTGGGAGATCTGGCTAGGGATAAAGATTCTTTCAGATGGACTGTGGTGAATGCAATATCATGTGGGAGATCTGGCTAGGGACAAAGATTCTTTCAGATGGGCTGTATTGAATGCAATATTCTGTGGGAGATCTGGCTAGGGACAAAGATTTTTTCAGATGAGCTGTGGTGAATGCAATAATCTGTGGGAGATCTGGCTAGGGACAAAGATTCTTTCAGACGGGCTGTGGTGAATGCAACGTTCTGTGGGAGATCTAGCTAGAGACAGAAATTCTTTCAGGTGGGCTGTTTGAATATAAAGTTTGGCAAGGGACATATGACTTTATAATGATATGTTGTTGTAAACATTCATGGTGGCTACACTCATAAACTGCATTAACTTCGATGGATTAAAAAATTATAGGCTTTAAACTGAAGTGGAAAAATGATCTTTTCCAGAAGAGTTGCTCAGAAACTTTTGTCAGAAACTAACTCTGCTACATGAACTATCTTTCCTGGCCAACAGTCTGTGTCCTCTCATCAAGTACCGGGTCTGTTGGTGTAGGTGATCATGTCTCTCCACAACTTTCAATCTCGACAGTTATTTATCATTACAACATTGTTGACCTTCTGCCAAGCCATTCTCTTAAGCTGTCTGGTATTTTTTCATTTTGCATCCCTCTATCTCTTCGTCTCTCAATTTTCCCAGTTGTTACAATATATTTCAGCTGTTCCCTTCTCATTACATGGCCAAAAAAATGATGATTGTTTCTTCCTAATATTGGAAATTAGCTCTCTTTTTGCTATGGCCTCTTTCAGAACATTTTCATTACTCTTCTTAGCTGTCCATGGTATTCTCAACATTCCTCTGTAAAACCACATTTCTACAGACTCCAGTGATTTCCTTGTCTGTTGTTCTATTGTCCATGATTCATATCCATATGTTAAGACTGGCTCTACATAACATTTAAGAACTTTTTTTCTTATTTCTATTGTCAAAAATGGATTGCATAGTAACAAGAAAAAAGTCTTAACATATTGATGCTCTCTACTGCAACAGAAACATATATGACTGCATTGGTCATATTATCCCTTTATGAAGTATCAGCTTTAATTTTCCTTCACTTCATCTGGTTCACTATAATAGAGGATGATAGTAACATGATCTACTTTGGTTTAATCAATGTTCACTTCATGTAGTTCACTATAATAGAGGATGATAGTAACATGATCTACTTTGGTTTAATCAATGTTCACTTCATGTAGTTCACTATAATAGAGGATGATAGTAACATGATCTACTTTGGTCTCATCAGCCTTCACTGAATTTATTTGAACCAAGAATAATAACAACGTGGACTATTCAGATAGGCTTGTGAACAACTTTCTGTAAATCCATTTGAACAGAGAATGATAATAATGAAGTCCTCGTATATGCAGAAGTCAACAAACAGTATCTAAGAAGAATCATCAGTTAACACAAACACTGATAAAAGTGACTGAAGATGCCCATGCTTTGATTCCAATTAGTGAAAATGAAAAGTTAGTGCAAGGAAATTATTTGTCTTAGCTGGACTGATGTTATTGAATCGTTCAAACACATCATCCTCTGGCATGTCAATGTTTGAACTTGGTTCCCAGCTGCTCCGGACTTTTCTCTGTTCTGTGAGAGATCCCTAGTGCCTGAACTGTGAGAGATCCCTAATGTCTGTCCTGTGAGAGATCCCTAGTGTCTGTCCTGTGAGAGATTCCTAGTGTTTGTACTGTGAGAGATTCCTAGTGTTTGTACTGTGAGAGATCCCTAGTGTCTGTCCTGTGAGAGATCCCTAGTGTCTGTTCTGTGAGAGATCCCTAGTGTCTGTCCTGTGAGAGATTCCTAGTGTCTGAACTGTGAGAGATCCCTAGTGTCTGTCCTGTGAGAGATCCTATCCTATGAGAGATCCCTAGTGTCTGTCCTGTGAGAGATCCCTAGTGTCTGAATTGTGAGAGATTCCTAGTGTCTGTCCTGTGAGAGATTCCTAGTGTCTGAACTGTGAGAGATTCCTAGTGTCTGAACTGTGAGAGATTCCTAGTGTCTGAACTGTGAGAGATTCCTGGTGTCTGTCCTGTGAGAGATTCCTAGTGTCTGAACTGTGAGAAATTCCTAGTGTCTGAACTGTGAGAGATTCCTAGTGTCTGTCCTGTGAGAGATTCCTAGTGTCTAAACTGTGAGAGATTCCTAGTGTCTGAACTGTGAGAGATTCCTAGTGTCTGAACTGTGAGAGATTCCTAGTGTCTGTCCTGTGAGAGATTCCTAGTGTCTAAACTGTGAGAGATTCCTAGTGTCTGTCCTGGGAGAAATTCCTAGTGTCTGAACTGTGAGAAATTCCTAGTGTCTGAACTGTGAGAGATTCCTAGTGTCTAAACTGTGAGAGATTCCTAGTGTCTGTCCTGTGAGAGATTCCTAGTGTCTGTCCTGTGAGAGATTCCTAGTGTCTGTCCTGTGAGAGATTCCTAGTGTCTGTCCTGTGAGAGATTCCTAGTGTCTGAACTGTGAGAAATTCCTAGTGTCTGAACTGTGAGAGATTCCTAGTGTCTGTCCTGTGAGAGATTCCTAGTGTCTGAACTGTGAGAAATTCCTAGTATCTGTCCTGTGAGAAATTCCTAGTGTCTGAACTGTGAGAGATTCCTAGTGTCTCTGTCCTGTGAGAGATTCCTAGTGTCTGAACTGTGAGAGATTCCTAGTGTCTGTCCTGTGAGAGATTCCTAGTGTCTGAACTGTGAGAGATTCCTAGTGTCTGAACTGTGAGAGATCCCTAGTGTCTCTATCATGTGAGAGATTCCCTAGTATCTGTCAGGTGAGAGATCCCCTAGTATCTGTCCTGTAAGAGATTCCCTAGTGTCTCTATCATATGAGAGATTCCCTAGTGTCTCTGTCCTGTAAGAGATTCCCTAGTGTCTCTGTCATGTGAGAGATTCCCTAGTGTCTCTGTCCTGTAAGAGATTCCCTAGTGTCTCTGTCCTGTGAGAGATTCCCTAGTCGTCTCTGTCATGTGAGAGATTCCCTAGTGTCTCTGTCCTGTAAGAGATTCCCTAGTGTCTGTCCTGTGAGAGAATCCCTAGTGTCTGTCCTGTGAGAGATTCCCTAGTGTCTGTCCTGTGAGAGATTCCCTAGTGTCTCTGTCCTGTAAGAGATTCCCTAGTTTCTGTCATGTGAGAGATTCCCTAGTGTCAGTCCTGTGAGAGATTCCCTAGTGTGTCTGTCATGTGAGAGATTCCCTAGTGTGTCTGTCCTGTGAGAGATTCCCTAGTGTGTCTGTCCTGTGAGAGATCCCTAGTGTGTCTGTCCTGTGGAGATCCCTAGTGTCCCTGTGAGAGATTCTCTAGTGTGTCAGTCCTGTGAGAGATCCCTAGTGTGTCTGTCATGTGAGAGATTCCCTAGTGTGTCTGTCCTGTGAGAGATTCTCTAGTGTGTCTGTCCTGTGAGAGATCCCTAGTGTGTCTGTCCTGTGAGAGATTCTCTAGTGTGTCTGTCCTGTGAGAGATTCTCTAGTGTGTCTGTCCTGTGAGAGATCCCTAGTGTGTCTGTCATGTGAGAGATTCCCTAGTGTGTCTGTCCTGTGAGAGATCCCTAGTGTGTCTGTCCTGTGAGAGATTCCCTAGTGTGTCTGTCCTGTGAGAGATTCTCTAGTTTGTCTGTCCTGTGAGAGATTCTCTAGTGTGTCTGTCCTGTGAGAGATTCTCTAGTGTGTCTGTCCTGTGAGAGATTCTCTAGTGTGTCTGTCCTGTGAGAGATCCCTAGTGTGTCTGTCCTGTGAGAGATTCTCTAGTGTGTCTGTCCTGTGAGAGATTCTCTAGTGTGTCTGTCCTGTGAGAGATTCCCTAGTGTGTCTGTCCTGTGAGAGATCCCTAGTGTGTCTGTCATGTGAGAGATTCCCTAGTGTGTCTGTCCTGTGAGAGATTCTCTAGTGTGTCTGTCCTGTGAGAGATCCCTAGTGTGTCTGTCATGTGAGAGATTCCCTAGTGTGTCTGTCCTGTGAGAGATCCCTAGTGTGTCTGTCATGTGAGAGATTCCCTAGTGTGTCTGTCCTGTGAGAGATTCTCTAGTGTGTCTGTCCTGTGAGAGATTCTCTAGTGTGTCTGTCCTGTGAGAGATCCCTAGTGTGTCTGTCCTGTGAGAGATTTTCTAGTGTGTCTGTCCTGTGAGAGATTCTCTAGTGTGTCTGTCCTGTGAGAGATCCCTAGTGTGTCTGTCATGTGAGAGATTCCCTAGTGTGTCTGTCCTGTGAGAGATCCCTAGTGTGTCTGTCCTGTGAGAGATCCCTAGTGTGTCTGTCCTGTGAGAGATCCCTAGTGTGTCTGTCCTGTGAGAGATTCCCTAGTGTGTCTGTCCTGTGAGAGATTCCCTAGTGTGTCTGTCCTGTGAGAGATCCCTAGTGTCTGCTGCAGTCAGGCCCACTTTATGTGTGACATCTTGTACCCACTTTCTTGCCAGCATTCCTCTCTCTAGTTTGTCTAGCTCCTTGTCATTATGATCTCCATATATAGTTTCTATATCCAAATTCATTATTTCATTTTAAAATTAAATTTTAAATTAGCATTTCCTTGTTTTTATGTTACTTAGCAACCAGATCTTTGAGATTTAAGTTGTTGCAATATGGACACCTTTGCTCCAATCTTTTCATGTGGTTTCTTATCATACACTGTAAAGCTGTTCATTTTTTTGTATTCTAAAGCTCTTTGATCCATCCACAGATGTAAACCTGGCTTCTTTGGTATGAGGGAAGCTGATCCTTATGGCTGTGTCTCTTGTTTCTGTTTTGGTCACACCACAGAATGTACCTCAGCCTCAGGGTTCCAGGCATTCAACATCACCTCCAATTTTGAGACAGGTAAGTTGTATTGTACTTACAGCCAATGAAAGAGCAGAGAGTGAGTGGGTGACTGACAGATAAGTCTTATTGTACTTAAACATCAGCCAGTGGAAGAGCAGAGAGTGAGTGGGTGACTGACAAATAAGTCTTATTGTACTTAAACATCACCCATTGAAAATGCAGGGTATGAGTTGATTGACAAATAAGTCTTATTGTACTTAAACATCAGCCAGTGAAAGAGCAGAATATAAGTGGGTGACTTCAGGGTGATACTATTCACCATTTATTGTTATTTGAAGCAAGCAGACAGTACAATATTTGTAATCATTTACAGGGTCGTGCTGAAGTCTGATGTGTTGGGCCGAAAGGCACAAATATCATAGTTATACTGTAAACCACAACACAACGCAGACACACCCACTTAACATCCTTTTAAGGGCGGATGATGAAGAGTAATTCTGTAGTCTACTAGAATAGGGAACAGGCAAATAATTGCAATGCTGCGGTAAAGCTGGTAGCAAGGAGCCAGTGATGGGGAGTGTTAGACACTCCAAGGTATGGTGACAGCTTTACAAATAGGGAACACAATACAATACTGACGTTTCGGCTAGTAGCCTTCTTCAGAAAACAAGGACTACAACCACAAACAATGAAGCACAATTATCTATATCTACATGTTAGATGATCAGGAGAATGGAGAGGTGGACAGAGAGCAGTAGAAATGGTTCTAACTAAAGTACACAGAGATGGATGACGTTAAACAAACATAAAGTAGCAGCGATATCGATAAGTAGGGAACAGGCAAATAATTGCAATGCTGCGGTAAAGCTGGTAGCAAGGAGCCAGTGATGGGGAGTGTTAGACACTCCAAGGTATGGTGACAGCTTTACAAATAGGGAACACAATACAATACTGACGTTTCGGCTAGTAGCCTTCTTCAGAAAACAAGGACTACAACCACAAACAATGAAGCACAATTATCTATATCTACATGTTAGATGATCAGGAGAATGGAGAGGTGGACAGAGAGCAGTAGAAATGGTTCTAACTAAAGTACACAGAGATGGATGACGTTAAACAAACATAAAGTAGCAGCGATATCGATAAGTAGGGAACAGGCAAATAATTGCAATGCTGCGGTAAAGCTGGTAGCAAGGAGCCAGTGATGGGGAGTGTTAGACACTCCAAGGTATGGTGACAGCTTTACAAATAGGGAACACAATACAATACTGACGTTTCGGCTAGTAGCCTTCTTCAGAAAACAAGGACTACAACCACAAACAATGAAGCACAATTATCTATATCTACATGTTAGATGATCAGGAGAATGGAGAGGTGGACAGAGAGCAGTAGAAATGGTTCTAACTAAAGTACACAGAGATGGATGACGTTAAACAAACATAAAGTAGCAGCGATATCGATAAGTAGGGAACAGGCAAATAATTGCAATGCTGCGGTAAAGCTGGTAGCAAGGAGCCAGTGATGGGGAGTGTTAGACACTCCAAGGTATGGTGACAGCTTTACAAATAGGGAACACAATACAATACTGACGTTTCGGCTAGTAGCCTTCTTCAGAAAACAAGGACTACAACCACAAACAATGAAGCACAATTGTCTATATCTACATGTTAGATGATCAGGAGAATGGAGAGGTGGACAGAGAGCAGTAGAAATGGTTCTAACTAAAGTACACAGAGATGGATGACGTTAAACAAACATAAAGTAGCAGCGATATCGATAAGTAGGGAACAGGCAAATAATTGCAATGCTGCGGTAAAGCTGGTAGCAAGGAGCCAGTGATGGGGAGTGTTAGACACTCCAAGGTATGGTGACTGCTTTACAAATAGGGAACACAATACAATACTGACGTTTCGGCTAGTAGCCTTCTTCAGAAAACAAGGACTACAACCACAAACAATGAAGCACAATTATCTATATCTACATGTTAGATGATCAGGAGAATGGAGAGGTGGACAGAGAGCAGTAGAAATGGTTCTAACTAAAGTACACAGAGATGGATGACGTTAAACAAACATAAAGTAGCAGCGATATCGATAAGTAGGGAACAGGCAAATAATTGCAATGCTGCGGTAAAGCTGGTAGCAAGGAGCCAGTGATGGGGAGTGTTAGACACTCCAAGGTATGGTGACAGCTTTACAAATAGGGAACACAATACAATACTGACGTTTCGGCTAGTAGCCTTCTTCAGAAAACAAGGACTACAACCACAAACAATGAAGCACAATTATCTATATCTACATGTTAGATGATCAGGAGAATGGAGAGGTGGACAGAGAGCAGTAGAAATGGTTCTAACTAAAGTACACAGAGATGGATGACGTTAAACAAACATAAAGTAGCAGCGATATCGATAAGTAGGGAACAGGCAAATAATTGCAATGCTGCGGTAAAGCTGGTAGCAAGGAGCCAGTGATGGGGAGTGTTAGACACTCCAAGGTATGGTGACAGCTTTACAAATAGGGAACACAATACAATACTGACGTTTCGGCTAGTAGCCTTCTTCAGAAAACAAGGACTACAATCGATATCGCTGCTACTTTATGTTTGTTTAACGTCATCCATCTCTGTGTACTTTAGTTAGAACCATTTCTACTGCTCTCTGTCCACCTCTCCATTCTCCTGATCATCTAACATGTAGATATAGATAATTGTGCTTCATTGTTTGTGGTTGTAGTCCTTGTTTTCTGAAGAAGGTTACTAGCCGAAACGTCAGTATTGTATTGTGTTCCCTATTTGTAAAGCTGTCACCATACCTTGGAGTGTCTAACACTCCCCATCACTGGCTCCTTGCTACCAGCTTTACCGCAGCATTGCAATTATTTGCCTGTTCCCTACTTATCGATATCGCTGCTACTTTATGTTTGTTTAACGTCATCCATCTCTGTGTACTTTAGTTAGAACCATTTCTACTGCTCTCTGTCCACCTCTCCATTCTCCTGATCATCTAACATGTAGATATAGATAATTGTGCTTCATTGTTTGTGGTTGTAGTCCTTGTTTTCTGAAGAAGGCTACTAGCCGAAACGTCAGTATTGTATTGTGTTCCCTATTTGTAAAGCTGTCACCATACCTTGGAGTGTCTAACACTCCCCATCACTGGCTCCTTGCTACCAGCTTTACCGCAGCATTGCAATTATTTGCCTGTTCCCTACTTATCGATATCGCTGCTACTTTATGTTTGTTTAACGTCATCCATCTCTGTGTACTTTAGTTAGAACCATTTCTACTGCTCTCTGTCCACCTCTCCATTCTCCTGATCATCTAACATGTAGATATAGATAATTGTGCTTCATTGTTTGTGGTTGTAGTCCTTGTTTTCTGAAGAAGGCTACTAGCCGAAACGTCAGTATTGTATTGTGTTCCCTATTTGTAAAGCTGTCACCATACCTTGGAGTGTCTAACACTCCCCATCACTGGCTCCAGTCTACTAGAATACTTGAGTCACCGGGCGAACACAAGCAAGCAATCAAGCAATTTACAGGGTTCCCCAAAACTGGCTCACACTAGACTGATTAACTCTTACAAGTCCTGGGTATATTTTTTTTTAAGTATTTTGGGATATTTCAAATTCCTGTTTGTGGACAACCACAGAAGCCAATATTTGGCCTGAACCCAGACTTATTATATATTGTTGAATAGGGGATTGGATGAGCTTTTGGTTAGTATTAATACAAAAAAAATTACAATGTGTTTATAATGTAACTTAATTTCCTTGTTGCTGAAAATAATCAGTGACCTAAAAATACACAACATAAATAGTTACAAAGAAGGGATAAAATGTATGAAAATTATTATGAACATTTTTAATACAGCTATTTACAACATTTATTTTTACATAAATTAATGAAAGTACACTGGAAAAAAAATTATAAAATAAGTTAGTATTATATATTTTTAGAATGCAAATAAAATTGACAAATAATAGTCCAATTGCTCTTTATGTTATACATCTACAACACGCCTAATGTTACAAGGGAAGGATACTATGCTTCATTTGAAAATAAATCAAAGAAATCATATTATGTGTATTTTTATATTCACATAGGTTATAAAATAAAATATAATGGTTAATTAAATTATATATATATATATATCTCCCGTGTGTTACCGGGGCCTCATTATGTGGGATGTAAAGAATAGTGACACTGTGACCTTCCAGGCATGTCGTAAGAGGTGACTAAGGAGCTTGATAGATGGCCTGACAAGCTGTCATTGTAAAAAGTATTGTTATGGAAACAGACCATAGATTTTAGAGCAGTGATCTCTGCAATATGTGCCACTTTGGCACGCAAGGTTTCTGTTTTTGAGATTGTGGTTCTGCCCTATGTGCCGTCTTCAGCTCGAAAGGACGATCGATATATATATATATATATATATATATACTTGCATACATGCAATAGCGCACACTTACACACGTTCCCTAGTTGGGAAAACCACCCGACTGTGCTACCGACGTTCGGACAACCCATGTTCTTCCCGCTGGGAGCAGTGTGAGTTCGACTCGTGGTTGGAAATAAAAAATACCCCCATGGTCAACCCAGTCGTTGGCAGAAATGGGTACCGAGATATTACCCCGGGAAGGTGAGGAATGTCACCTCACATTGTGAGTTTCGATGCTTGAAGCGACACTATCCAGAAGTCTCCAAACATTTCTGGATAGGCGGCTGAGCACATATGGGTGAAAACTCGCGTGCTAAAACGCTGGTAAAAGTCTCGTACTTTACCTTTACCTTTACACTTACACACTTTCACACACAAAGCCAAACATGTAATGAACAGTTCTATTATCCTTCCCCTGAACAATCTATGGCAGTCGCGATAGCTCAGTGGTTAGTGAACTGGACTGCAAAGGACAATAGGTAGGGTTCAATCGCATCCGACGGCTTCCGGGTTCACCCAGCCTTAAATGGGTACCAGATTTTTTTCTGGGAAAGTAAAGTGGCACGGGCGTAATACCGACCACATTACCCCAAAAATCATGTGCCGAAGGTCTATAAAATTTATGGTCACTAACACCATGTTCCCATTACAACTCTTTGTCCTATGGAGCTCTTTACTTTTTTTTTTTTATAAGAGTGAAACTTCTGAACAGGTGGTTGTACATTGAGATATCTGGTGATAAACAACATAAGCATGCTTTCATTACTAGATCAATACTATGTACTAACAAAAAAGCTACAAATTATTGTCTCTAGTTGGTAGCAGAAAACTCAATGGACAGAAATACTTAAATGAGCTCTTCTAGTAATGTAATTTATAACTATAAATTGTCTGTTTTACCATTATTATATATGTTGTGGCGGTGCGCATGGCCGTGCGGCTAAAACCACTGTTCCGCTAGCTGAAAAGCCGGCATACGGTGTTCGAAGCCCGCGGTAGAGAGAAAGGATTTTTTCTATCGGGGGTGAAATAAAAATCCTGAGTCTCACACGTCGTGGTGACTTCTTGACCAAGCGGCCTTTATCCCTCGGGTTCTATCGTTCCCCCCCCCCCTCCCGCCGACATACACCAGCAATGGTACTATGTGTCGTAAAGAGAGATAGTTTTTTTTATATATATGTTGTGGAAACAAAATAAAAACACTTCTCTACTTTATCAATCACTGAAAACATTTCCGTAGCAGCTGTTGCCATAAAAAGTAAAAAGTAAAGTACCCCCCGTCACGCCAAGTGGCGTATAGGGAAATATGGTGTTAGTGACCCTATATTTTACAGACCTTCAGCACATGATTTTTGGGGTAATGTGGTCGGTATTACGCCCGTGCTGCTTTACTTTCCCAGAAATAATCCGGTACCCATTTAAGGCTGGGTGAACCCGGAGCCGTCGGTTGGGATCGAACCCTACCCCTTGTCCGTAGTAGTCCAGTTCACTAACCACTGAGCTATCGCGGCTCCCACTAATTTTTAGGGAATTAGTAAAACCCAGCTGTTGCCATAGCAAGAAAATAATTAAATTAAGCAACAATATTAGAGGTTTTTTTTTCAATTATTAAATACTATTATTATATCTATAAAAACATAAAATAATGCCACAAACTTCTTTCAGAAACCTAAAAACGTGTTTGCAATTGAGACACATAGACACCAGGATGTCATCATACCTCACACTGAGTGTGTACAGAGTTTGACAAATCAAGTTCAATATCTTCATCGTCCTCACTTAGCAATTCCTCGTCTGTGGGGCAATCATCACTATCTATCTATCTATTGTCCTTTCGAGCCGAAGACGGCACATAGGGCAGAACCACAAACTCAAAAATAGAAACCTTGCTTGCCAAAATGTCACATATTGCAGAGATCACTACTTCTAAAATCTATGGCTCTGTTTCCATAACAATACTTTTTACAATGACATCTATCAACCTCCTTAGTCGCCTCTTACGACATGCCTGGAAATCATCACTATCGCTGCTTAAATCTAAAATAGGGTTGTAGTCAGAATCATTTGATGGCATTTGTAGATGACATTTTATTAGTAAAATAATCATTTTTAGACACTCAATGAAGAGCCCCAAATTTTCAACTTCCAAAATGCCATCATGTCGGATAGAACTTTATTGTGCTCTTGGAATTAAAATATAAACTAAAAGTTTTTTCTAATTTTATTTATTTAAGGCTTACATGTTAATTTTGATGTTATGTGATTTCTTATAATTCTCCCCCCCCCCCCCCCCCAATATGTCTTGTAAAAGGCTTGGATAAAATATTCCACGCTCATCAGAAAGAATTCTCTGATAGCTGTATACCTTGGATATTTGATAGTTAACCAGTTCTGTAAGTGATGAAATCTTGGTACTACACACAAGACCAAGAAATAAAATGGTTGGCCCACTTGGAAAGAAGGTCTTGTGACTCCATACCTTTACATCATACCTTGAATTACGTACAGAGCCAACAAAGATAAGATGATTGGCCCGCCTGGAAAGAATATACAGCAAAGACAATGGCACTGGATAGGACACACACTGTGGAAGCTAACTGAGGGTATTACATGACAGGCCTTTTTTAGGAATCCCCAGGGGAAGAGACAAAGAGGAAGACCAAAATATTCTGGGAGGAAACAGGTGGAAGCAGAGATGAAGATGATGAGGAAGACGTGGAATGATCTGAAAAGAATGGGAAGAAACAGAACAGCTTGGAACATGTTTGTTGACATGCTATGCTCCACAGGGAGCTGAAATGTAGAAGACCTGGATCCAATACCACATAAGGCATATAAATAAAAAAAGAGGGTGGTATGGTGCTCTAGGCAGATCCATTTTAATATTGAGTGACATCATCTTGGAAACTACAGCAGCATCAATGGTATTGGTTGAGAGCTCCAGAAGGGTAAAAACTAGAACTTTTTATTCTCTTCGACACTCAGAGTTATATAAGGAAATGAAGAAGAGGAAATTGCAGCTCTGTGAAGCTGAAAGTGTCATTTTAATATCACACACGGGGGACTGGTTGGTCTCGAGGCAAGACGCCAGCCTCGAGACAGAGGGGTTGTGGGGGTTCAAGTCCCGGCTGTACCAGTTGGGATTTTTATTTATGATTTCTCTCTGCGTCAACAACCCCTGGTCTCAGCAGCGAGGCCCGGCTTGAAACGTCAATTACTCATCGACGGAAAAAATTAGAGTACCTCTGAAGACGGAGTCATCTGCTTATGCGGCGAGGGACCCATGTGCACACGGCTGCCAGGGAAAAACGGATTAACAGGCAAAATTCAGTTCCTAGTTTCTAGGGACTTTGTCAACTGGCGAATGCAAAAAAATAATCACACACAAAATGTGATGCTCTATTGATGCTCTATTCTGTTAGTAAAATGTTCTTGATTACTTGTTAGGCAAACAGCGATGGTTGGCATTCACTAGAAGTAACAGGGAAGTGGAGACACAGTACAATGGTATCACTCAAAACCTGGGGGTGTCATCTGAAAGCAATGAGGCTGTTTATTTCACTGCACCAGGTAAGGTATTTTTTTTTAAAAGATGTAGTGTGATTTTTTTTTAAAAAACGTCTTTCTATAATTATACTCGATGTCATTATGCGTCAGTCTCAGTGGTTGAGTGTATGGTGCTTCATTCCTGATCAGAAAGGTGCAGGTTCAATTTCCAGAAGTGGCAGATTTTATTTTGGGCTGACAAGGTCCGAGTGTTCACCCAGCATCCCAAAATAGGTACCACAGTTTATTCTTGGAAGTAAAGGTAGCCTTGCGCAAAACCAACCACATCATCCTACAAATATGCTGTGATTAAAATACAAATATGGCCACTAATGCCATATTTGTAGCTAGTTATGGAGGTAACCTTTACTTCATCACATATCATGCTATGTGGTCAATCTATCTGGGTCAATGTAATCACTTCTATCTGTGCTTATTAACATTTCAACATACAGTACATAACCTTATGTGTCTCAGCCACTTTGTCACTGTATCCCACATTTGTTCTCTGTCTATATTTTCCATGTAATTTATCTTTTTAATTATTAATAACTTTTCTATGGGTATGACTATCCTTGACTACATAATAAAACACAACATAACAACTTAAAAAATATATGAAAAAATAGTAGTTGAACATAATACATTAAAAAAATTTAATTTAAAATGAGAACTGCATGAAGTCTAATAAAAACCATGACTTATTATCGTATAAGTGTTAGTATGTTTTCTCCCTCTTGGTATAGAACCGTTGATCAGAGGTTTAACAAGCCACTATTGTAAAAACGCTAACCGCCCACTAACCAACAATTTAATAGATTTTGAAGCTGAAACATGAGCAGTAGAATTAGATATAATTTTAGGTGACTTCACCTTGAGCGAAATTGAGACCTGCTTAAAGTGTATGGCCAACAACAGGGATGCTGGCGAGGATAAGTTAACAGCTGAGATCCTCAAGGCAATTGATAGCCATAATTTAATACACCTCCAGAAAATGTTCAACATCATTTGGAAAGCAGAGAAGATGCCTCATAAGTGGAAAAAAGGAATCATTGTTAAGATCCTAAAAAAAAGGCAATCTCAGAGATTGTAACAACTGGAAAGGCGTGACACTTTTGTTAGTTGCCTCAAAATTATTCTGCAAAATCATCATGAATAGAATAAAGGATTCAATAGATAAAGTAATGTGTGAAGAACAGGCTGGGTCTAGAAGAGGGAGAAGCTGCCTTGACCAGATTTTTACTCTGTGACTTATATTGGAGGAACACATTGAAAAGCAGTAACCTTTTGTACTTAACTTCATCGACTTAAATAAAGCATTCGACAGCATTCATAGAGATTCTTTGTGGAAAATTCTGAAGCAATATGGCTTACCTCAAAAATCATAAATATTATCAAAGACTTGTATGATGGTTACACATGTGCAGTTCGAATAGAGGACGGACTGAGCGAATGTTTCCCAATAGAAACTGGGGTTAAACAAGGATGTATTTTATCGCCCTTGTTATTTGTAATTGTTATGGCCTTCATAATGAAGAAATGCTGCACTGGTAACAAAGGCATCGAATGGATGCAAGAAGACCATTTGGAGGACTTAGACTTTGCTGATGACATAGTACTCATCAGTAGTCAGATAAAAACGATGCAGGAAAACACAAATGAACTATCATCAACAGCCAGCAAAATTGGGCTTGAGATCAATCATGAAAAGACTAAAGTCATGAAAAGTTTAATTCCAACAGATGACAAAATATACATGGAAAACAAACCAGTAGAAGAGATCGATCACTTTATCTATCTTGGAAGTCACATTGATCGAGAAGGGGATACAAGTAAAGAAATTAGAATCAGAATAGCTAAAGCAGCAATGTCTTTCAGAAGCCTTGAAAAGTTGTGGAAATCAAAACTCATCAGCACAAGCACAAAACATAGACTATTCAAATCAAACATACTATCCACCCTTACATATGCATGTGAGAGCTGGTAAACAACAAGAGAGATAGAAACAAAATTGAATGCATTAGAAAATAAATGTCTAAGGAAAATACTTGGTATAGCGTGGAACGAATTCAAAACAAACAAAGAAATTAGAGAAATCGCAAATCAACCACTAATATCTTCAGTAATAAAGAAAAGACGATGGTCATATGCTGGACATGTGATGAGGAGAGATAATAACTGAATAACAAAGCAAGCCCTCATGTGGGGAACAACAGGTAAGAGGAAAAGAAGTCGACCCAGAGAGACACTGAGAAGAACATTGATCAGATAGGCAAGAGCAGCAGGAATCGGCTCACTCAATGAGATTGAGTTGCTTGCACAGAACAGAGACAAATGGCGACATTTGATAAAATATCTTTACAAGGATTGAAAACTGCTAGAATAAAATTTAGATAAGAGAAAGAGTATCTGGGTCTATGTCCTATGGGCTGGCTACGGCTCGAAAGGTCAATAGATCAATAGTTAGTATGTTCACAATTAAGTGTACAGTTAGTAGAACAACATAGAAGCCATGTTTGTGTGAAAAAGGTGGGTACTCAAGAGAAAAAATATAATCCATAAGGGTTGTTCAATTTTTTTTAAATTATTGAAAAAATCCACAATATTTTATGACATTAAATGGAATCACTGTCTGGTGATCACTTCTAAATTGAATAAAACCTATTTCTAAATCACTTTCTGCATTGCCTACTTGAAAATCATCCAAATCTAATGACCTAATTTCATCATGGAAGCGAAAAAACACAAGAAGAAGATCTGCATGTCAACAATTTCTACGGTTTTGAAACACAAATTTGAAAATATTAGAATCCATCATACACGATCAGAAATGAAGAACTGAGAAAAAAGCTAGGAATAGTCCCCGCCATAGAATATGTAATAGATAAAATGGTTTGGCCACGTGATAAGACAGAAAGATCAAAACACAACACAACGAGCCTTCAATAAATGTTGTGACAACACCAGCCCCAAGGGCCAGATGGGAAAAAGATGGATCGATGGAATATTAGAAACACTAGGAAAAATAACAGCAGCAGAGGCAAACAGAAGAGCGAAAGACCACAAATTATATCTCCCCTCAATGCTGAAAGGCAAATGAGGAAGGAAAGAAGAGGAAGAATCCATCATTTGCTGCAACAAAATATGAATCGTCAGCAAATTTATTGTACTTTTATATTGAATAATTTCTAGAAACCAAGTTCATAGAAAAGTATGCCTAAATTCACTACAGTGAGACTAGTTTTGAAACAGTGGAAAATGGTGCAATAGAAAGCAACCGGTTAACTCTTAATCTCACTCCATATGGCAGAGGCAGAAAATTACAAGTTTGATGATACACTCAGTGAAGCGGTTGTGTTGGTTTAAAGTCTGAAGTTGTAAAGATTATCTACATTTTTTTTTCCAGCTCGTTATCACGGAGACCAACGATTCAGCTACAACCAATTTCTGACCTTTGACTTTCGTATTGGGGAAGATTCTGCACATCCCTCAGTTGTGGACATTATCTTTGAAGGATCTGGACAGTCAATTTCAACTCACATCTTTGCTCAATCAAATCCAGTTCCTGGCATAACAGAAAAGACGTTTTCCTTCAGGCTCCATGAGCACCAACAGTACCAATGGGCTCCAAGGATTAAAGCTACAGACTTTATCAGTATTCTGGCTAACCTGACCAACATCAAGATCAGGGCCACCTACAATGATAAAGGTGAGTCAGTTTTTCTATTTTTTTTATAACATTTCTGCCATATACACAAAATTATTGCATTCTAACGGTGAGTAAAAAACATTAGTGAATAGGAAACTTCTTCTGTGTTCACACGACAACTACTTGTCTTTGTTAGCCATTCTTAAAGGGGCATTCTTCTTCTTCTTCTACCTTTCAGCTCCCTGTGGAGCAGAGGTCTTCAATAAACACTTTCCAAATCGTTCTGTTTCTTGCCATTTTTTATGATCATTCCATGTCTTCCCCATCATCTTCATCTCTGCTTCTGTCTATCTTCTCCAAGAATTCCTTGGTCTTCCTCTTCGTCTTTTCCCCTGGGGATTCCAAAAACGGGTCTGTTGTGTAATACTCTTAGTTGGCTTCCGCTGTGTGTGTGTCCTATTCAGTGCCATCATCTTCACTGTATCTCTTCATCCACTGGTATTTGACTGGTACATTTCCATAACTCTATGTTAGTGATTTTGTCCTGCCATTTCCATCCTTTTATTCTGCGTAAACATCCATTAATGAAAGTCTGTATCTTCATGATTGTCAATTTTGTTGTTCTCCATGTTTCTTCTTCTTCTTTCCTTCCTCTTCTGCCTTTCAGCGTCGAGGGGAGATATAATTTGCGGTCTTTTGCTCTTCTGTTCGCCTCTGTGGCTGTTATGTTTCCTAGCGCTTCTAATATTCCATCGATCCATCTTTTTCTTGGTCAATCCTTGGGTCTGGTGTTCTCACAACGTTTGTTGAAGGCTCGTTGTGTTTTGTTTTGATCTTTCTGTCTTGTCACGTGGCCAAACCATTTTATCTGTTGTTTCCTTATATATTCTATGGCGGGGGCTATTCCTAGCTTTTTTCTCAGTTCTTCATTTCTGATCTTATCTCTCAGACTGTTTCCTGCCATTCGTCTAACACATTTCATCTCTGTAGAGGTTATTTTTCTTATTGTTCTTGCATCTAGGGTCCAGGTCTGGCATTGGTAGCACAACGTTGGGATGAATATTGTATTGTATAGTGCTCGTCTTGCCTCCAGAGTTATTTCCTTTTTGGACAATAATGGTGATAACTGTCCAATGATTTGACAAGCTTTGTTGCATCTTGATTCTATCTCTGCTGTTTGAGAGTTATCGTTTGTCATTAAACTTCCTAGGTATTTGAAATCCTCTATTTGTTTTAGTTGCCTGCCTTTTATAGTTATTTTGATGTTCTGTTTATTTTTGGTGATATTCATGACTTCTGTTTTGTTGATGTTGATTTTCATGTTGTATTTTGTGCCTGAGCTGTTGAGTTTGTTTAAGTGTTCTTGTAGGTCTTCTATTGTTTCATGTATTAGTGCCTGATCGTCTGCAAATAAAAGCTCGTTGATCTCCTCTGTCTCTAATGGGTTGGCTAGCTTGCATATATGGTCCATGTATGTAATAAACAGTAGGGGGATAAGTATGCACCCCTGTCTTACACCTGATCTAACTTCGAAGTGGTCTGTGTAGCCTGCTGCTGTTCTGACCCTGCAGCTGCTGTTGATGTAGAGACTTTTAATAAGGTTGGTTAGATGTTGGCTTACTCCGTATGTTGTTAGTATCTCCCACAGTTGTTCTCTGTTTACTCTGTCGAATGCTTTTTCCTGGTCAATGAAGGCTATGTATAAGCTTTGATTGTGTTCTGTCGTTTTTTTCTGCAAGCTGTTTTAGTGTGAATAGTGCGTCGGTACATCCTCTGTTTTTTCAGAACCTCATTTGAGAATCACTTAACTGTAGTTCTATTATTGGTCTCAGCCTTTTTTCCAAGATTTTGACGTATAGCTTTCCTACATGGCTGAGAAGAGATATACCTCTATATTGATTGCAGTCTCTTTTGCTACCTTTCTTTTTCCATAATGGTACGATGATTGCCTGTTGCCAGTCTTCTGGGGGTTGTTGTTGGTGCCATGCTGCATTAAATATTCTGTGCAGTCATATTCCTGTATGGTGCAGAAACATGGACATTAGACAAGAAAACAGAACAGAAAATTGAAGCCTTTGAAATCTGGATTTATAGAAGAATAGGTTGAATTGGATGGAAACAAAAGATAACAAACAATAAAGTTTTAAAACAACTGAAAATAAAAAGAGAACTACTAAATACAATTAAGACAAGACAAATGAAATTTTTGGGGCATGTTAAAAGACACAACAGCCTACTAAAAGTAATATTGGAAAGAAAAATACTAAAAGAGTCAGAGGCAGACCAAGACTAACATGGACGAGTAACATCAAAAGATGGACAAGTCAATCTATGACAACCTGCACTATCAAAGCAAGAAACAGAGTAGAATGGCGATCCATGGTAGCCAACCTTCGTTGCGGAGAAGGCACACGATGATGATGAGTCATGTCACTCCTGTTTATCCCACTGCTGCTATTATTTGTATTGGTATGTTATCTATCCCCGGTGCTTTATTTCTTGGTGCATATTTAATTACTTCTTCGATTTCCTCTTTCATGATGTTGGCTCCATGTTTCACAGCCATATAATAGGACTGACTTAACATTGGAGTTGAAAATGTTTATTTTTGTATTTAACATAATTTCTTTGGACTTCCATATATTTCCCAGTGCAACAAAAACTCATCTTGCTTTTGATATCCTTATTTTGGTATCATTTTCTGTTCCTCCCTCTTTATCTATATTATTGCCCAGATATATGTAAGATTGTACGTCTAGTAGAGGTATTTCTCCTAATTTTCTTTGGTTATTGCTAACTGCATTAATTCTCATAATGTTTGTCTTATCTCTATTAATTTTTAGTCCTAGCTGTTGTGATCTCTCATCAAGTATGCTCATTTTATCCTGCATCTGTTGATGGCTGTGTGATAGGAGAGCTATGTCATCAGCAAAATCTAAATCATTAAGTTGCTTGGTCAGTGACCACTGGATTCCATTTCTGTTGTTTTGAGTTATTCTCATAATCCAATCTATGGCCATTAGAAAGAGAAACGGAGACAGAAGGCATCCTTGCCTTACTCCTGTTATTTCAAATGCTTCAGTAAGCTGTCCTTCATGCACCACACTACATTTAATTTCTTCATACATTGTTTTTATCAGGTTAATAAACTTCACTTATATGGGCATTAAGTGGGCATAAATCTATTGTAGTGTTACTTACAGAAAACTGCAATATTTTCTGTCCTTTGGCCCAACACATCTTACTTCAGTATTTGAGAAAACTGGGTTGTCTTCCCTCTTTGATCCCTACTTGCTAGACTAGACTGATTGTGAGAGCTACGTTGCATTGTTTTTATGTTAGACATGTAACTTCATAAAGCTCAGGAATTTTAAGTCTAATGTTTATCCACCCTTACACCTTACATTATGCATGTGAAAACTAAAAAAACAACTAAATAAATAGAAAACAACTAAATAAATAGAAAACAATTTAGATGTATTCGAAAACAAATGGAAAATATTTTGTATTCCATGAAATGAATTCAAGACTGATGTAGAAATGACAAAGCATCCATAAAAATATCTATAATCAAGAGAAGGTGGTCATATGTTGATCATGTGATAAGAGGAGACAACAAAAGAGTCACAAAGCAGGCCATTAAATGGGAACCAGAAGGTAAAAGAAAAAGTGATGAATCTAGAGAAACACTCAAAATAATATTGAAGCAGGAGGCAACAACAGCAGGCATCGGTTCTCTTACTTGCCCAGAACAGGGACATTTGGCGAGATATAATGTGGGTCCTGTGCGAAATCTGACACTTGATAACAAAGATCGTTGAACACAGAGAGTCTATCATTTTTGCCCTCCGTCTTTGGCTTGAAAGGACAAAAGATAGATGTAGCTTGATGCACCAACCAGGTAAGCTTTAGGAGTTAGCAATATAAAGTGAAGACACGACAGAGGAACAAATTGAACAGATGTTATACTGGTGAGATTTTACAACAAGGAAGCCTCGCTTCTTAGTAGATCATCTACTGAGTTATAAGGTTGTATGGTGTCTGTTCTGATTTGTCATGTAAGAGGTTGTCAGAGATTGATCATGCCAGAACAACAAATTATCCTGAACGTGAAGAGAGCACAGAAGACTAAAGTCTCTTGATTCTAAACAATTTTTTGCTGAGTTACAACTGTCATTGCTCTTGTCTCATAGATACATGCAAGGACTTCACTTTTGTCTCAGAGATACATGCTAGGACTTAAATTTTGGCTCATAGATACATGCAATGACTTAACTATTATGTCTTAGATACATGCAAGGACTTCACTCCTGGCTCATAGATACATACCAGAACTTCACTTTTGGCTCATAGATACATGCCAGGACTTAATTTTGGCTCATAGATACATGCAAGGTTCTCAAACACCATCAAGACCGAGACTCATCAAACTGAGAGTATATTCCGGGACTGCAGGGCCGCATGAACTAAAGACAAGATGGAAGACCTCTTCAACTAAGACAGGGCGGGGAAACTAGTGGAACTGTTGCACCAATTAATAAATGGCCCATATGTCCAATGACGGAATTGGCCATGTGAGTAAAAACGGTTCAGAGAGGACACCCCGGAAAATAAACTACTGCTGCCTAACAGTTACCATTGGGAGAAGGAAAGGCTATGGGAGAAGACCTGGACAGAAACCACCAGCAGGTTGGGTCCAACATCCCTGGAGTGCATCTGCCCTAAGAGAAAGAAAATTACGTCAAACCAAGATCCAGCCTGCCGAAAACGGAGTGTGTCAGCCATGGTATAGATTTAGAGAACACACATGCATAAATCACAAAATCAGAACACACATGCATAAATGAGTACTAACCATGTGAGCAACTCATCGTGTGTCATGATGTTGTTCTTACACCTCCATCGTGAAACAGGACAAAGAGTCAAGTTCACATGATCACAAGACTTGAAGAAGAGAGTATATTCATCAGAAAGGATAATCTGAGAAGAGTAAGATGGACAGCTGACATCACACTACTGCTAAATTTGTGCTAACAAATATATAATTTTTAAAAAATCAGATAGACTGCACAAATGTAACCAACAAATTGGATTGAACATAAATCTCAAATGATCAGAAATAAGTAACACCACATTAGTCAAAAGAGAGAACCAGAAACTAACATCAGCAAATACATTTATATACCTGGGAAGTATAGTAGCACCAGACAGGGTAGACATAACCTTAGATTATGATACCGTGATAAAAATAACATCAAAACACAAATTCTTCCAAATGTGACATTTTGCTGTGGTCAAACATTACCCCTCTCTGTGTATCTTCCTAATTACTACTTACTGTGATCCCTGGGTGTTGTATTTGTTTCTATTGATGAACTTACAGTGACTGTACTGATAAACATTGTAACACATCCGGTCTATGAGATGAAACTCAGGTCATAAATTAACCTGAGCCAGGAATTTCGAGTTGCTGTGTTTTGCCTAGTGTGAACACATGGCTGTGTGTCAAAAGTTCAGAGATAATACTCTTTTTAGAGCAGTCCTGCAGTCAATGATTGACAATCTAGCTAGATTATGTGATTTATTTTCCCTGTCAGTAAGTATACAGAAGACTGTGGTGCTTCAGTAAGGTGTAGCCAGTCTCGCAGCTATATTATTAAATAACACACTCCTTGAATCTGTGAGAAATAAATTCCCGAATTGGAAAAGCAGCTTCCACATTTGGTAAACTTAAAGATATAGCATGGGCCAACACCAAAATAACACTCAGGATTAAAATTCAAATTCACCAAAGTTGTGTGCTTAGTACACTACTATACGGATCAGAAACTTGGACTACCTATGCAGGCCAGGAGAAAAGGTTAAACATTACAAGACAAAGGTTGTTGACCGCTTGTAGCTTTTTGGTTTTTTTTTATTTGCAACCAAAAACAATAAATGGGAGAGGAATGTGTGTTTGTTGTTACAAGTAAGGAGACTCACATTTCATTTATGCATTACTCAAGTCAGCTTCATTTATATATGGACTCATTTATTTTTGTAATTTCCATTTGAAGTAATCACCATTTGTATGTAAGCCAATATATTGATGTTATTTCCTGTTTCATTTAAAGAATTCACACAGAAGCTATTTTATTTAATTCTCGATGTGTCCTGTCTTACAGGAGTGGGCTTCATTGACAACATTAAATTGGGCAGTGCCATCCCAGGTTCCAGTGGAGATGAGGCTACATGGGTTGAGTCCTGTGAGTGTCCTGTAGGACATATTGGGCAATTTTGTGAGTCCTGTGTCCAGGGCTACAAGAGAAACCCACCAAATGGCGGACCATTTTCTAAATGTGTGCCCTGTACTTGTAATAGCCATTCTGATAGTTGTGATGTGAGCAGTGGTAAGTAATAACTACAGTTAACAAGCCTAGATTTACCTTGAAGACATGGTCTTAGTTACTCTGTGTAGAAATCCAAAACTTGAAAAGAATTAAAATGGAAAAACAAGGGGAAAGGCACTTGAGGTTTACTGCCTATGGGACATGTGCACATAACAATTTTTCAGGTGTTTTAAAATGTGATCATAACTTATAAACAGAAGTTAACTTTGACATTATCTTCTGAATCCATTTTTAGTCTAGACCACAACATTCTGTAGGGAGCCGCGATAGCTCAGTGGTTAGTGAACTGGACTACAAAGGACAAGGGGTAGGGTTTGATCTCAACCGGCGGCTTCCGGGTTCACCCAGCCTTAAATGGGTACCTGATTTTTTTTCTGGGAAAGTAAAGCGGCACGGGTGTAATACCAACCACATTACCAAAAAAAAAATTCATGTGCCGAAGGTCTGTCACTATTTATGGTCCCTAACACCATATTCTCTATATGCCACTTGGCGTGACAGGGCTCTTTAGTTTTTTTTTTTAATACAACATTCGGTCTGTCAGTCATACAGGGTATTACATCATTCATTAAACAATTTTATTCAGCAGTGGCATGGAGGACTAGATGGTCTAGCGGTAAGACACTAGCCTCAGGATCAGCAGGTCCAAAGATTGAATCCCATCACAGCTGGTGGAAATGTATTACTTTAATCATGGTTTCTTTGTGGCTTTGCCATTCCCTGATCCCTGAGTCATAATAGATCCTATGCTGTCTCAGAAAACTGCAGAAAACTAGAGGTTCTGAGTACACTCCCATACTTTATAGAACTTTTTGATAGTTAACGGTGAAACAGTGTACGCCAAAATAACCACTGATGGAACAGCATAGGGTCTTAGACAGAAAAGTCTGCTACATAATGTCAGAGAGAGAATAGTTGCATTGTGTGACCTGGACAGATATTAAGTAGCAACACTTGGTTAGTTTAAGAACATATGTCAAGTATGACAAGACCTCTTTTCAAAGCTGAGGAGACAAGGAGTTATCAACTATAAACTGTTTCATGGGAACCCAATGGGGTAATGGGAGCCACGATAGCTCAGTGGTTAGTGAACTGGACTACAAAGGACAAGGGATAGGGTTCGATCCCAACTGACGGCTTCTGGGTTCACCCAGCCGTAAATGGGTACTGGATTTTTTTCTGGGAAAGTGAAGCGGCACGGGCGTAATACCGACCACATTACCCCAAAAATCACATGCTGAAGGTCTGTAAAATTTATGGTCACTAACACCATATTCCTTATACGCCACTTGGTGTGACGGGGGTACTTGACTTTTTACAATGGGGTAATAGTTAAACCCCTCTAAGACAAAATGTTAAGTAATAAAGCTGAAGAGCTTAAGGTTCTAAGGGTTCTTTTTGGTGATTTCTAGCTCTCATGTGATGCTGAGCTAACAGAGTAGACGGTCAATCCCAGACCTGGTGGACAAGGACAAGTAGCTGGACTTAGTATATGGTAGAGACTTAGTATATGGTAGAGACTTAGTATATGGTAGAGGCTTAGTATATGGTAGAGACTTAGTATATGGTAGAGACTTAGTATATGGTAGAGACTTAGTATATGGTAGAGACTTAGTATATGGTAGAGGCTTAGTATATGGTAGAGACTTAGTATATGGTAGAGTCTTAGTATATGGTAGAGACTTAGTATATGGTAGAGGCTTAGTATATGGTAGAGACTTAGTATATGGTAGAGACTTAGTATATGGTAGAGGCTTAGTATATGGTAGAGACTTAGTATATGGTAGAGACTTAGTATATGGTAGAGACTTAGTATATGGTAGAGACTTAGTATATGGTAGAGACTTAGTATATGGTAGAGACTTAGTATATGGTAGAGGCTTAGTATATGGTAGAGACTTAGTATATGGTAGAGGCTTAGTATATGGTAGAGACTTAGTATATGGTAGAGACTTAGTATATGGTAGAGGCTTAGTATATGGTAGAGACTTAGTATATGGTAGAGACTTAGTATATGGTAGAGACTTAGTATATGGTAGAGACTTAGTATATGGTAGAGACTTAGTATATGGTAGAGGCTTAGTATATGGTAGAGACTTAGTATATGGTAGAGGCTTAGTATATGGTAGAGACTTAGTATATGGTAGAGACTTAGTATATGGTAGAGGCTTAGTATATGGTAGAGACTTAGTATATGGTAGAGGCTTAGTATATGGTAGAGGTTTAGTATATGGTAGAGCCTTAGTATATGGCAGAGACTTAGTATATGGCAGAGACTTAGTATATGGCAGAGACTTAGTATATGGCAGAGACTTAGTATATGGCAGAGACTTAGTATATGGCAGAGACTTAGTATATGGTAGAGTCTTAGTATATGGTAGAGCCTTAGTATATGGCAGAGCCTTAGTATATGGCAGAGACTTAGTATATGGCAGAGCCTTAGTATATGGTAGAGCCTTAGTATATGGCAGAGCCTTAGTATATGGTAGAGCCTTAGTATATGGCAGAGCCTTAGTATATGGCAGAGACTTAGTATATGGCAGAGACTTAGTATATGGCAGAGACTTAGTATATGGTAGAGCCTTAGTATATGGTAGAGCCTTAGTATATGGCAGAGCCTTAGTATATGGCAGAGACTTAGTATATGGCAGAGACTTAGTATATGGCAGAGACTTAGTATATGGCAGAGACTTAGTATATGGTAGAGTCTTAGTATATGGCAGAGCCTTAGTATATGGTAGAGCCTTAGTATATGGCAGAGACTTAGTATATGGCAGAGACTTAGTATATGGCAGAGACTTAGTATATGGCAGAGGCTTAGTATATGGCAGAGGCTTAGTATATGGCAGAGGCTTAGTATATGGCAGAGGACACTTGTGCATGATAGCATTAGGAGAGACAGCAATGGTTTTCACAATTGTATAGAATAGCAGAAGAGCTGTAGATAGTTTATAGTCAGCCATAGTTCATTCAATTGTGATAGGAAGTTATAATATTTCAAGGATATTAGAATATTGAAGGTAGATATTCAGTGGTGTAGATAGTAGAGGTGTTCTTTGCATCTTAGAAGACAGAAGTTCCTCCAGAATACCTTTTCTTGGAGAGAGAGAATACTTGTAGACAATAATCACTTTTAGAGATGGTAGGTTGTAATCTTATTAGTGTGATGGAGCGCAGACAGGGAGGGATACGGCCATAACAACATATTCACCTGGTGCCTGATACTGGGCGGTTGTAATGTACACATTATACAACAGACTATATATATATATATATATATATATATATATAGAATTGTCATGCCACTGAGTCGGTGTGATCTGCTCCATTGGGCTATAACATACAAGTTGTGATTGGTACCATAGCACTATAAAACTTTGGTTCTTTGGTTATGGAAGGCCTCTGTATCACTGCAAACAAATTAAAAATCCATAATTGCTCAACCGCCCGTACCAGGGGAATCATCCAAATTACTGTCTCATCTTCCAAACGAAGAAAGGTAGCTGTAGTTCCCATCATAGCAGTCTCAGCACATGCCAAAAGACATAAGGCGAAACCACACAGAAAGTGAACACAGCCAACTGTTCCCTGTCATATGATATCATCATTCATCGTAAACAATTGGAATATCGAAACATGATCAAAACACATGAAACACACAGCTCACGGTGTGCACAGAGCACCTAACTCAGTAGCTCCTGCAACAAGCCGGACTTGGAATATGAGGAAACTGCAATTATAAAACTTTCTGGGCAACCAATTGTTCAACACATCTACCCGTACAGAAGATGGATATGCAGAGTCTAAAGGTGCCAATATCCATGGCTTTGCCATAAGCTCGTGACACACTTCCATGCCCAGTTAACGATCAATCACTAAAAAAGAATAATAAACAGTGGTACATTAAAATTAACTTGATTGTGTCAAATTATCTATGATTTGGCGATTTACATTATAACAAATGTTGTTGTTAAAATTTGTTGATGGAAGGTAATATCATTCTGTGTTATAGGCTGGAGAAAATACAAAATGAAGCCATGCGCATTATCTTGGGATGTACAAGGGACACTCCCTGTGTAGCAATGAGGTATCTTCTTGACTTTCCAACCATGGATGACAGAATCAAGATCTGGAGAGCACGAGCATACCTGAAGATTAGTACAGATATAGAGCATCCACTGCACCATGTGCTCAACATAGGGAAAGGTGACAGGCTAAAAAGAGGCAAATCATGGGTGGGCCGAGCAGAAGATGTCATCAAACAGGTCTGTGGGCTTACCAATATCAGCGTTGTTGAGGAGTGGATACCGGTGCCTACGTCATTCAAGGGGACTTTCTCGTGTATTGTCACACTCGACAGGAAAAGTAGGGAACAGAACCCGGTTGTGGTTAATGCTGAGGTTAACGGTCTCATCTGCGATAACACAGATGAGAAAGATGCAGTCATCTATACAGACGGATCTGTAAGACGACACCAAAGAAGTGCATGGGCATTTACAGCATTCTCAACAGGCAGAATAGTCAAGGAAGGCAGTGGTGCATACGTAATGACCACGAGTAGCATGACAATGGAGGTGATGGCAGTGACCAAGGCATTCAAATGGTTAGAGTTATAAGACTACACCCACGCATGTATACTGAGTGATTCGATGGGCATGATAAGAAAAGTGGAGGCAGGCTCTGTACGCATGCAATGGGTAGAGTCGTTGCAGAAATCCAAAATACGTAAGGTCACCTTTGTCTATGTCCCTGGACATGCGGGAGTACGGGGAAATGAAAGGGCGGACAGGTTGGCAAAGCTGCGCTGTCATTGAGGACGGGCAACCAATGGATCGGGTGGACATCATCAATGCCCTCCGAGATGTGGGAAGAGCACATGACTTTGACAAACACAGATCCACGTCACTTCTTCAGATGATGGAAATGGGAGTTAAGTTGTGCACCGCCCAAAATGAGAAACTTAGTGGGCGTGTAAGAAGACTTATCAACCAAAAAAGAACTGGAGTCGTCAGTCGCTGGACACTGAGGGAATTGCTGAGGAGGGGACATGTTCGGAGTGCAATGATGATGACCCGCAAATAACTCAATAACTCAATCATTCTGTGCATTAAATGTTGGGTGAACTATATCTTCCAAAACATCAAATGCATTTATTAATAATTATTTTATTGTTTCTTTCATCATCAAGGACGTTGCATTTGCAACCACAACACTGTGGGAGACTTCTGTGAACGTTGTGTTGACGGTTTCTATGGTGATGCTACTGCAGGCACACCTGGTGATTGCAAACCTTGTCCATGTCCTAATGGAGGACCTTGCATTCAGTTGTCCAATGGGGATGTTGTCTGTACTGAATGTGAAGAAGGATATGGCGGTAGGTATAATCAAACAATTGTGGTGTCTTTAGTATATTATCAACTATAGCTTGTCTGATTTGGGATTCTTTGAGGGGACTTTGGAGTTCTGAAATAATGATCTTTCATTCATGATCTCTCTCCATTCTTCTTTTTGGTGTGCAACCTTCTGGGTTTGTTTCTCTGCCTAACTTTCATATCATTCCTGGCTGTATGACCTTAGTTTCCTTGATGGAGTTCTGGAAAACAAATGAATTTTCCTGTCTTTATCTATTCTTCCTTTTGAATTGCTATCTTATGGGTTTATTTGATCTTTTCTCTCTCCGGTCTTTAATATCTTCATTCCTGACCATCAGATCTTAGTTTTGACCACCTGATCTTAGTTTTGACCATCAGATCTTAGTTTTGACCATCAGATCTTAGTTTTGACCATCAGATCTTAGTTTTGCCCATCAGATCTTAGTTTTGCCCATCAGATCTTAGTTTTGACCATCAGATCTTAGTTTTGCCCATCAGATCTTAGTTTTGACCATCAGATCTTAGTTTTGACCATCAGATCTTAGTTTTGCCCATCAGATCTTAGTTTTGCCCATCAGATCTTAGTTTTGACCATCAGATCTTAGTTTTGACCATCAGATCTTAGTTTTGACCATCAGATCTTAGTTTTGACCATCAGATCTTAGTTTTGACCATCAGATCTTAGTTTTGACCATCAGATCTTAGTTTTGACCATCAGATCTTAGTTTTCACCATCTGATCTTAGTTTTGACCATCAGATCTTAGTTTTGACCATCTGATCTTAGTTTTGACCATCAGATCTTAGTTTTGACCATCAGATCTTAGTTTTGACCATCAGATCTTAGTTTTGACCATCAGATCTTAGTTTTGACCATCAGATCTTAGTTTTGACCATCTGATCTTAGTTTTGACCATCAGATCTTAGTTTTGACCATCTGATCTTAGTTTTGACCGTCTGATCTTAGTTTTGACCATCAGATCTTAGTTTTGACCATCAGATCTTAGTTTTGGAGTACTAAAACAATGAAATGTTCTTGATCTTTCTCCATTCATCCTTGTGATGTGCCATATTCTGGGTTTGTTTTAATCTTTTCTCTCTCCAGTCATAAATCATCATTCCTGATTGTTTGATCTTAGTTCCCTTAAGGTAACTCTGGAGTACTAAAGCAATAAATTGTTCATGATCTTTCACCATTCTTCCCCGTGATTCCGGGTTTATTTCTTTGTCCAGCTGTGATATCATTCCAGGCTGTCTGACCTTAGTTCCATTGTAGCATCTACATGATGAGCTGATCACAATTTTTCTCCATGATCTCCTGGTCTGCCGTGTGCAGCACTAGTTTGTTCAGATGTTTTCTCTGTCCAATCTAGCATTCTCTGCTAATATCCTAACCTGAAATTTTAGAAGAGTTATTTGTTTTAAATATATATCTTGGTAGTAATAGTAGATCAAGAAGGTGAAACAAAGAGATCTGAAGCAGGATAGGAAAGGGAGCAAGAAATTTTAAAAACCTGTACAAAAATATGGAAATCAAAAATACTAAACAAGAAAACTAAACTTTGAATATTCAGCTCAAATGTATAATCACCCCTTACCTATGTATGTGAAAGCTAGAAAACAACAAAAGAGATTGAGAGAAAACAAAACATTTGAAGACAAATGTCTAAGAAAAATACTCTGTGAACAGTGAAATGAATTCAAGACTAATATAGAGATAAGAGAAATGGCCATGCAATCAATGATTTCATCTACCATTAGTAAGATAAGATGGACATATATTGAGAAGAGATAATAAGAGAATTCCAAAAGACTCTTCAATGAGAAACATCACAATACAGCATAAAGAGGAAGACCTAGAGAGTCACTAAAAAGAACACTTATAAGAGAAGTATTGGGAGGCATAGACTCATTAGATAAGATTGAATATCTCGCCAAAAGTAGAAATAGATGGCAAAAACACTACAAGCCCAATGTGACGTCTGGCTGCATGAGAAGGATCTAGATTTGTGGTAAATATTCTATCACTGGCTGCCTTCAGATACTGATTCTCTCTAACAATTTGTAAATGTTTCCCATCGTTACATATGGTGAATATGGTGTTGATGGCATTACTTCTTAATGACCAGTGAATTTATTTTATGAGTCTTCTTTTTCTACCTATCAGCTCCCTGTGGAGCATAGGTCTTCAACAAACGCTTTCCAAGTCGTTCTGTTTCTTGCCATTCTTTTAAGATCATTCCATGTCTTCCCTCTCATCTTCATATATGCTTCTATCTGTCTTCTCTAAGAATTCCTTGTTCTTCCTCTTTGTCTTTTCCCCTGCGGATTCCAAAAAAGAGCCTGTTGTGTAATACTCTCAGTTGGCTTCCGCAGTGTGTGTCCTATCCAGCGCCATCGTACATTCCAGGTGCCAATTCTGGAGGATTTCCTGGTAGACAAAAGGTGAGTCGGCAACCCGGACTCCTTACGGCTTTCTCCGGCTTGCGTCATACGTCTCTTAGACAGAGAGCCTTTATCTTTCCTGGATGGCGGATTTACTTTTATACTTTTCTTTGACTTGTCCATGTTTGTGAAGTTTTTTCTGTTGATTTTTTTTACAGTATGGGATAATTTATATTTTATGAATGGTCAGTGTATTTTCCCAGAGCCAGAGAAGTCTCTTGTATCCATATGAACTCCATAGCTGTGTTGTCTGAAACAAAGGTTTGTCTCATTTGAGATTGAACAGGGCCCACGTGGTTAATAGATAAACTCACTAACTAATCACTTTGTTGCTATGACTACCTAGGGCTTAGAAACTGTAAGGATGTAACTGTCTCTTCATACCCTATGTTGTGATGTTATTATTATGACTTTATTGATTAAATACTACGTTATAGATGGAGTTATCATGATTTTATTGGTCGAGTGGTCAAATTATGGGTAGAATCATCTTGACTTTCTTGATGAAACAATCAATTATAGGTAGAATCATCATGATTTTCTTGATCAAACAATCAATTATAGGTAGAATCATCATGATTTTCTTGATCAAACAATCATCGGTAGAATCATCATGATTTTCTTGATCAAATGATCATTTATGGGTAGAATCATTATGACTTTCTTGATAAAACAATCAATTATAGTAGCATAATCGTGACTTTCTTGATGAAACAATTATAGGTAGCATATTCGTGACTTTCTTGATGAAACAATCAATTATAGGTAGAATAATCATGACTTTCTTGGTGAAACAATCAATTATAGGTAGAATAATCATGACTTTCTTGATGAAACAATTATAGGTAGCATATTCGTGACTTTCTTGATGAAACAATCAATTATAGGTAGAATAATCATGACTTTCTTGATGAAACAATTATAGGTAGCATATTCGTGACTTTCTTGATGAAACAATCAATTATAGGTAGAATAATCATGACTTTCTTGGTGAAACAATCAATTATAGGTAGAATAATCATGACTTTCTTGATGAAACAATCAATTATAGGTAGAATAATCATGACTTTCTTGATGAAACAATTATAGGTAGCATATTCGTGACTTTCTTGATGAAACAATCAATTATAGGTAGAATCATCATGACTTTCTTGATGAAACAATCAATTATAGGTAGGATCATGACTTTATTGATAAAATGATCAATTATAGGTAGAATTGTCATGACTTTATTGATAAAAGGATCAATTATAGGTAGAATTGTCACGACTTTCTTGGTGAAACAATCAATTATAGATAGAGTCATCGTGACTTTATTGATAAAATGATCAATTATAGGTAGAATCATCATGACTTTATTGATAAAATGATCAATTATAGGTAGAATCATCGTGACTTTATTGATAAAATGATCAATTATAGGTAGAATCATCGTGACTTTATTGATAAAATGATCAATTATAGGTAGAATCATCGTGACTTTATTGATAAAATGATCAATTATAGGTAGAATCATCGTGACTTTATTGATAAAATGATCAATTATAGGTAGAATCATGACTTTATTGATAAAATGATCAATTATAGGTAGAATCATCATGACTTTATTGATAAAATGATCAATTATAGGTAGAATTGTCATGACTTTATTGATAATGATCAATTATAGGTAGAATCATCGTGACTTTATTGATAAAATGATCAATTATAGGTAGAATCATCATGACTATTGAAAAGATTGGTTACCTGTAAACTTCTGTGAAATATTGTTACCAGGAAATCTCTGTGACCTTTGTCTGGATGGTTTCTATGGTGATCCTAGTGGCCAAGTGACTGGCAGGCCAAGCCAGTGCAGGAAGTGTATTTGTAGTGGCAACATTGATCCTAATGCAGTAGCAAATTGCAACACGTAAGTAAGGAAGGTAGTTACGTGTTCATATTTAGCTTTCTGTGTTGTTTTACCTAGTCCCTCAAATTTATTCTCTGCCATCTCCACATGAAGGGTTGGCTACCATTGAGTGCAATCTACAATCTCTTGACTTGATGGTGCACGTTGTCATAGGTTCACCTGTTCATCTTTTGATGTTATCAGTTAACTTTAATCTTGGTCTGCCTCTGCCTTATCTACCTTGTACCTTTCCTTACAAGATGACCTTCAGTAGGGTATTATATCTCTTCACAAGTCCCAAAAATTTCACTTCTCTTTTTCTAATTGTGTTAAATAGTTCTTTTCTTCATTTTCAGCTGACTTAGATCTTCCCTCTTTGTCTTATATTATTGTTTCAAAAACAGTTGTTTTCACTGCAATCTTGGCAGTGGTTACATTTCTGTGCTGAATGTCTTATTCAAGTCTGGATATAGAAAAAGAACTGTCACATCAGTCAGTACAGGATAAAAGCACTACTGTACTACTCCAAGATGCTGTAGTCAAGCCAGATTTGCCAGATAAAAATTGTCATTGAAGTCAAACAATACTCACAATTAAAATCAAATAATTCTTTGATGTAAAAAAACGAAATTAGAGAAATCGCCAATCACCCACTAATATCTTCAGTAATAAAGAAAAGACGATGGTCTTATGTTGGACATGTGATGAGAAGAGATAATAACCGAATAGCAAAGCAAGCCCTCATGTGGAAAACAACAGGTAAGAGAAAAAGAGGAAGACCCAGAGAGACACTGAGAAGAACATTGATGAGAGAGGCGGGAGCAGCAGGAAGCAGCTCCCTTAATGAGATAGAGCTGCTTGCACAGAACACAGACAAATGGTGAGATTTGATAAAGTATCTTTAAAAGAATTTAAAACTGCTATAACAAAAATTCAGATGGAGTATCTTGGTCTACACCTTATGGGCCGGCTACGGCTCGAAAGGCCAATAGATAGATAGATAGAAAGTAAAGGTTCCCTCCATGCCTTGCTAGGCATTTGGGGAATATGGTGTTAGTGGCAATATTTTTTTCCTTGACCACTGCGCAATTTTGGGTGATGTGGTCGGTATTACACCAGTCTGCCTTTCAGAAAAGTCTCTGGTACTCTTTACCCATTTTTAGAGGCTGGGTGAACTCAGGAGCCTTGTTGGTAAAAAAAAAAATATCCGTCACTTCTGAGGATCGAACCCAGATCCTTCTGATTTGGAAGTTTTCCCACTCAGCACTCAGCCACTGAGGCTACACCAACTCTTTGATGTCAGGCATACAAAAAAATTACTACTGCAGATAATTTATGTAAGGTAAAGTTCGATACTTGAATCGGCGTCTTAGAACACAAGTTTTCACCCATATGTGCTTGGCCGCCTATCCAGAAGTGTTCGGAGACTTTTGGATAGTGTCACTTCAAGCTTTGAAACTCAAGATGCGAGGCGGCATTCCTCACCTTCCCAGAGTACCATTTCTGCCAGCAGCTTGGTTGACCGCTGGGGTATTTTTGTTTTCCAACAACGAGTACAACTCACACTTCTTTCAACGGGAATCGAACACGGGTTGTCAGAACGTCGGTAGCCTAGTCTGCTGGCTTTCCCACCTAGGCTACCGAGGCCCCCATAATAAATTAATAATAATTGTATCCCTTCTTCACAAATAATTTATGTACATTAAGAAGTCAGTATGTAGATTGCTTTGTTATGTATTCATTTCCCATTATTTAGTTTTATAAAAAATTTGTTAAAAATATGATCCCCTCATGCTTTGTGGCTCTGGCCAACTCCTTACCAAACTTGTTTTTTGATAATTTAATTTCTTCATGACTCATATTGTCTTTTTTTTTGTCTTTGTTTTTCTATTTTGTCTTTGCCAGATATTCATTTGTTTTTTTTTTTTTTTTTACTTCTTACCTTGACCTTTCCTATTTTATTGAATTACTTTTTACTGAAGTATGCTTCAGAACAACAGAAATGGAATCCAGTGGTCACTGACCAAGTAACTTGATGACTTAGACTTTGCTGATGACATAGCTCATTCCATCACACAACCATCAACAGATGCAAGATAAAATGAGCATACTTGAGAGATCACAACAGTTGAGACTGGAAATTAATAGAGATAAGACCAAATTTATGAGAATGAATGCAATTGGCAATAACCTAATAATAATAGAAAAAATACCTCTACTAGACATACAGTCTGACATATATCTGATCAGTAATATAGACAAAGTAGGAGGAACAGAGAATGATACCAAAATAAGGATATCATAAGCAAGAGGAGCATCCGTTGCACTGGGAAACACATGGAAGTCCAAAGAAATTAGGTTAAATACAAAAATAAACATTTTCAACTCCAATGTAAGACAATCCTATTATATGTCTGTGAAACATGGAAAATAAAACAAAAATGATAATCATGAAAATACAGACCTTCATTAATGGATGCTTATGCAGAGTAAAAGGGTGAAAATGGCAGGACCAAATCACGAACATAGAATTATGGAAATGTTCCAGTCAAATACCAGTGGATAAAGAGATACAGCGAAGACAAGGGTACTGGATAGGACACACACTGCGGAAGCCAACTGATAGTATTTCACAACAGGCCCTTTTTTGAAATCCCCAGGGCAAAAGACAAAGAGGAAGATCAAAATATTTTTGGAGAAGACAGCTGGAAGAAGAGATGAAGATAATGGGAAAGACATGGAATAATCTTACAAGAATGGTAAGAAACAGAACGACTTGGAAAGTGTTTGTTTCTGGGGGAATAAAAACTCAGACCTGAACACCTCGTTGCTACAGCACTGGACATGCAGCCTGTATTCTCCGGTCCTACAATTTTCCCCAGCAGACCCCAATAATGGGAAAATGCCACAAATATAGTTTTTTTTAATTAATAAATTGACATGTTTTTATAAATGTCACAGAAAATAATAGATCAACATTTTTTTCTAAATTTCACTACAGAACAACCGGAGAATGTCTCAAATGTATTCGTAACACAGGAGGGTTTTACTGTGACCAGTGCCTCCCTAACTATTACAACAATAGTGCAGGTCAGTGCACAGCCTGCAACTGCTACCACAGCGGAACTGTCAGCCAGCCTGGAACCAGTGGGTGTGACCAGAGAACTGGACAGTGCCTTTGTCTACCCAATGTTATTGGCAGACAGTGTGAGATGTGCCAGCAAGGCTACTGGAATATTGCTAGTGGTGAAGGTATGACTGGTTGTCCATGGATGCCAGTGTATGGAAGTTGGCTTGATGTGTGCATTAGCCTTAAACTGGTTAGCTTTAAAAAGATGAAACTCATTCTCTAGCAAGAACCAAAGTATGCATCAGAGATGATAAAATATGTTATTGTAATGTGGCTGTAATAACACTTTTATTTATCTTAAAAATATGTTTATTAAAACATTTAACCCTCTTCCCTGCCAACGATGAGTATACTCATTCATATGATTTGTTAGCATGTTACCAAAGACAAGTCCTCACACCTCTAGACCATTATTGCCCATACCAAAATACTTATTGCCATGGCTTTTCTTCATTATATCCCTTCTATCTGTGTTGTTATTCGAGTTTTTTCAGCTCCTTGTGGGGAAAATATAGTAAAATAATGATTTTGAGGACCTGACTGGCATTTTCACAAAAAAATGAAGTCATATATGAAAAGATATAAAGAAACAACAGATAAATTGTTTCGGCCACATAACAAGACAAAAAGAACTAACAATGACTCAAAGAGCCATGAACAAATGCTACAAAAATGCCAGATTAAGAGGAAGACAGAGAAAGAGATGGATAAAGGGAATACTAGAGTCACTAGGAGGGATAACACCAGAAGAGGCCAACAGAAGAGCAAAGAATTGCAGATTGTAACCAACACACACCCCCCAATTTTGGGAACATTGTTTAGGTTACCTCAGCTACAACATCACAGGAATTGTCTCAACATATTTAAATTATTATAATATTTTTTTCCCATTTCTCCTTTACATTCAGCTTTACTGCAGCTTCACATTTTTATGGATTTATTTGCATTTCTCTGCCATGACCCCCCTTCTAAAATAAGCCAAGATCTGCCAAAGAACTAGTGTGTCAGCCATGCCACAGTTTTAGGGGACATGCACATACGGATATCAGCCAAGTGGCCACCTCGTGTCATGCACAGTTCATGGCATGCTCTTTAGTTGAGATGACCTAGGTCACAATGATGTAGATGAGGCCCTTGTATGATGCTAAAGAGGCCCTTCTGCTGCCAAAAAGTCTGGTGTTTCTAACCTACATTCAGAATTGCAGTCAACATGAACCTTCTTGAACTGTTCCCACCTCCATGCTGTGAGAACAGTTACTGTTTATATAATGCTGCCAGCATTGCCAGGTCTGTTCTTTCAGTTCAAGTTGCAATTTGCTAAAATATTAATGAATAACATGCTATAGCCCAGTGCTATTGGAACATTAAATTCATATACAGTTGTTTGTTATCTTAGTCTAGGTATATTTTCTCAGATCTGATACGTGACTGGAGCTTAATTTTGCTACAGTACATTACAAATGATAGTAAGAGATGCTATAACTAATATATTTGTGGTTAAATTATGATTATTTTGCTCCTTCGGTTATTTGGTTATGGAAGGCCCCCCCCCCCGGAACACTGCAAACGAGTTAAAATCCATATTTGCTCAACTGCCTGTGCCAGCATAATCATCCGAATATCTCATCTCCCAAATAAAGAATGGTAACTGTAGTCCCCATCATAGCAGTCTCAGCACATGCCAAAAGACATAAGGCGAAACGGCGCAGAAAGTGAGCTCAGCCAACTGTTTCCTGTCATACGATAACATCATTCATCGTAAACAATTGGAATATTGAAGGAATATTGAAACATGATCAAAACGGATGAGACACACAGCTCACGGTGTGCACAGAGCACTTAACTCAGTAGCTCCTGCAACAAGCCGGACTTGGAATATGAGGAAACTGCAACAAGGAACACTTTTCATGCATAGCTTTCAATTTTTCCCACCGCCTATCCACCATACACCGGAAGTTCACGTCCTCTTGAAAATGATGATCGTCGTATTTTCTTAAAAATGTATAGCGCTTGATGATGTTGGGCCATCGTTGTTGACTCCAATTCTGAACATATAGACATACATTTCTGAGCACACTTTTTGACAGATTTTGACAATTATCTATGGGTACATCTAACACTGGAAATATCAAATGCTGTTGTGATAAACTGATGCCTGCTTCTTTATTTTACCCCCATATTTTATAAATTTATGATTGTCACTATACAACATCTTTAGTGTTCTCCTATGGGGAATTTTGTGACATTTTTGCATTTCCTTTTTTGTCTGCAAACTCTACAAGCAAGGAAATTTACCCAGAGGTCCTGAAAGTCCATAAATTTTGCATAAAAAATCATAATCTCCAAACAGAAATATAATTTTCTTCCCTTCCCATTCTGTTTCTTCTAATTGTTTTATGCTATCTTTGACATCAGCCATCATTAGGTTGTGCTGTTAGGTTGTGAACATTATCTTCTATTTTTGCCACTCCTATCATTGTGGTGGAAACAGTTGTGGGGAAGAACGTAAACTCCTACACGGTATGGTGACATTTTTACAAAAAGGAACACAACAAACTACTGATGTTTCGGCCTACGTACTAACTTTTTCAGAAAACGAGGACAGTGACAACAAACGATGAAAAACAGATCAATATTACTACATGCGTGTGAAAGCAGGAAAACAACAAGAGATATAGAAACAAAGTTGAACGCATTCGAAAATAAATATCTAAGGAAAATACTTGGTATAGTGTGGAACGAATTCAAAACAAACGAGGAAATTAGAGAAATCGCCAATCAACCACTAATATCTTCAGTAATAAAGAAAAGATGATGGTCATATGTTGGACATGTGATGAGAAGAGATAATAACCAAATAGCAAAGCAAGCCCTCATATGGGAAACAACAGGTAAGAGGAAAAGAGGAAGACTCAGAGAGACACTGAGAAGAACATTGATGAGAGAGGCAAGAGCAGCAGGATTCGGCTCACTCAATGAGATAGAGCTGCTTGCACAGAACAGAGACAAATGGCGAGATTTGCTAAAATATCTTTAAAAGAATTGAAAACTGCTAGAACAAAAATTCAGATAAGAGAATGAGTATCTTGGTCAATGCCCTATGGGCCGGATACGGCTCAAAAGGTCAATAGATAGATAGATAGACTATTACATTTTACCTGTTTGGCCTGTTTACATCATGTGGTGACTTCATTGGAACATGCTGCCATTATTCTCTAGGCCCTTTAGAGACCTCCTGGCAGATTAGAATATGGAATGTCTCAAAATAATTTATATTTTTTTTTAATTAAAGAAATTAATCTTTAATAACTTAATTGTTAAATACATTAATCTAATTAAATTAAATTATTAAATATATTAGTCTTCTATAATTATTTATTATATACATACATCTTCATCATTATCCCATAACCACAGATGTTGTGGCACCACAGACAGACCTTGTCTACCTGCTCCATTTCTCTCTGTCCCCGGTAATTTTTTGGGACCCTGCAATGTTGAGAACTGTCCATTCCCTAATGCCATTCTCCCACCTCTTTCTCTGCCCATCTCTCCCTTTCACTCCTTTCACATACATTCATCATCATCATCAAGTACTGGGCCTGCTGGCGTAGGTGATCATGTCTCTCCACAACTTTCGATCTCGACAGTTATTTATCATTTCTGTTGTTGACCTTCAGCCAAGCCATTCTCTTAAGCTGTCTGGTATCTTTTCTCTTTGCTTCCCTCTATCTCTTCGTCCCTCAATTTTCCAAGTTGTTACAATATATTCCAGTTGTTCTCTTCTCATTACATGGCCAAAAAATGATGATTGAGTTATTGAGTTATTTGCGGGTCATCATCGCTGCACTCCGAACATGTCCATAGGTGCTCAGATCCCCTCCTCAGCAATTCCCTCAGTGTCCAGCGACTGACGACTCCAGTTCTATGTTGGTTGATAAGTCTTCTTACATGCCCACTAAGTTTCTCATTTCTGCCTATGCCCATCTTAACTCCCATCTCTTTCATCCGAAGAGGTGACGTGGATCTGTGTTTGTCGAAGTCATGTGCTCTTCCCACATCTCGGAGGGCATTGATGATGTCCTCCCGATCCATTGGTTGCCCGTCCTCAACGACAGTGCAGCCAGCCAACCTGTCCGCTCTTTCATTTCCCCGTACTCCCGCATGTCCAGGGACATAGACAAAGGTGACCTTACATATTTTGGATTTCTGCAACGGCTCTACCCATTGCATGCGTACAGAGCCCGCCTCCACTTTTTTTATCATGCTCATCGAATCACTCAGTATACATGCAGGGGTGTAGTCTTGTGACTCTAACCATTTGAATGTCTTGGTAAAATGATGATTATTTCTTCTTAATATTGGAAATTAGTTCTCTTTTTGCGTTGGCCTCTTTCAGAACATTTTCATTTCTCTTCTTAGCTGTCCACGGTTTTCTCAACATTCTTTTGTAAAACTACATTTCTACAGACCCCAGTGATTTTCTTGTCTGCTGTCCTGTTGTCCATGATTCACATACTTATGTTAAGACTGGCTCTACATAACATTTAAGAACTCTTTCTCTTGTTTCTATTGTCAAAAGTGGATTGCATAGTATCTTCCTCATTTTTTTGGAAAGCTGCTTTTGCCTGAGCCATTCTGCATCTCACCTCTTTTGTACATCTTCCGTCTGAAGTTAACAAAGTTCCCAAATATTTAAATTCATTTACCTGTTTTAATATTGTTCCACTTGTCTTTATTTTGCACTGAACTATTACATGGAATAAATGGGTTAAATATTCGCATACATTATTCAAATAATTAATTTTAAAAGTAAGTAAATCTTTGTGTTTAACATTTACAGCAAATATTTATGTTCATGACATTTCTTTCTTGTCATTTATATTTCATTTTTTTAACGTTCAATTCTGTGCTCTTGCCTTTATTGTTTTTTTTTTCTAAATATGTAAAATATATATCATCATTATCATCGAGTGCTGTCTCCGCAACAAAGGTTGGCTACCATGGAGTGCCATTCTGCTCTGTTTCTTGCTTTGATGGTGCAGGTTGTCATAGGCTGATTTGACCTTGTATTTTCCTCTGCATGATTACTTTTAGTAGGCTGTTGTGTCTTTTAATGTACCCCAAAAATTACATTTGTCTTGTTTGAATTGTGTTTAGTAGTTCTCTTTTCATTTTTAGTTGTTTTAAGACTTCGTTGTTTGTTTTCTTTTCCTTCCATCCAATTCTACTTATTCTTCTATATATCCACATTTCAAAGGCTTAAATTCTCTATTCTGTTTTCTTGTCTAATATCCATGTTTCTGCACCATATAGGAATATTGAGAAGATGTAACATTTTGCTATTCTTAGTTTTAGCCCTGGTGTTATTTGTTTTGATGTTAGTATGTTCTTCATGGCATTAAAATTACTTTTTGCCATTCCTATTCTTTTGTTTATTTCAGTTGTACATTTTCCATCACTGGTTAGTATGTCCAAGGTAGTTGTTGTTCTGAACTGTCTCCAGGTCTATTCCTTCAATTTTGATATCCATTTGTGGGTTTTGAATATTTTCTTTGTTTATGATCATAGTTTTAGTCTTTTTGATATTCATATCTAGTCCATATTTTTTGCTTATCATGTTTATTTCATTAAGTAATTGTTGTAGATCTTTAGGATTTTCCATAGGAAGCCATGGAGAGATAGTAAATAAAAGATATTAAAATAAAGACAAATGCGAAACGCAGCACTAATCACAATATGGCACAAGAGGAACAATAATCACAAATCACAATGATTGTTTCAATAACTTACCGTTCATTTTTTTAAAGCAACTTTTTGTACAATGATGTGTAATATGTCTGGCAGGTTGTTCGCCCTGTGAGTGTAACACCGTAGGCTCTTTGAACTACACCTGTGAGGAAACTTCTGGCAACTGTTCATGTAAACCTGGTGTGTCAGAACGACGTTGTGATGCCTGTCAAAAAGACCACTTTGGGTTCTCACCTACTGGCTGCAGTCGTAAGTCAGCATTTCAAAGACACTCTTATTGAGTATCTAAATTCATGCACTTGTTTAACTCTTTCCGTACGGAAGCTTTTTATCAATACAACAGTAGATATTTCAGAGACAAAACATTTCATGGTTTGAAGAATCAATCTACATATTTATATGTATCTAACATACAACATATTATATATGAATTTTTAGATAATTGAATAAGGTATCAGATTTCACCAATACCAAGATGATACTAAACATGTTAAAAGAGTATGGTTTGTTGACAGTTCACACTAATCAAATTAAGAGTTATGCACTATGTGGCGAAACGTAAACAATCGAAATCGGCATGGCGTGCAGTGTGTCAAAACATACAGAAAGAGTTAAAGAAGTTGTTTGAAGTCCTTAATTGTATACAATCTATCTTCTTCTTCAGCTTTCATCCAACGACAACTCACCTTCTGGCTGCAGTTGTAGGTCAGCACTTGGAAGCCAGTCTCACTGAGTATCTGATATAGTGCACTCATTTATTTGAAATCCTTAATTGTATACAACCTATCTTCTTCAGCATTCATCTGCTGACAACTCACCTTCTGGCTGCAGTTGTAGGTCAGCACTTGGAAGCCAGTCTCACTGAGTATCTGATATAGTGCACTCATTTATTTGAAATCCTTAATTGTATACAACCTATCTTCTTCTTCAGCTTTCATCCAACGACAACTCACCTTCTGGCTGCAGTTGTAGGTCAGCACTTGGAAGCCAGTCTCATTGAGTATCTGATATAGTGCACTCATTTATTTGAAGTCTTTAATTGTATTCAACCTATCTTCTTCAGCATTCATCCAACAACTCATTCTCTGTCTTAAAAGGACATTAATGGGTGTAGATGATGTCGCTAGTTAACATCAAGACTTGATATCTGTTTCTTTCATGAATCTAGAAACACCTGTCTTCATTGTGTTTTTGGGTGTCTGGTTGCCATTCTTCTTTGATCCCTACTTACTTGGCCTGACTGATTAGTCTGTTTCTAGGGGCACAACAGAGAGGTGGAGTAAGGTCTGGATCAGCTCTATTGTTCACTGATCTTGATGTAGCCATCTGTTGACCACTAACTGCTCTCAGTCCATTTGCTGGTGGGTAGAACTTCTCCAAAGTTTACTATATTTTAATCCATGGTACATATCTATCAAATGTTAAGTCGGTCCTATTATATGGCTGTGAAACATGGAGAACAACAAAATTGACAATCACGAAGATACAGTCTTTCATTAATGGATGCTTACACAGAATAAAAGGATGGAAATGGCAGGACAAAATCACTAACATGGAATTATGGAAATGTACCAGTCAAACACCAGTGGATAAAGAGATACAGCAAAGACGATGGCGCTGGATAGGACACGCACTACGGAAGCCAACTGAGAGTATTACACAACAGGCCCTTTTTTGGAATCCCCAGGAGAAAAGACAAAGAGGAAGACCAAGGAATTCTTGGAGAAGACTGATAGAAGCAGAGATGAAGATGATGTGGAAGATTTGGAATGATCTTAAAAGAATGGCAAAAAATAGAACGGCTTGGAAAGTGTTTGTTGAAGACCTATGCTCCACAGGGAGCTAAAAAGGTAGAAGAAGACATATCTATGCATATTTTGCAGTTCAGAGCTTTAAACAAAAAACACAAATTTTGTAATTATATATTCTACCCTAAATGGATAACAAAAGAGACATGGCATGAGTGATGCAGACTGAGATTGGTGTCATCTTTTGATCATCATCTTGTGGTGTCTACAAATTAAAGGTTGACTACATCATCTTGTGGTGTCTATGCATTTAATGTTGGCTACATTATCTTGAGGAGCCTCGGTGGCTGAGTGGTTAGTGTGCTCACTTCCTGACCAGAAGGGGTCTAGGTTCGATCCCCAGCAGTGGCAGATTTTTTTTCTCGGACTGACAGCTCTGAGGTTCACCCAGCCTCTAAAAATTTGTAGCAGAGATTTTTCTGGGAAGTCAAGGCAGCCTGGCTTGATACCGATCACATCACCCAAAAATGTGTCATCATAGAAAAATATGGCCCCTAACCATATGGTCTCACCATATTCCCCATACACCTAGCAAGGCGCGGAGGGAACCTTTATATTATCTTGTGGTGTCTACACATGAAGATTGGCTACATCATCTTGTGGTGTCGACACATTGAAGATTGGCTACATCAACTTGTGGTGTCTACACATTGAAGATTGGCTACATCATCTTGTGGTGTCTACACATTGAAGATTGGCTACATCATCTTGTGGTGTCTACAAATTGAAGATTGGCAACATCATCTTGTGGTGTCTACACATTGAAGATTGGCTACATCATCTTGTGGTGTCTGTGCATTGAAAGCTGACTTCCATGAAGTGCCATTTAACTCTGTGTTATAAGTTCACTTGTTATTTTTTTTATTTTATCAGTCTACTTTAGTCTTCGTCTTCCTTTACTTCGTTTTGTATTTTACCTTCCAAAGTGACCTTCATTAAGTTATTTTTTCTCCTTGTGATCTGAGCATTTTGTTTTCTTTATATAATTGTGTAAAATTTCTTTTAAAGCTTTTTTTGTTCACTTTCAAGATGTCCTTATTTATTTTATTTTCTGTCACCTCAATTCTTATATAAATTCACATTTCCTTCTGAGAATTCACATTCCCTTCTAGAGTAGTTTTATTTGAGATAACAAATACAAAGTAATCATACTCAAGAATGGGGCATGTGGAGAATGGTGCTAAGGGAGTTCAGAATTTGAAATCAACCTTCTGACTTACATCAGGGTAACATTAGTATATACCTTCTGACTTATATTAGGGTAACATTAGTATATACCTTCTGACTTATATTAGGGTAATATTAGTATATACCTTCTGACTTATATCAGGGTAACATTAGTATATACCTTCTGACTTATATCAAGGTAACATTAGTATATACTGGGGAGTCTGTTCAAAGAGGCTGATATCCTGATTTTATGGTAGAATTTTATGCTAGAACTTTATGCTAGAACTTTATGCTAGAACTTTATGCTAGAATTTTATGGTAGAACTTTATGCTAGAATTTTATGCTAGAATCATGTCTAACAAAGTAGCTTATTAAATACCTACCTCCAACATGTGAATGGAGTTACTGTTCCTTTATATTGACCCCTCTCAAGGAAGCAGTTTTAGTGTTTAATTGTCTGCCCATACTTTGTAAGATCTTCATCGCAAACGGACTGGGTATTCTAAGACATTAGATCTGCAGAAATGTTACATCTTCTCAATATTCCTGTATAGTGCAGAAACATGGACATTAGACAAGAAAACAGAACAGAAAATTGAAGCCTTTGAAATGTGGATTTATAGAAGAATAGGTAGAATTGGATGGAAAGAAAATAAAACAAACGATAAAGTTTTAAAACAACTAAAAATAAAAAGAGAACTACTAAATACAATTCAAACAAGACAAATGTAATTTTTGGGGTACGTTAAAAGACACAACAGCCTACTAAAAGTAATATTGGAAGGGAATATACAAGGTAAAAGAGGCAGAGGCAGACCAAGACTAACATGGACGAGTAACATCAAAAGATGGACAAGTGAATCTATGACAGCCTGCACCATCAAAGCAAGAAACAGAGTGGAATGGCAATCCATGGTAGCCAACCTTCGTTGCGAAGAAGGCACTCAATGATGATGATGATGCGATCTGCAGAAAATTGTGTGAATCTGCTGTCCAGGTCATAAAAGTGTTTGTGTCAATGAAAGAGCAGAGAGGTTTGTTTTAAGGACATCTATAGTGGGAACTCGCTAGTTGATAAATCTCTTTCTAGAGAGTGGCTTGCTGATTGATAAAGTTGCAGATAGGAGGCTTTGAGAAGTGAGAAAACTTGCTACAAGTAGGATAGATCAGAGGTGTGTATAACCAGCAAGCTGTTTAAATTATCAGCTTATACTGGGAGTCTCAATTGTCTAGACGACATCTGAACACGAAGGTACTGCATTTAAATCTCGCCAAAATTGGTGACAGTTTTCTTTAGATTCATGATTTTGATAGCAGCGAAAAAAATGGAGATACCATGTGATCTTAGTGTTCATTAAAGAATCTTTGGCATTTAAGATTAAGGGAGAGTAGTCTCAACAGCTGCTGCCAGGGAAAAATTGTTACAAAATGAAAATGTATTAAAAAAAGACACACAAAGCTCGATATATAACTTTATCATTTTTATATTCTTGATAAATAATAACAGTATATATGAAGTCAGAGGGCATCTGCTTGTACAGCAAGTAACATTTGTTAACACTGAGTATGTTCTTAAAACAAAGTAGTTATTCACGCACAATTCTTCTTTTTCTACCTTTCAGCTCCATGTGAAGCAAAAGTCTTCAACAAACACTTTCTAAGTCATTCTGTTTCTTGCTATTCGTTTAAGATCATCCCATGTTTTCCCCATCCTTTTATCTCTGCTTCCACCTTATTCTCTCCAAGAATTTTCCTCGTAGACAAAAAGTGAATCAGCGACCTGGACTCCATGCAGTTTCTCCTGTTTGTGTCATATATCTCTTAGACAGAGAGCCCTGATCTTTCAAAATTCAGTCCTTGAAAAAGGTCCTCACTAGATGTTAAAAAACTAGTGAATACAAACACACAACAATTGACTTGCATTCTCAGTGTCATCCGTTAGGAAGAAATTATCTGTTTTATTGTGGCCACCAGGATTTTTTTTTAATTTTAAAGCAGCCACAATTATTTTATAATAACCAAAAGGCTTAATGTTGTTTTTCCACCCCACATTCAAAATTTGGTCTTATTTCTGTAGCCTGCAACTGCAGTCCTCAAGGCTCCACTAACTCTCAGTGCGATGTCATCCTTGGTCACTGCACCTGTAAGGAGAATGTTGATGGACGGCAATGTGATCGTTGCATGGAGAATAAGTTCAACCTTGCTGCTGGTTGTGTGGGTAAGTTAGAAAAGTGCTATCTATGTGCGTTTAGTGTTGTAGCAGACATACTGTCTGAGTTAGTTAGGAATGATTGTAGCAGACATGCTGTCTGAGTTAGTTAGGAATGATTGTAGCAGACATGCTGTCTGAGTTAGTTAGGAATGATTGTAGCAGACATGCTGTCTGAGTTAGTTAGGAATGATTGTAACAGACATACTGTCTACGTTAGGAATGATTATAGCAGACATACTGTCTGAGTTAGTTAGGAATGATTGTAGCAGACATGCTGTCTGAGTTAGTTAGGAATGATTGTAGCAGACATGCTGTCTGAGTTAGTTAGGAATGATTGTAGCAGACATACTGTCTGAGTTAGTTATGGATGATTGTAGCAGACATACTGTCTGAGTTAGTTAGGAATGATTGTAGCAGACATACTGTCTGAGTTAGTTAGGAATGATTGTAGCAGACATACTGTCTGAGTTAGTTAAGAATGATTGTAGCAGACATGCTGTCTGAGTTAGTTAGGAATGATTGTAGCAGACATGCTGTCTGAGTTAGTTAGGAATGATTGTAGCAGACATGCTGTCTGAGTTAGTTAGGAATGATTGTAGCAGACATACTGTCTGAGTTAGTTAGGAATGATTGTAGCAGACATACTGTCTACGTTAGGAATGATTATAGCAGACATACTGTCTGAGTTAGTTAGGAATGATTGTAACAGACATACTGTCTACGTTAGGAATGATTATAGCAGACATACTGTCTAAGTTAGGTGTCCGGTTAGCGCAATCGATAGGCGGTTGGCTTACCACGGCAACAGCCGGGGTTCGTTCCCTGGCGAGGACACCTGGGTTTTACTAATTCCCTAAAAATTAGTAGGAGCCGCGATAGCTCAGTGGATAGTGAACTGGACTACTACGGACAAGGGGTAGGGTTCGATCCCAACCGACGGCTCCGGGTTCACCCAGCCTTAAATGGGTACCGGATTTTTTCTGGGAAAGTAAAAGCAGCACGGGCGTAATACCGACCACATTACCCCAAAAATCATGTGCTGAAGGTCTGTAAAATATAGGGTCACTAACACCATATTTCCCTATACGCCACTTGGCGTGACGGGGGGTACTTTACTTTACTTTTTTACTGTCTAAGTTAGTTAGGAATGATTGTAGCAGACATACTGTCTGAGTTAGTTAGGAATGATTGTAGCACACATTCTAAGTTAGTAAGGAGTGATTGTAGCTGATACACTGTCTGATTTTTTAGTAAGGAATGATTGTAGCAGACATTCTGTCTGAGCTAGTAAGGAATAATTGTAGCAGAGATTCTGAGTTAGTAAGGAATGATTGTAGCAGAGATTCTGAGTTAGTAAGGAATGATTGTAGCCAACATTTTGTATAAGTAAGGAATGATTGTAGCAGGCATTTATGTCTGAGTTTGTAAGGAATGATTGTTGCAGACATTCTGTCTGATTTTAGTAAATGATGATTTGTAGCAGACATTCTGTTTGAGTTTGGAATGATTGTAGCAGACATTTTGAGTTAGTAAGGAATCATTGTAGCAGGCATTATGCCTGAGTCTAGAAAGGAATGGTTGTAGAAGACATTCAGTCTGAGTTAGTAAGGAATGATTGTAGAAGACATTCAGTCTGAGTTAGTAAGGAATGATTGTAGAAGACATTCAGTCTGAGTTAGTAAGGAATGGTTGTAGAAGACATTCAGTCTGAGTTAGTAAGGAATGGTTGTAGAAGACATTCAGTCTGAGTTAGTAAGGAATGGTTGTAGAAGACATTCAATCTGAGTTAGTAAGGAAGAGACAAATTCTGTCTGAATTAGTAAGGAATGATATTGAGTTCTCATTACAAATAGAGACCTATGGTAAGGTACACTAGAAACCCTGTGTGGCTTCTTATGCTACTGGAAGAATATAAAATGTAAGAAATATAAAAATAGATCTTGTGTAGCAAGCTAGGAATACAGTGTAAGGGATGACTATAGACAATGTAGTGTATCATCATCATGTGCCATACTTGTTGGCATAAGGAATCATGTCCTTCCACAATTTTCTATCCACAGTACATCGTATCAATTCTTTTGTTGACTGTTTTCTATGCCATGACACTAAGCAATCTAGTATCTTCTCTATTTGTGGTCCATGATCTCTCTTTCCCCATATCTTGCCAGTTGTAACCAAGTATTTCAACTTTCCTCTTTTCATGATGTGTCAACAAATGTTGATTGTTTCTTTCTGATGTTTTTCTCAAAGAGGCCAACACAAAAAGGGAGCTCCTAAAAAATATCAGAAACAATCAACATTTTTGGGCACATCATGAGAAGAGGAAATTTGGAGTACTTAGTTACAACTGGCAAAATACAAGGAAATAGAGATCGCAGACGACTAAAAGAGAAGATACTAGATAGCCTGATACAGCAAAGGGTAGAACTGCAAAGAAATCATGGATTTGAAATGAAGACTTACCACTGCCTGTGAATCTGGGATGTCCAAAGGACAACATCTTTCGTCTAGCTCACCCAGTTCCCTCTATACAAATATAGAATAAATAGTAGTTCCAGGGAAGTGTAAGATTCTAACTTGTATGAGATAATCACTAACATATGTGCAAGCTAAGAGTGATCATAAAAATACATTTGGGAAAGTTTAAACAACACCAATTAAATGTTATATTTCTTAGTAAATTAAAATAGCATTATATAAGATTTAGGTATCTCAATAAGGTAAGTATATATAACATTTACTATGATGTCATCATTATCATAAAATATACATACTTGCTGGATTAGGTAATCAAGGTCTTCCACTCCTGACTATCTCTACAATTGTTTATCCATTCATCTTAGGGTTTTCCATCATGCCATTCTCTAAACAGTCAGATTCTTTCTCTCTGTTTCAATCTGTCTCTCTTCTCTTGATTTTTTTCCACAAAGTTTTCTTTTTACTTATTTCTTTTAAAACAACCTTTACTGTTAAATATGTCAGTAAATCATTGTTAAAGTTGCTGCTGAGTGGCTGTCAGAGTTAGTTGTTAGATTAATGAACAACCTTTACTGTTAAAAATGTCAGTAAATCATTGTTAAAGTTGCTGCTGAGTGGCTGTCAGAGTTAGTTGTTAGATTAATGAACAACCTTTACTGTTAAATATGTCAGTAAATCATTGTTAAAGTTGCTGCTGAGTGGCTGTCAGAGTTAGTTGTTAGATTAGTGCCAGTTTTCTCAACAAACTATGTCTATGTATTAAATTATTAATTATATTACTTGCTTTCAAATTTCACATTTAGGACATTTCCTCTATTTCTAGACTGCCCACAGTGTTACAACCTGGTCCAGCGACATGCTGGTGCCCACAGAGCTAAACTGCGAGAGCTGAATTATCTCATCAACAAAACTACAGACAATCCCAGCCTTTTCAACGACTCAGAATTTGTTTCTTACCTCCAGAGAGTGAATACATCAGTCAGTATCCTCTTAAGAGACACAAGGGAGACTTCAAGTAAATATTGCTATGATCTTAATAGATATTACAAGCTTTTATCCCTTTGCTATTTCACATTTAGCATATTATTTTTACACCAAGACCAAAGTTACATAAATTATTGATGTTGTTAAGATCAGCATTACTGCACATCGAACGAATCCATAGCTGCTCCAATATCCCCCTTGAGAATCTTGAAAATCCGAGGAGAATCTGGCCATGTGCACAAACTCCATAGCACTGCCTGGGATCCATGGTGTGGGCAGGTTTCTGCTGTGAAAATGTTGCCATGGCAGTGGCCATATTTATGGCCTGCACTTTTTTATTCTAACCGACAAGGGTACTTTAATGTGTATGAGTACACATGGAACCTCCTGTTTATTGACGTCATCCGAGAGGGCTAGACATTGGGTCCACTACCCAAGAGATGAGGGGAGGGTCACATCTTAAAGAAACCACAGATAAATAAGCGGTTCAATTCTTAAATTAGACAATTTGTTTTGATCAGCACTTTTTTTAAATATTTTGGTTTTAGGTTTAACACAACCTCCTGTAAGCATTGAGTTTTGCAGAGGCACTCATCTCACCTTGTAGAAGTCTTTTTCTCTTTCTCTCTCTCTCACACATACATGTGTGTGTACGCACATGTGCAGATACACACACAGAGGGATGGGAGATTATCAGAATGTCACAGCCATGAGATGACCTGTGAGAGTGTCATAGCCATAAGACAACCTGTGAGAGTGTCATAGCCATGAGACGACCTGTGAGAGTGTCATAGCCATGAGACAACCTGTGAGAATGTCAAAGCCATGAGATGACCTGTGAGAGTGTCATAGCCATGAGACAACATGTGAGAGTGTCATAGCCATTAGACGACCTGTGAGAATGTCAAAGCCATGAGACGACCTGTTAGAGTGTCATAGCCATGAGATGAATTTTCAGAATGACATCACAACATGTGGTAGAATTTCAGGCTATAAGTCGACTGTAAGTCTTGAAATGATTACAGCATCCCATCTCTGTGTCTCGCCTTGGGTAAACACACAGCTGTGTAGCAAAAGGTAAAGAAAATACTGTTTTGGAACTCAAGTGTAACATTTAAGTATTAGTAATTTTTGCTACAATATCACAAGAATGTGAACCGTACTGACATGAATCAAAATCTAGGGTTAACCAGTAATGAACGGATACATTTTGTGTCTTATTAATTAGCATCTACACGTGCTTTGGTTGGGAAGGAGCTAGAACTGTACAGACCTGGAGGAGTGGAAAATAAAACCCATTGCAACAAACATTGACTCAGAAGGTTTCCATTTGTCTAAACCTATGATTGTATATCTAGAAAGAAAAAAATTCAGTGCAACCAACAGGCAAAATATGGCAGGAAATGAGTGCAATAAACTTCTCATGGCTACTGTATCTTAAAGAAGAGCATAGTGCTAACTCATACCCACATTTATATGAATGTCCTTTTTCTAAATTCACACTAGTAAAGTGCCCCGTCACGCAAAGTGGCGAATATGGAATATGGTGTTAGTGACCATAAATTTTACAGACCTTCGACACATGATTTTTGGGGTAATGTGGTTGGTATTACACCCATGCCACTTTACTTTCCCAGAAAAAAATCTGGTATCCATTAAAGGCTGGGTGAACCTGGAAGCCGTTGGTTGGGATCGAACCCTACCTCTTGTCCTTTGTAGTTCAGTTCATTAACCACTGAGCTATCGCGGCTCCCTAAATTCACACTCAGGTGGGCAGAAAATCTAGAGACGCCCCAGTATTATATTTTTGTTGCTGTTTAAAATAAGCAAAATGTATGTAATTAGAGTCCTGTGTGTGTCTTTAAATCTAATTATATTTTATGCTTCAGCTGGAGATGGAACTGTCGATCAGCAAATTCATGACTTGAAGAAGTCATTGAATGAGGTCATCAATAAGCTTGGGGAAGTCGACCGCAACATTGCATCAGCTTCTAAAGCCACAAAGGACAGCCAGGACGATATTGCACAAGCAGAAAAGGCTATAGACAGAGCTGATGATACACTCAGAAATGCTGAAAACTACGTTGACCAGGATGGGCGCCAGGCTCTCAAGAGAGCTCTGGATACTTTGAATACCCATGGGCAGAACTCACAACAGATGACAGACATTGCTAGAAAAGCAACTAATGAGGCAAAGAGGTAAGGTGCCCCTCCCTCCCCCTTCTCTCCCTCCCTCCCTGTAGATTTTGTTATCAGAGAGACATCTTTCAGCCAACCCAGTCTGGCTCATGTTGTTGTGGGAAAGTAGTGTTAATAAGAAAGACTACTTTATCCATCTTTTCATTTGTTGAGGCGTAACTCTGTAAAATTCCAAATGTTAGTTACTGTTACAAAACTATATTTGCTTAGCTTATATTTTACAGTTAAATATCAATTGTGGCCTTCGATGCAGGTCTAATTATTGTGTAACCTTTTCCTTTTCAGACAAACAGAAGAGGCACAGGCCATTGAGACTCTGGCAAAGAATGCTCTAGAAACATCACAAGAAGCTTACAGACTGGCCAATGAGGCTTTGACCATGCCATCGAAAACTCAACAAGAGATTGATACGTTGAAACGAAAGTAAGCCGTTTGTGATGGTAGTGTCTTCACATATTAGAATATGTTATATTCAATATACTAAAAAGATTCCGCTCAGGAAGGCGCAAGCTAAGCAGCCTGTTACCATTGTTAGGTCAGTAACCTAAACCTGGTGAAGACTATTTTATCTACAATATTTTGACTGGCATACAAGGAGACAATTGCTGTAGCTCCTGCATTGGTGTCCTCTGTTAATGTAAGAGACACCTACTTTGGAATGGACAAGTTCTAACGTATTCAGCAAAACCTGAGAAGTCAAGAAGGGCATAGAAGTCCAGCACATCATCTTCATAGATCAGGAGCTAAGGGCCCATATTGACCTCATGGTGATATATCAGCCAATGAGAGTAGGTTTGCTTTGTTCTAATTTGATTAATGGGAGACTGGTTAGTCTCGAGGCAAGGTGCCAGTTTCAAGATAGAGAGGTTGTGAGTTCAAATCCCGGCTGCACCAGTTGGGATTTTTATTTGTGATTTCTCACTGTGGCAACCACCCCTGGTCTCAGCAGTGAGGTCCAGCTTGAAATGTCAATTACCTATTGATGGAAAAAATATTGAGTACCTCTGAAGACAGAGATATCTACCTGTGTGGCAGGGGAGACCCCTGTGCACATACATGGCTGGCAGGGAAAAACAGATTAACACGCAAAATTCAGTTCCTAGTCTCTAGGGATTTCGCCAGAGGTGAAAGCTGGTGAGCGCCAAAAAAAAAATTAATTAATGAAGAGTTGAAGCTTTGATGAATAGTCTAGGATTGTGTGTTCCACAGTGAATGGTAAGACTACCAGTAGGAATTGTATGCATATAGGATAAAGAGGGGAGATGTAAAAGTTAGTTAGGTTGAGGCACTCAGAACAGCTTAGAAAAGGTCATTTCCTTCAACAGATGTCAAAAATGTGCATGCTAATAATATGCTTGCGCAGAATAAAAGGATAGAAATGACAGGACAAAATCACTTACTTAGAACTATGGGAAAGTACCAGTCAAATACCTGTTGCCAAAGAGATAGACAAAGATGATGGTGCTGTATAGGACACACACTGTGGAAGCCAACAGAGAATATTTCATGACTGGTCCTTTTTGTAAATCCCAAGGGGAGGAGACAAAGGGAAAGGCCAAAATATAGTTGGAGAAGAGAGGTAGGAAGCAGAGGTGAAGAGGATATGGAAAACTATGCATAATCTTAAGAGAATGGGAAGAAACAGGACAGCTTGGAAAGTGTTTGTTTATGTTTGCTCCACAGGGAGCCGAAAGTTTTTATTGAAGACCTATGCTCCACAGGGAATTGAAAGTGTTTGTTGAAGACCTATGCTCCACAGGGAGCTGAAAGTGTTTGTTGAAGACCTATGCTCCACAGGGAGCTGAAAGTGTTTGTTGAAGACCTATGGTCCACAGGGAGTCAAAAGTGTTTGTTGAAGACCTATACTCCACAGGGAGTTGAGAAGAAGAAGAAGAGTAGTTCCAGTAGCTTACTGATTAAACACACCTCTTGTCACATCAGTCATGTTTATGTGCCTATAATACACTTGATTCCAATTCTAATCAGTTGCTGCACATTTCTCTCATCAAAGTTATAATTACACATTGACCTCAGCACATAAGTGTAACAACTTAGTTTACTACAATTCAGTTCTTTCCTCTCTTCCAACCTTCTGGTCCTGTAAATATCTGGGTGATTGTTGCCTGCATTTCTGTTTGTATCTGCTTTCTGTGAGATGTTTGTGTCTGTTTCCTGTGAGATGTTTGTGTCTGTTTCCTGTGAGATGTTTGTGTCTGTTTCCTGTGAGATGTTTGTGTCTGTTTCCTGTGAGATGTTTGTGTCTGCTTTCTGTGAGATGTTTGTGTCTGTTTCCTGTGAGATGTTTGTGTCTGTTTCCTGTGAGATGTTTGTGTCTGCTTCCTGTGAGATGTTTGTGTCTACTTTCTGTGAGATGTTTGTGTCTGTTTCCTGTGAGATGTTTGTGTCTGTTTCCTGTGAGATGTTTGTGTCTGCTTTCTGTGAGATGTTTGTGTCTGTTTCCTGTGAGATGTTTGTGTCTGCTTTCTGTGAGATGTTTGTGTCTGCTTTCTGTGAGATGTTTGTGTCTGCTTTCTGTGAGATGTTTGTGTCTGTTTCCTGTGAGATGTTTGTGTCTGTTTCCTGTGAGATGTTTGTGTCTGTTTCCTGTGAGATGTTTGTGTCTGCTTCCTGTGAGATGTTTGTGTCTGCTTTCTGTGAGATGTTTGTGTCTGCTTTCTGTGAGATGTTTGTGTCTGTTTCCTGTGAGATGTTTGTGTCTGCTCTCTGTGAGATGTTTGTGTCTGTTTCCTGTGAGATGTTTGTATCTGTTTCCTGTGAGATGTTTGTGTCTGCTTTCTGTGAGATTTTTGTGTCTGTTTCTTGTGAGATGTTTGTGTCTGTTTCCTGTGAGATGTTTGTGTCTGTTTCCTGTGAGATGTTTGTGTCTGTTTCCTGTGAGATGTTTGTGTCTGTTTCCTGTGAGATGTTTGTGTCTGTTTCCTGTAAGATGTTTGTGTCTGCTTCCTGTTAAATGTTTGTGTCTGCTTCCTGTGAGATGTTTGTATCTGCATCTTGTGAGATGTTTGTGTCTGTTTCCTGTGAGATGTTTGTATCTGCTTTCTATGAAATGTTTTTATCTGCTTCCTGTGAGATGTTTGTGTCTGCTTCCTGTGAGATGTTTGTATCTGCTTTCTGTGAGATGTTTGTATCTGCTTCCTGTGAGATGTTTGTGTCTGCTTCCTGTGAGATGTTTGTACTGCTTTCTATAAGATGTTTGTGTCTGCTTCCTGTGAGATGTTTGTACTGCTTTCTAGAAGATGTTTGTATGTTTTCTGTGAGATGTTTGTGCTGCTTCCTGTGAGATGACAAAACAAGAAAGAAAAAAGTAAGAATACCATACCCTGTGATCTGTATGAAATGTGATGTTAGTGCCCATATTTTTTTTACCATTAGTGCAGTTTTGAGTAAAATTATCAGTTTATTCCAGTGTCATCTCCCTTTCCCAGAACAAATCTGGTAACTATTTTCTTTTTGATGTGTACCTGACAACTGCTCCACTTCAACACCTACCTTTAAAAAGATGTCATGTGGGCACACTTGTGTTGTGGTGTGCAGCATAATAGTGATATTTTCATTATTCGGCCCTAAAGAGCTGACTTCAGAACTGAATTTGTGAACCCCAGGCTGAATTCCATCTTCAGTCACTACTCACTTGACCAGACTTGTTAGATTTGGCAGGTAGCTGTTTATCACTCGCATCTGAGTTGCTGGTTGGTGCCTTGGCCACTGATGACCATTTATGGTTTGGTGGACTTAGAAACTTTTGATCATAATTGACATATCTTCTGTTGTCTAGTTCACTAACCACTGCTCTGCTGTGGCTTCCAGATAAAGCAATGACTGACCACCTAATGCATTTAACACATGATACACTTATCATATAATTAACATATCAGATAATTATTTCAGTTTTTATTTTATGTCTTGGAATAGAATAAAATTGCTTTTTTTCTTCTTCTGAATTTTGCATATTAATCCATTTTTCCCTGGGAGCCACGTGCACAGGGGCCCCTTGCTCCACAGGCGGATAACTCAGACTTCGGAGGTACTCATATTTTTTCTATCGATGAGTAATTGGCATTTCATGCTGGGCCTCGCTGCTGAGATCAGGGGTGGTTGCCACAGAGAAATTACAAATAAAAATCCCAACTGATGCAGTCGCATTTTGAACTCAAAATCTCCTTGTTTCAATACCTGCATCTTGCCTTGAGTGATCAACCAGTCCTCAATTGTTATTTTATTAGTCTTGTAGAATGAACTATATCAATTTTCTGTGTTAATCTTTTCTGTGCATTTGTCAATGTCATTTTATTGTTGATTGAAATAGCAAGAGACAATGTTTATTATAATTGTTATCAATGAGAAGTGATATTTGTCTGTCATATAACTAGCTCATCTTGGAAACATATTTCTGAAACGTTAGTACATAACCAAATAGTGAGATGAAAGGATCATGGTTAATGGTTAGTATTTAGCAGTGGTTACATGGGAGTAATGCCTGAACATGTACACTTTATGATGAGTGAAGGATTTTAGTCTAGGCAGGATACAGTCCATTAACCTGGAGGATTTACATTAAAGTGATGACTATGATTTTAGTCTAGGCAGGATACAGTCCCTTAACCTGGAGGATACACAAAGTGATGACCATGATTTTAGTCTAGACAGGATACAGTCTATTAACCTGGAGGATACACAAAGTGATGACTATGATTTTAGTCTAGACAGGATACAGTCTATTAACCTGGAGGATACACAAAGTGATGACTATGATTTTAGTCTAGACAGGATACAGTCCATTAACCTGGAGGATACACATTAAAGTAATGACTATGATTTTAGTCTAGGCCTGGAGGATACACAAAGTGATGACTATGATTTTAGTCTAGACAGGATACAGTCCATTAACCTGGAGGATACACAAAGTGATGACTATGATTTTAGTCTAGACAGGATACAGTCCATTAACCTGGAGGATACGCATTAAAGTGATGACTAAAAAAAAAGTCTATTGGGGCCCAAGGTGACTGTCAGTACGTGGGCTGGAGTGGTTAGTGACTCACAGTTGGCTACATGTTTCAGAATTAACAAACAAAAGAGCTATCCATACTCTACCTCCCAGCAGTGCCCTTGGTAACAGACAAACCAATCTGGCCAACTGAGTATGCATAAAAATACGAGGATACTGTAATTATAATTGACACACTGTTTCTCCCCCACCCACCTACGTAAAGCTGCTACCATATCATCATATCTGTGCATTTTGTTATCATCCCAAAGATTTATTTGTCTCGTGTGATGATAACATATGGATTTGATCAGATGTAAAATCTAAGAAAACATACAATGAAATTTAGACATTCACTCGTGTTTTTCATACTCATTAATAAGATGACAAAAAAGGAAATAAAAAAATTAATGAAAGGAAATTTTATATTTAAATCACAAATAAAAGGAAAGAGAGATCGCAGACGACGAAGAGAGAAAATACTGGATAGCTTGGTGTCATGGCATGGAAAACCGTCAACAACAGAATTGATACGATGCACTGTGGATAGAAGATTGTGGAGGGACATGATCGCCTACGCAACCGGTATGCACATGATGATGATGATGAACAAGATGACCACACTGAGTACAGTGAAGTTGGATCTAAATGGACATTAACACTAATCTGTGAATGTTTGTAGCAGACTCATTTTCCTTTGTTTGTTAGATGAGAGTTTAATAATTGCATTGCTGAAAAAAAAAAGTAGAGCCCCATTACTCGAGCCCTGTCATGCCAAGTGGCGTATAGGGAATATGGTGTTAGTGGCCATAATTTTAAAGATCTATGGCACATGATTTTTGGGGTAATGTGGTCAGTACCATGCCCATGCAGCTTTACTTTCCCAGAAAAAATCCGCACCCATTTAAGGCCTGGTGAACCCGGAAGCAGTTGATCAGGATCGACCCTGACGTCTTGTCTTTTGTAGTCCAGTTCACTAACCACTAAGCTATCACTGTTCCCAATTGCTTTGCTTACATGTTGTAAATAGCTTAGAGTTGTAATGGGAGACTAACAGCCTTCTTTTGTCAAAAGAATGTACAAATAATGTGGTGTTTTGGAAAGAAAGGTGTTGGTTTTGCAACCCAATTATAAACTCCAGTGCAGAATAAAATGTTCTCCTACATTCTTTCTCTCTCTTTCACTATCTCCATTCCTCTGAGCTCTGTCAGATACTGAACTACAAGCTGTGTCTCCAGATATGATGATGTAATGATGGCATACCAGCGCACAAAGATGACGGCCAACAATACTTTAAAGCAAGCTTTGATTGCCAAGAATGAAGCCTTCTCCCTTTTAGTGACGGCCCAGGAAGATTTACCTAACTTAGAGGTTGATTTATTGAAGAAGGAAGCAGACGAAATTAAGAATGAGGTATTGGTAAATTCTCAGTTGCATTATGTGCCTTCACTGTCATCATCATTGTGAGCCTTTAACACATTCCATACAATGAGCTGCAAAATACGCTTCTAGTAACCTCTACAAGAAACCAATAACAGCATTTTGCAGCTCTTCATTTATTGATATTTCTGCAATTATTTCTACAAAAACCATGTAATTCTCTTATATAAACCTTTTTTTCAAATTTCTGAGCAAATTGATTGAACAAAATTGTCTGTTTTAAATTAATTTTCACTCTGTTATTTCAAATTTTGAAAAATTTGAAATAAAAAACGACCAGGCTGTAGCATATAAAACTAAAGTAAATAGTTAGTTGCCTCCATCAGTCATAGTTGACTTTGGATTTTTCAGCGCCCCTAGAAATGTTATTTTTTCTTTTCTTTTCTTTCGTTGTGTATTCTCTTTCTCCATGAATCTGTCTGCTTCTTCTTTGAGGTGAAACTTTAGAGTGTGTTTCCAGAGATTGCGGTCTGCAGCTATGTCTTCCAATGTATATGAAACTTAAAGTAAACAATCTCTTCAAAGATTTGAAACAAATGACAATAACTAGTTCTTCCAAAGTATCATCTCTTCAAAGATTTGAAATAAATGACAATAACTAGTTCTTCCAAAGTATCATCCCTTCAAAGATTTGAAATAAATGACAATAACTAGTTCTTCCAAAGTATCATCCCTTCAAAGATTTGAAATAAATGACAAAAACTGTAGTTCTTCCAAAGTATTATATCTTCAAAGATTTGAAACAAATGACAATAACTGTGGTTCTGAGTCATGATCACAGAAGAAGAAGATATAACATATTGTATATGAAATTTTACATAATTTAACCAGAAATGATATTTTGCCAATAAAAAGATGCTACAAGGCACGTAGAAAGAAAAATGGGGGATAAATGGCCAACAACAAAATAATGAAAATGTAAAAATAAGAGCATAGTTACAAACCTACAATCATAAATATTTGGTCTGTAACCCAATTTGAATTATTTTGCAAAATAAAAAAAATTATAAATATGTCTTCGAGCATCCTTGAAAGTTTGATTGAATGAGCTTAAAAATAGTTGATCTGTTGTCATCCCCAATCACAATGTATTGATTTCCTCTTCATTGTAATCTTATTAATTTATTGATTACAGATATTCAACACGAGACTATATTTGTAACAAATAGATTTAGATCAAAATCGCTCAAATAACTGCGCCCATTTTTGTTTAGTTACTTTCATTATTCTAAGTAAGTCAATTTACTGACTTTTTCAGCCATCTATGATTGAATTCTATCGTTAAAATCAATACTGATCAATGCCATTTTGATCAGCTTATTTTTGTCAGCAATAGATACTGCTAATCCAAACTGAAATCACACTCTTTTACATGATTTCATTGTAAACACGTGTAGGAATCCTCTACAGTGTGTGCAATAGTGTGTTCTGTGTTGATTGCAGTATACGTCATCATTGGAATACCAGTTAGTATGGCGGATAGGCGGCAGGAACTTTAAAAGCTGTGTCTGAAAAGTTTCCTCATATTCTAAGTCCGGCTTGTTGCAGGAGCTACTGAGTTTAGTGCTCTGTGCACACCGTGAGCTGTGCATTTCATCCGTTTTGATCTTGTTTCGATATTCCGATTGCTTGCGAAGAATGATGATGGGAAACAGATGGCTGTGTTCACTTTCTGTGTGGTTGTGCCTTGTCTTTTGGCACCGAGGCCTGTCCTTTCTCTGATTTTATCTTTGCCATCATTTTCTCTGTCCACGTCTCCTTCTCACATCTTTCACAGTTCCAAGCTGAATGGTCTTTGTCAGGCCAGGTATTGAGATACATGCTAAACCTTTTTACTTTGCATTTCTTCACTTCACAATAGTTAAACGATCATCATGTACCCAAATTGCATGCTGCAACTTTTTTTTATTCTTGATACAATCTAAGCAAACTGTGTAATTGCCAGCATTATCTCTAATTTTCAACTAGTTGTCTTATCTCTAATTTTCAACTAGTTGTCTTATCTCTAATTTTCAACTAGTTGTCTTATCTCTAATTTTCAACTAGCTGTCTGATCTCTAATTTTCAACTAGTTGTCTTATCTCTAATTTTCAACTAGTTGTCTTATCTCTAATTTCCTCTTAATTTTGTTTGCTCTTTTATTTTGTATAGTGCTTTACTTAATCCAGTTTGTCACTTAAATAAATATTCAAAGCAAAATTATTAACATTTAATAATTTAAGTGAATTTATTGTAAAAGTTGCAGCTCCACTTCAAGTAAATGTCTCATTGTAGAAATCTAGTTGCAGCTCTACTTCAAGTAAATGTCTCATTGTAGAAATCTAGTTGCAGCTCTACTTCAAGTAAATGTCTCATTGTAGAAATCTAGTTGCAGCTCTACTTCAAGTAAATGTCTCATTGTAGAAATCTAGTTGCAGCTCTACTTCAAGTAAATGTCTCATTGTAGAAATCTAGTTGCGGCTCTACTTCAAGTAAATGTCTCATTGTAGAAATCTAGTTGCAGCTCTACTTCAAGTAAATGTCTCATTGTAGAAATCTAGTTGCAGCTCTACTTCAAGTAAATGTCTCATTGTAGAAATCTAGTTGCAGCTCTACTTCAAGTAAATGTCTCATTGTAGAAATCTAGTTGCAGCTCTACTTCAAGTAAATGTCTCATTGTAGAAATCTAGTTGCAGCTCTACTTCAAGTAAATGTCTCATTGTAGAAATCTAGTTGCAGCTCTACTTCAAGTAAATGTCTCATTGTAGAAATCTAGTTGCAGCTCTACTTCAAGTAAATGTCTCATTGTAAAAATCTAGTTGCAGCTCTACTTCAAGTAAATGTCTCATTGTAAAAATCTAGTTGCAGCTCTACTTCAAGTAAATGTCTCATTGTAAAAATCTAGTTGCAGCTCTACTTCAAGTAAATGTCTCATTGTAGAAATCTAGTTGCAGCTCTACTTCAAGTAAATGTCTCATTGTAGAAATCTAGTTGCAGCTTTACTTCAAGTAAATGTCTCATTGTAGAAATCTAGTTGCAGCTCTACTTCAAGTAAATGTCTTATTGTAGAAATCTAGTTGCAGCTCTACTTCAAGTAAATGTCTCATTGTAGAAATCTAGTTGCAGCTCTACTTCAAGTAAATGTCTCATTGTAGAAATCTAGTTGCAGCTCTACTTCAAGTAAATGTCTCATTGTAGAAATCTAGTTGCAGCTCTACTTCAAGTAAATGTCTCATTGTAAAAATCTAGTTGCAGCTCTACTTCAAGTAAATGTCTCATTGTAAAAATCTAGTTGCAGCTCTACTTCAAGTAAATGTCTCATTGTAAAAATCTAGTTGCAGCTCTACTTCAAGTAAATGTCTCATTGTAAAAATCTAGTTGCAGCTCTACTTCAAGTAAATGTCTCATTGTAGAAATCTAGTTGCAGCTCTACTTCAAGTAAATGTCTCATTGTAAAAATCTAGTTGCAGCTCTACTTCAAGTAAATGTCTCATTGTAGAAATCTAGTTGCAGCTCTACTTCAAGTAAATGTCTCATTGTAAAAATCTAGTTGCAGCTCCACTTCAAGTAAATGTCTCATTGTAAAAATCTAGTTGCAGCTCCACTTCAAGTAAATGTCTCATTGTAAAAATCTAGTTGCAGCTCCACTTCAAGTAAATGTCTCATTGTAAAAATCTAGTTGCAGCTCCACTTCAAGTAAATGTCTCATTGTAAAAATCTAGTTGCAGCTCTACTTCAAGTAAATGTCTCATTGTAGAAATCTAGTTGCAACTCTACTTCAAGTAAATGTCTCATTGTAGAAATCCATTTGCAGCTCTATTTCAAGTGAATGTCTCACGAACCTCAATTTATATAAACAGTTGCACAATTAATGTTTCAAAATGTGAAGTTATTACCAAATTGCCTTATCAAACAAGTGTCAGCATGTTGTACCTTCTTGATCGATGACAGGCCAATGGAATAAAAACAAAGGCTAGTTCACTCATGGATGAAAATCAGGAGCTGCTGCTTAAAGTAAAAAATCAAACTGAGGAAGCCATTCGACTACTGGCAGAAGGAGATGATCATAATTTGGTGAGAACTGATTTTTATATCTCTTCTTTGCTTATTTTTTGGAGCATACACTTTTGTTTTGTACTGCATTTAGTGTGGATGTACTGTTTGAATTTTTCTCTGCTGAGAACATCTTGCTTGTGTCAGTGGATAATGTAATGTAATAGAAAAGGGGTGGGAGTATTTTAGTATGATTATACTAAAAAAATGTAGCTTTTGTAGATTGATGGACATAGGGAATAATTGTCAGGCCCCCATTTCCTCTCCAAGTTGAAGGACTTGTCCAATAAATCAGGTGACTAGTGGTGAAAGCCAAGTTTTCTTGTATCAGATCAACAGAAGTTTGCCACACATTGAAGGGAATGGTCACATTTTAAAGAGAAAGAGGAAGAACTGGCGAGATGATGTTATCATCCAGTATGCTGACAACACCTAGATTCAGACAGAATTAATTAGACCTCAAGTAGATTATAGCAACTGAAGATACAGATAATTATTCCATTAGGATCGTAAGAATGTCGAGATTGTTGGTCCATCACAGTGTTAAAATCTTAGAGGTTCACTAGAAAGTTAGATAGAAACTGAATAGCAGCTTGTAGAGATTATATTTCACAAGAAAGAAGGACTGGTTCATATGATGTTTCAAATAATAATATTGCAGTTGATATATCTATCTATCTATTGTCCTTTCGAGCCGAAGACGGCACATAGAGCAGAACCACAATTTCAAAAACAGAAACCTTGCGTGCCAAAGAGGCACATATTGCAGAGATCACTACTCAAAGATATATGGCGCTGTTTCCATAACAATACTTTTTACAATGACAGCTTGTCAAGCCATCGATCAACCTCCTTAGTTGCCTCTTACAACATGCCTGGAAGGTCACAGTGTCACTATTCTTTACTTCCCTCATAATGAGGCCCCGGTAACACACAGGAAAGTTGATATACTAAATTAATATATTCATGGAGAGCTAGACGGTTTGAGCCAGCCTCCTAACACCTTAATAAACCACCAGTGAGTGAGCTGTTGATTCGATGTTTCTCAAGTAATGTCATCTCCAGTCAAGAAAACTACAAAAGATCACAAGGCCAACCACAATGATATAAGTCCTGAAAGGGCCGATTGAGAAATCACCCTTTTCATTTATTCTGCCTCACACTGTGAAAGAAACATTTCTGTAATGTCAGAACATGTTACCTCAGAAGCCAGATGTTAAGGTAGTTATGTATGCAAAGGACACTATCCATGCACGACACATGGCAGAAGTATTTATAAGTGTCTGTATTTAAGTGCTGCAGTTGAAAACAGTCGCTAGCTGAGAGGAATATGTAAGTTCCCCTTTGTAAGTAATCTATTGAAGACGCTTGACAGCTGAGAAGAATGTGTAAGCTCTATGTAAGTAATCTGTGGAAGACACCTGACAGCTGAGAAGAATGTGTAAGCTCTATGTAAGTAATCTATGGAAGACATTTGACAGCTGAGAAGAATGTGTAAGCTCTATGTAAGTAATCTATGGAAGACACATGACAGCTGAGAAGAATGTTTAAGCTCTATGTAAGTAATCTATGGAAGACACCTGACAGCTGAGAAGAATGTTTAAGCTCTATGTAAGTAATCTATGGAAGACACATGACAGCTGAGAAAAATGTGTAAGCTCTATGTAAGTAATCTATGGAAGACACCTGACAGCTGAGAAGAATGTGTAAGCTCTATGTAAGTAATCTATGGAAGACACATGACAGCTGAGAAAAATGTGTAAGCTCTATGTAAGTAATCTATGGAAGACACCTGACAGCTGAGAAGAATGTGTAAGCTCTATGTAAGTAATCTATGGAAGACACATGACAGCTGAGAAGAATGTGTAAGCTCTATGTAAGTAATATATGGAAGACACATGACAGCTGAGAAGAATGTGTAAGCTCTATGTAAGTAATCTATGGGAGACACCTGACAGCTGAGAGGAATGTGTAAGCTCTATGTAAGTAATCTATGGAAGACACCTGACAGCTGAGAAGAATGTGTAAGCTCTATGTAAGTATTCTGTGAAAGGTACTTGACAGCTGAGAAGAATGTGTAAGCTCTAAGTAAGTAATCTGTGAAAGCCACTTGAGAGCTGTGAAGAATGTGTAAGCTCCTATATGTAATAATATGTAATGTGACACAAAGGTTGTCTATTGACATAAAAGTTGCCTATTGCCATAATGATTGCCCATTGACATAAAGGTTACTCATTGACATAAAAGTTATCCATTGACATAAATGTTATCCATTGACATAAAGGTTATCCATTGACATAAATGTTATCCAATGACATAAAAGTTATCCATTGACATAAATGTTATCCATTGACATAAAAGTTATCCATTGACATAAATGTTATCCAATGACATAAAAGTTATCCATTGACATATATTTTGTTATGTCCTAGTAAAGTAAGGTATTAAACTTAACTGTTCTAGGCCATAGCATTTGAAGATGAGGTGAGTCAGTGCTCTATCTATTTTTCATCTTCTCACACATTGAGTCAGGTACCAAATTTTTTACAGCTGGGTTGACAAGACAATGTCATACTGCCTATGGAACTCTTGTTCACTACCACTACTTTACTGATGCTTTTATGTAGTCAAAACCTGGACATCAGAAACATGTTGGTGATGTGTTGTTTATTTTGTTGCTTCCTAACAGAATGTAGCAGATCTACTATCTGAAGTGGATTATTCCAGATCTGTTGCTAGGGATGCAGTGGAATCTGCAACTAGGACACTGAATGAAGCTAATAATACTCTAAATACCCTACAAGGCAAGTTATATTGTTTTAGATCATCATCGCTGCATTTGAACACATCCATAGATGCTCCAATCTCCTTGAAATTCTGGGAACCTCAGAGGGAAAACTCTGACTCATAAGCATGAAGTCTGTTGCATTGTCAAAGATCCTTAAATTGTATGGTTACATTACTGTCATATTTCAATACATGAAACCTAACTTGTTGCACGACCAAAGATCCTTAAACTGTATGGTTACATTACTGTCGTATTTCAATACATGAAACCTAACTTGTTGCACTGCCAAAGATCCTTAAATTGTATGGTTACATTACTGTCATATTTCAATACATGAAACCTAACTTGTTGCACGGCCAAAGATCCTTAAACTGTATGGTTACATTACTGTCGTATTTCAATGCATGAAACCTAACTTGTTACACGACCAAGGATCCTTAAACTGTATAGTTACATTACTGTCATATTTCAATACATGAAACCTAACTTGTTGCACTGCCAAAGATCCTTAAACTGTACGGTTACATTACTGTCGTATTTCAATACATGAAACCTAACTTGTTGCACTGCCAAAGATCCTTAAACTGTATAGTTACATTACTGTCATATTTCAATACATGAAACCTAACTTGTTGCACTGCCAAAGATCCTTAAACTGTATGGTTACATTACTGTCGTATTTCAATACATGAAACCTAACTTGTTGCACTGCCAAAGATCCTTAAATTGTATAGTTACATTACTGTCATATTTCAATACATGAAACCTAACTTGTTGCACGGCCAAAGATCCTTAAACTGTATGGTTACATTACTGTCGTATTTCAATACATGAAACCTAACTTGTTGCACGTCCAAAGATCCTTAAATTGTATGGTTACATTACTGTCATATTTCAATGCATGAAACCTAACTTGTTACACGACCAAGGATCCTAAAATTGTATGGTTACATCACTGTCCTATTTAAATGCATGAAACCTAACTTGTTGCATGACCAAGGATCCTTAAACTGTATGGTTACATCACTGTCCTATTTAAATGCATGAAACCTAACTTGTTGCACGGCCAATTGCAGAGTCTAAGATAGGGTGCAAGTATTGTTGGGGAGATTGTTGTAAGTGAAAGCTAGTTTTGTTGGGGAGATTGTTGTAGGTGGAAGCCAGTTTTGTTGGGGAGATTGTTGTAGGTGGAAGCCAGTTTTGTTGGGGAGATTGTTGTAGGTGGAAGCCAGTTTTGTTGGGGAGATTGTTGTAGGTGGAAGCTAGTTTTGTTGGGGAGATTGTTGTAGGAGGAAGCTAGTTTTGTTGGGGAGATTGTTGTAGGTGGAAGCTAGTTTTGTTGGGGAGATTGTTGTAGGTGGAAGCTAGTTTTGTTGGGGAGATTGTTGTAGATGGACGCTAGTTTTGTTGGGGAGATTGTTGTAGGAGGAAGCTAGTTTTGTTGGGGAGATTGTTGTAGGTGGAAGCTAGTTTTGTTGTGGAGATTGTAGTAGGTGGAAGCTAGTTTTGTTGGGGAGATTGTTGTAGATGGAAGCTAGTTTTGTTGGGGAGATTGTTGTAGGTGGAAGCTAGTTTTGTTGGGGAGATTGTTGTAGATGGAAGCTAGTTTTGTTGGGGAGATTGTAGTAGGTGGAAGCTAGTTTTGTTGGGGAGATTGTTGTAGATGGAAGCTAGTTTTGTTGGGGAGATTGTAGTAGGTGGAAGCTAGTTTTGTTGGGGAGATTGTTGTAGATGGAAGCTAGTTTTGTTGGGGAGATTGTTGTAGGTGGAAGCTAGTTTTGTTGGGGAGATTGTTGTAGATGGAAGCTAGTTTTGTTGGGGAGATTGTAGTAGGTGGAAGCTAGTTTTGTTGGGGAGATTGTAGTAGATGGAAGCTAGTTTTGTTGGGGAGATTGTAGTAGGTGGAAGCTAGTTTTGTTGGGGAGATTGTTGTAGGTGGAAGCTAGTCTTGTTGGGGAGATTGTTGTAGGTGGGAGTCAGTCTTGTTGGAGAGATTGTTGTAGGTGGGAGTCAGTCTTGTTGGAAAGATTGTTGTGGGCAGGAGTCAGTCTTGTTGGGGAGATGTTTGTGGGCGGGAGTTAGTCTTGTTGGGGAGATTGTTGTGGGCGGGAGTCAGTCTTGTTGGGGAGATTGTTGTGGGTGGGAGTCAGTCTTGTTGGGGAGGTTGTTGTGGGTGGGAGTCAGTTTTGTTGGGGAGGTTGTTGTGGGCAGGAGTCAGTCTTGTTGGGGAGATTGTTGTGGGCAGGAGTCAGTTTTGTTGGGGAGATTGTTGTGGGCAGGAGTCAGTCTTGTTGGGGAGATTGTTGTGGGTGGGAGTCAGTCTTGTTGGGGAGATTGTTGTGGGTGGGAGTCAGTCTTGCTGGGGAGATTGTTGTGGGTGGGTTTCAGTCTTGTTGGAGAGATTGTTGTGGGTGGGAGTCAGTCTTGTTGGGTTGATTGTTGTGGGTGGGAGTCAGTCTTGTTGGGGAGATTATTGTGGGCAGGAGTCAGTTTTGTTGGGGAGATTGTTGTGGGTGGGAGTCAGTCTTGTTGGGGAGATTGTTGTGGGTGGGAGTCAGTCTTGTTGGGGAGATTGTTGTGGGTGGGAGTCAGTCTTGTTGGGGAGATTGTTGTGGGTGGGAGTCAGTCTTGTTGGGGAGATTGTTGTGGGTGGGAGTCAGTCTTGCTGGAGAGATTGTTGTGGGTGGGAGTCAGTCTTGTTGGGTTGATTGTTGTGGGTGGGAGTCAGTCTTGTTGGGGAGATTGTTTTGTTTGGAAAACAGAAAGTACAAAAGAATAATAATCTCTTACAGCCTTTTTTAACCTCCATCAGAACAATGACCATCAACAAGAGCTGTCCAAAGCTTTATATTCTTTGTTGTCTCTATTTGTTTCCAGGCTTAATTTATCTTTACATTTTTAATCTCAAAGTTGTGTACAAATAAACAGGTAATGAAACCATTCTTTGTTTTACAAATGATATTGAATAAAGGAGATGCGTTATTAATCACTGTCACTTCCCCCATCATATTTATTAATACAATTTGTGTTTATTTTGTCTGGTTTGTTAACTGAGGTCTTTTTTTACTGTATCAGATTTTTCAAATTTAATCAACCTTAAAGAAGATGCAGAGAAATCATTGCAAGAAATACCAGACATCAGAAAATCAATTGATGATGCCAAGAAGCAGACACAGGATGCCAAGGATGCTTTAAAAGGTGTTGAAGCTGATGCTAAGCAAGCTCTTGAACTAGCCAAAGAGGCTGAGGCTAAAGCAAAAGAAGCTTCAGATGTAAGTATGGGATTACCTTTCTTAGTCTTTTAGCTCATCCTTTCTCATCGAACTAGTTTGAGGTTGAAGTAAAAGAATCTTCAGAAGTATGGGATTACCTTTCTTTGTCTTTTAGCCCATCCTTTCTCATTGAACTAGTTTGAGGTTGAAGTAAATGACACCTCAGATATAAGTATGGGATTACCTTTCTTATTCTTTTAGCCCATCCTTTCTCATCGAACTAGTATCAGGCTGACGCTAAAGCAATACAAGCATCAAATGTCTATAGCATTATCTTCTCTGACTTTTGAGGCACTTTTTCCCACTTAGTTTCAATTTGAGATGGTGATAGCATTAACCTAAAACATAAGTGTTGGAACTCCTTGTGTTAGCCTCCCCAGGGTATCCATTTTAATATAGATATTTTTAAAATATCAGACAAGTCAATTTTTACATGTAATTGTAAGATTTCAATATTCTGCTTTTCAGGTTTACCTTTAGCTTAATAAGTTATCACCTTCAGACAGTGGTCAACCAGTGACATGGTTTTTTTTTACTCTCTGTCAACTGCAGGAGGAGTGCAAAGAACAGAGAAGATATCTTAGTTGCATTTATTGATCTTACATTTATTGATCTTACATTAATGATCTTACAAAGTCTTCTGATACTGTGTCCCTGGCATGTCCATACAAGGTGCTGGAAAATGTCCTCTGCCCTCCTGTATTACTCAAGATTGGGTTAAGTCATTTTACAACAATATGTCTGCAAATATTCACTTCAGTAGCAGATTATCTGATCCCAGTGAGGTTAAATGAGGAGTCAAGCAGAGATGTGTCCTTGTTTCTACCTATTTGGAATATTTGTTGTTACCTTTTACACACACAATTCTTTTGAGGCAGTCTCTAGTAACATCTACATTCAAATAAGCTTTGATAGTTCCTTATTTAATCCTAGATTATGATACTTTTCCATGAATCATGCTTTTATAATACTTTTGCCAAAATTATGACCATTAATTGTTATATTAATTATACCAAAATGAAACCATTATAGAACAACAACAACTCAAATGGTTGGGCCATCTGGTCAGAATAAATCCTCATCAATCACCATCAAGGGCGTTCTTCTTGAGAATGCATAGAAAAAGACCAAGAGGAAGACCTAGAAGAAGATGGATAGATGCAGTAATAGAGACATGTAACAACAAAGGAAAATCACTAATTTAGACAGTTCGAGCAGCTCAAGAACGACAAATGATATAAATCACGACACCTTTTAGGTATCCGTGAGAAAGAGAAAAGAAGAAGATGGATAGATGCAGTGATAGAGACATGTAACAACAAAGGAAAATCACTAATTTAGACAGTTCGAGCCGCTCAAGAACGACAAATGATATAAACCACAACACCTTTCGGTATCAGTGAGAAAGAGAAAAGAAGAGGATGGATAGATGCAGTGATAGAGACATGTAACAACAAAGGAAAATCACTAATTTAGACAGTTTGAGCAGCTCAAGAACGACAAATGATATAAACCACGACACCTTTCGGTACCAGTGAGAAAGAGAAAAGAAGATGGATAGATGCAGTGATAGAGACATGTAACAACAAAGGAAAATCACTAATTTAGACAGTTCGAGCAGCTCAAGAACGACAAATGATATAACCACGACACCTTTTAGGTATCAGTGAGAAAGAGAAAAGAAGAGGAAAGAATTGTTCTATTTGGAGTTTGGAAAACAAGATTATCCTTGAACTTGTGCTACACAGTTGTGTGTTTATCTAAGAAGAGATGTGGGATCCACATGTGGTAATCATTTCCTGGCTTAGGTTAGATTTATGGCCTGAAATTCAAATGCTTGGCCTCATGGCTACTGGAGGTGTTGCTTTGTCTATTGACACATCGACTGTCAGTCCAGCCCATATGTTCAGCTTCCTCTTAATGTCATTCGCTGCCTATCCCATGTTATAAAGGTTCGTTTGATGTCTCACCAACAGTTGAAGAGATTTGCCCCATCTTAAGAAAAAAATAGAAAAAAAAACTAATTTCTTGAAAATTTACCAACATTATAAAAAAAAAAAACCACAAAAAAACAGGCGTGTTTTAATGACAGCTTTGTACTTTATACGATACACACACACACATTGGTGTGTTAAAAAAAAAAATCCAGCATCAAAGGAAACAAATCCAACATTCAGGGGTCAGTGGAAGCAATAATTAAGACAGTTTAAGGAATGAGGAAATGGTTGCCTGCGGCTAACTGTGGAATTGCATCAAATTGTATTTTCAGGTTGTCGTTTTTTCAAAGGTATTGTAATCCAGGGTTACTCTAGCTTGGCTGAGAGCAAAATTTAAAACAACTGAGATCCTAATCAAGGAGCTTCTATTTGTTGATGATGCAGCAGTGGTTGTTTATGATGGCTATCCTGCAGCCAGTGATTGACAATCTGGTTAGATCATGTAACTTATTCTCCTTGTCTATAAGTGTCCAGATGACTTGTGCTTCTCCAACAGGATGATCAAGACACAACCATAACTCTCAATAACACACTGCTTGAATCTATGGAAAAGTTCATCTACCACGGCTTTACAGTCACAACCACAATACCACTTGATGAAGAGATATACTCGAAAGGCAGCTTCAACATTGGGTAAACTAGAGCATGGGCCAAAACAGAACACAGTCAGTACTAGGATTCTAATTTATCAAAGCCGTGTCTCCTTTAGATCCAAAACTTGGACTATCTATATTGGGCAAGAGTAAAGATTAAACAGCTTTCATATGCATTACTTTCACAAGATAGTGAACATAAAATGGTAGGACAAAGTAACCAAGTTTGTCGTCTTCCAGCAAGCTAAACTCTCATCTGTCATCGCAACACATAAGATTCAGTGACTAAGGTTAGTACATCAAGTGTGAGAAGAATGGACAGTAATTGTATTCCCAAACAATTATTGTGTGGCCAATCTAGGAACAGAAAAAGACCAGTGTAGAGATGGACATAAGGATGTCTACAGGGCTTTCCTGAAAAAAAATATATCTGTGAGTGAAAGAGATTCTGAGAATCAAGAACAAAAAGTCTTTTGAACCTTCTTTATCATTTCTACTTAGTTTTTTTTTATTCCACAGGAGGCAGATGAAATTAGCAGAAATGCTGCTATGAGTAAAGATAAAGCCAGCAAATTGAAGCAAAATACAGAACAGCTATCAGAAGATATCCAAAGTTCAGAGGAAAAAGTAAATGTTTATGAGAACCAGGTGACTCAGGATGAGGATCTGGCCAAAAAGGTGAGGACTTCTCTCACTGTTTCTTCCTATTTTGATATTTCAAGATCTCCAGATATTTTAAATCTAGATGTGCTTCCATTGTCAGTTTCCATGATCTCATTCACTACTAAGCCTCTGCCAAACTCTCTATCTATCTTTCTATTGACATTTCATGCCATAGTCGCCCCATAGGACATAGACTCAGTTACTCTTTTCTTATTTTGAAACTTTCTTACTAGCAGTCTCAATCCTTGCAAAGATCTTTTATCAAATCTCGCCATTTGTCTCTGCCAAATTGCCACTCTCATATTTCTAACACAAGGAAAAAAAAAACTGTCTAATTAACAACAAAATATGAGACTGTCCAACTCTGGTGTATATACTGTAAATATGGGTTTAGATATTAGAAATCTTTTCAAATATAGAAAAGAGATTGATATTGTTTGAAAACAAATGCCTTCAGATATTGGAAATCCTTTCAAACATAGAAAAGAGATTGATTTTGTTTGAAAACAAATGCCTTCAGATATTGGAAATCCTGTCAAACATAGAAAAGAGATTGATTTTGTTTGAAAACAAAAGCCTTCAGATATTGGAAATCCTTTCAAACATAGAAAAGAGATTAATAGTGTTTGAAAACAAATGCCTTCAGATATTGGAAATCCTTTCAAACATAGAAAAGAGATTGATATTGTTTGAAAACAAAAGCCTTCAGATATTGGAAATCCTTTAAAACATAGAAAAGAGATTGATTTTGTTTGAAAACAAATGCCTTCAGATATTGGAAATCCTTTAAAACATAGAAAAGAGATTGATATTGTTTGAAAACAAAAGCCTTCAGATATTGGAAATCCTTTCAAACATAGAAAAGAGATTGATATTGTTTGAAAACAAAAGCCTTCAGATATTGGAAATCCTTTCAAACATAGAAAAGAGATTGATTTTGTTTGAAAACAAATGTCTTCAGATATTGGAAATCCTTTCAAACATAGAAAAGAGATTGATTTTGTTTGAAAACAAATGCCTTCAGATATTGGAAATCCTTTCAAACATAGAAAAGAGATTGATAGTGTTTGAAAACAAAAGCCTTCAGATATTGGAAATCCTTTCAAACATAGAAAAGAGATTGATTTTGTTTGAAAACAAAAGCCTTCAGATATTGGAAATCCTTTCAAACATAGAAAAGAGATTGATTTTGTTTGAAAACAAATGCCTTCAGATATTGGAAATCCTGTCAAACATAGAAAAGAGATTGATTTTGTTTGAAAACAAATGCCTTCAGATATTGGAAATCCTTTAAAACATAGAAAAGAGATTGATATTGTTTGAAAACAAAAGCCTTCAGATATTGGAAATCCTTTCAAACATAGAAAAGAGATTGATTTTGTTTGAAAACAAATGTCTTCAGATATTGGAAATCCTTTCAAACATAGAAAAGAGATTGATTTTGTTTGAAAACAAATGCCTTCAGATATTGGAAATCCTTTCAAACATAGAAAAGAGATTGATAGTGTTTGAAAACAAAAGCCTTCAGATATTGGAAATCCTTTCAAACATAGAAAAGAGATTGATTTTGTTTGAAAACAAAAGCCTTCAGATATTGGAAATCCTTTCAAACATAGAAAAGAGATTGATTTTGTTTGAAAACAAATGCCTTCAGATATTGGAAATCCTGTCAAACATAGAAAAGAGATTGATTTTGTTTGAAAACAAATGCCTTCAGATATTGGAAATCCTTTCAAACATAGAAAAGAGATTGATATTGTTTGAAAACAAAAGCCTTCAGATATTGGAAATGCTTTCAAACATAGAAAAGAGATTGATTTTGTTTGAAAACAAACGCCTTCAGATATTGGAAATCCTTTCAAACATAGAAAAGAGATTGATTTTGTTTGAAAACAAATGCCTTCAGATATTGGAAATCCTTTCAAACATAGAAAAGAGATTGATATTGTTTGAAAACAAAAGCCTTTAGATATTGGAAATCTTTTCAAACATAGAAAAGAGATTGATTTTGTTTGAAAACAAATGCCTTCAGGTCAACATAAATTGGAAAGACTGTACTGAAGAAAATACAGGGAAAGAGAGATCGTGGATGACAAAGAGAGAAGATAGCTTGTTGTCATGGCATGGAAAACAGTCAACAACAGAACTGGTAGAATGCACTGTGGATTGAAGATTGTGGAAGGACATGCTCACCTACGTCAACCGGTATGGCACATGATGATAATGATACAAAAGATGAAATGAAAATAAATTATCCAAGACTAGGTGTCAGGTTATGTAAGAAGGTGATGATGATAGTGTCAGTGAATGAGTCTAGAATGGACAAAAGGAAACATCCACATCAAGTATTTATTTGGGCACCAGCTGTTGAAAGATAACTGAGAAGACCAAAAGAACAATTCACAAAAAGGGCTCAATTTTGACCCGAAGAGCAAAGTCCACAAGATCTAGCACTGAACTGCGAGAAAGGAGAGTGACCATTTCTTTGGTGTGAGAGGAACATACAAACTGAAAACCTGCTGATTAAAAGAAATTTTGGGGACTGGTTGGTCTCGAGGTAAGACGCCGGCCTTGAGACAGAGAGGTTGTGGGTTCAAATCCCGGCTACACCAGTTGGGATTTTTATTTATGATTTCTCTCTGCGGCAACCACCCCTGGTCTCAGCAGCGAGGCCCGGCTTGAAACGTCAATTACTCATCGACGGAAATAATATAAGTACCGCCGAAATCAGAGTTATCTACCTGTGAGGCAAAGGACACCTGTGCACATGGCTGCCAGGGAAAAATGGATTACCGCGCAAAATTCAGTTCCTAGTCACTTGGGACTTCGTCAGAGGTGAAAGCTGGCGAACGAAAAAAAAAAAGAAAATAGAAAAAAAAAAGAAATGTGTTCATTCCACAACCATTCTAGATAAGAAGAAAATGAATGGAAAAGATCAAGAATTCAAAATGAATTGTTCAATATTTTAAACAAGCTGGAAAAACAATTGAGCACAAAATAGAGCATGGACTCCTAGTCTTGTAATTCTTTTATGCTGTCCCAGTCCATATGTGTATGTCCTGCTGAAATACCACATTCCTTACATGCATTTACTCTCAATTGTTCATATGTAACTCTCACCACTGCCATAACTGAATGAGTAGAAAATAACATTTCCCCAAAACTTTATTACAAAATATAACAATTAGCAGATGATGAACTGCTTTGATCTTTTTGCATATAGTACCATCATCATTGTTTAAGGACTGTGTCCTTTTGTCACTATCAATCTATTACCTAATCTATACTGTCAACCTATTACCTAATCTACACTACTAACCTATTACCTAATCTACACTACCAACCTATTACCTAATCTACACTACCAACCTATTGCCTAATCTACACTACCAACCTATTGCCTAATCTACACTACCAACCTATTACCTAATCTACACTACCAACCTATTGCCTAATCTACACTACCAACCTATTGCCTAATCTACACTACCAACATATTGCCTAATCTACACTACCAACATATTACCTAATCTACACTACCAACCTATTACCTAATCTACACTACCAACCTATTGCCTAATCTACACTACCAACCTATTACCTAATCTACACTACCAACCTATTGCCTAATCTACACTACCAACCTATTACCTAATCTACACTACCAACCTATTGCCTAATCTACACTACCAACCTATTGCCTAATCTACACTACCAACATATTGCCTAATCTACACTACCAACATATTACCTAATCTACACTACCAACCTATTACCTATTCTACACTACCAACCTATGACCTAATCTACACTACCAACCTATTGCCTAATCTACACTACCAACCTATTACCTAATCTACACTACCAACCTATTACCTAATCTACACTACCAACCTATTACCTAATCTACACTACCAATCTATTGCCTAATCTACACTACCAACCTATTGCCTAATCTACACTACCAACCTATTACCTAATCTACACTACCAACCTATTGCCTAATCTACACTACCAACCTATTACCTAATCTACATTACCAACCTATTGCCTAATCTACACTACCAACCTATTGCCTAATCTACACTACCAACCTATTGCCTAATCTACACTACCAACCTATTACCTAATCTACACTACCAACCTATTACCTAATCTACACTACCAACCTATTACCTAATCTACACTACCAACCTATTACCTAATCTACATTACCAACCTATTACCTAATCTACACTACCAACCTATTACCTAATCTACACTACCAACCTATTGCCTAATCTACACTACCAACCTATTACCTAATCTACTCTACCAACCTATTACCTAATCTACATTACCAACCTATTGCCTAATCTACATTACCAACCTATTACCTAATCTACACTACCAACCTATTACCTAATCTACACTATCAACCTATTGCCTAATCTACACTACCAACCTATGACCTAATCTACACTACCAACCTATTGCCTAATCTACACTACCAACCTATTACCTAATCTACACTACCAACCTATTACCTAATCTACACTACCAACCTATTACCTAATCTACACTACCAACCTATTACCTAATCTACATTACCAACCTATTACCTAATCTACACTACCAACCTATTACCTAATCTACACTACCAACCTATTGCCTAATCTACACTACCAACCTATTACCTAATCTACACTACCAACCTATTACCTAATCTACATTACCAACCTATTGCCTAATCTACATTACCAACCTATTACCTAATCTACACTACCAACCTATTACCTAATCTACACTACCAACCTATTGCCTAATCTACATTACCAACCTATTACCTAATCTACACTACCAACCTATTATCTAATCTACACTACCGACCTATTGCCTAATCTACACTACCAACCTATTACCTAATCTACACTACCAACCTATTACCTAATCTACACTAGCAACCTATTACCTAATCTACACTACCAACCTATTACCTAATCTACACTACCAACCTATTACCTAATCTACACTAGCAACCTATTGCCTAATCTACTTCCATTGACATTTGGTAAACAGCAAGTTTTCACTTCTCTTGTATGTCATCAGGCCTTGATAGAAGCTGCAGCAGCTAAACAAAGAGCTCAAGAGGTCCATGAAAACGTCAATGATGCCAACAACCAGGTGAAGTCAATTCAAAATGAGCTGGAGACATTTATCTCTGTGGACATGCAGCAGTTGATGGCCCTGGACAAACAACTCACTGAGGTACATACGTTTATTAAAATTAAACATTTTTTTTTTCATTAATAAAATTAGTTCTGTTGTGTGGTATTTAATAAAATTAGGTCTGTTGTGTCTTGATAGAATTAGTTATGTTGTGTGGTAAATGATAAAAATTAGTTTTGCTGTGTGGTAAATGATAAAATTAGTTTTGTTATGTGCTAATTAATAACAAATAACTGTGTTGTGTGGTAATTAATAACCAAATAGCTGTGTTGTGTGGTAATTAAAATTACTATAAATCCTGAATAACTACAACAATTACTTAATGAAATAAATATAAGAAGCAGAAAATATGGATTAGATATGAATATCAAAAAGACTAAAACTATGATCATTAACAAAAGATAATACTCAAAACCTACACGTGTATATCAAAGTGGAAGGAACAGACCTGGAGACAATTCAAAGCTACAACTACCTTGGACATACTATAACCAGTGATGGAAAATGTAAAACTGAAATAAACAAAACAATAGGAACAGCAGAAAGCAATTTGAATGTCATAAAATAGTTACTAGCAATAAGGCAAATAACACCAGGGCTAAGACTAAGAATAGCAAAATTTTCTCAACATTCCTGTATGGTGCAGAAACATGGACACTAGACAAGCAAACAGAACAGAAAATTGAAACCTTTGAAATGTGGATTTATAGAAAAATGCGAAGAATTGAATGGAAAGAAAAGAAAACAAATGATGAAGTTTTAAAACAACTAAAAATAAAATAACTACTACTAAACACAAGACAAATGAGATTTTTGAGACATGTTAAAAGCCACAGTCTACTAAAAGTAATCTTGGAAGGGAAAATACAAGGTAAAAGAGGCAGACCAAGACCAGCATGGACAAGTAACATCAAAAGATTGACAAGTCAGCTTGCGGCAACCTGCACTATCAAAGCAAAAGACAAAGCGGAATGCCACTCCATGGTAGCCAACCATGAATGTGGAGACGGCACTCAATGATGATGATGATGGCTATATATAATGTCTTGTATTTTGTAAATGATGAGATATATTAGTGTCTGTGTGATGTTTGGCAATATGAATTTTTCTCACATTTTGTGTGGTGATTCTTGTGTAAAACTAGTGTCTTGTTTGTGTTAGTCATCTGATGACATGTCTTGCTATCATCTGCCTGGTTAGCTTCAGATCTTCAATTTGAGTGCTCTTATCATAGGCATCCTTCCAAGCAAAGAAAATTGAATGTAGAGGGCGACCCTTCAATAAATCTTCAGTTTTAGGAAGTAATTTCTTATGAAGGGATACAATCTTATCTTTGACAGTAAAAAAAAGTAAAGTACCCCCATCACGCCAAGTGGCGTATAGGGAATATGGTGTTAGTGACTATATATTTTATAGACCTTCGGCACATGATTTTTGGGGTAATATGGTCGGTATTACGCCCGTGCCGCTTTACTTTCCCAGAAAAAATACGGTATCCATTTAAGGCTTGGTGAACCCAGAAGCCGTCGGTAGGGATCGAACCCTACCTCTTGTCCTTTGTGGTCCAGTTCACTAACCACTGAGCTAACGCGGCTTCCTTATCTTTGACAGTGGAAAGAAGAAAACTTATGTGTGATGTAGAGTTAGACCTGATCTATGGCAGTGAGGTAATTAGACAAGACATGAAAATATTTGGAGGCCACTAAGATGTGGTTTATACAGAAAAGATGAATTTTGAGATCACCATGGATAGTTTAAAAAAAGTGTAGCACAGACATTCTGAAAGAGACCACAGCAAAAAAAAAAAAAAAAAAAAAAAAAAAGCTTACTGCCAATGCCAGAGAAAAAAGTAATAATTTCTTGGGTTTTATCATGAGTGAAACACAGTGGAAGTATATGGTAACAAGTGAGGAAAGCTGATGGAAGAAGAGATAGAGGGATACAAGGAAAAGGTTACAGGAGTGCTAGAGAGAATGGCATGGTAGAAAGTAGCCAGAAGAACTGTAAACAATTATAGAGACAGAAAGTTGTGTAGAGACATGATACTCAACATTGCCAGCAGACAAGGCACTTTGGTAGAGATTGTGTCTTCTCGGTAGACCATAATATTGTCTTTGTCATTTCTATAGAGCCAACATTCTTGACTGTACAGTATGTTGTACAGTGTTTGCGACCCAGTTCTCAATCTTCTGCCTTCCTCAGCCATTGTCATTTGATGCTGTTGTAATTTACACTACATCCCCCAGGGACTCTGCTTTCTTGTATATGCTTTATTTGTTAAAGATTCACAAAGTATTCTCCTTATCTGTTGTTGCTATACATGTTAGCTCTGTATCAATTATTTTCTTATAGTTTTATTTATAATTCTGTCCTTTCTTAGCATTTTAGACACTTTGGTCAGTCATGTACATGTCTCACCAAATTATGCTTTTTGTATGTTTCTGGGTATCTTTTTCTCCATTTCTCAGTATCTTGTGGGTTTGGTAAGAAACATAGACAATCTGTATTTGTGTGTGGTCAACTTCCACAGATTCTGACAGTATTTATTTTTATACTTTATTATTTTTCATTTTTTATTTAATTTGGCATTTTCTGCTAATCAGAATGGTCATGGTTGAATTCCCGTATGTGACGCAGTGTTTCAGGACAAGGCTTTGGGATTCACCAGGCCTCTAAAAATGGGTACCAAAGATTTTCTTGGAATTAAGGGTAGCCTGGTGTGATACCGACCACTTCACTGAAAAATGTCTCATTAGTTATAGAAAAAAGTTGAACGCATTCGAAAATAAATGTCTAAGGAAAATACTTGGTATAGAATGGAACGAATTCAAAACAAACGAGGAAATTAGAGAAATCGCCAATCAACCACTAATATCTTCAGTAATAAAGAAAAGACGATGGTCATACGTTGGACATGTGATGAGAAGAGATAATAATCGAATAGCAAAGCAAGCCCTCATATGGGAAACAACAGGTAAAAGAAAAAGAGGAAGACCCAGGGAGACACTGAGAAGAACATTGATGAGAGAGGCAAGAGCAGCAGGAATCGGCTCCCTCAATGAGATAGAACTGCTTGCACAGAACAGAGACAGATGGCGAGATTTGATAAAATATCTTTAAAAGAAAACTGCTAGAACAAAAATTCATATAGGAGAAGGTGTATCTTGGTCTACGCCCTATGGGCCGGTTACGGCTCGAAAGGTCAATAGATAGATAGATAGTTATAGAAAAATATGGTCACTAATGCAAGATTCCTCAAATGTCTGGTCAGTGAGCAATCTTTTAGCTTTTTAAAATAGTTTTCCTTATCTCATTCATTATCTGTTCATAGTGTTTTTCCAAGAGATAGAACTATATTTTATTTGATTGTAGCCAATTTAAAAATTGACTGAACTGTGAACTTTTCTTTTTGTCCTAGATTGAAAAAGCTTTGAACAACTCAAACATCCAGAACAAATGGATGAATTGTGGAAGAAGAATACCCTCATTGAATCACAAGCAGACCGGTTTGACCTGGATCTCAGTGAACTCCGGGAAGCTGTAAACAACATTGCAGACATCAAGAACTCCTTACCCAACGGATGTTTCAAAACTATTCCTATAGAAAAACCAGCCCGATAGAAAATGAAAAACACTATTTTTTTTGTTCAACATGAATGGTTCAATTGTAAATCCTTCATTATGGCCAATTTATTTGTTATTTCCCTGCAGAGTTTACTTAAAACTTAATTTAGTTTACACCAGTTTGTAAGAAGTTTTAATCTTAATGTACATTTTATGTGTACTGCTAAATATTGCAGCATTCACTGACCTCTTGCGTTTAATGTTTGCAGGAATCCCATCTTTCATTTTCAAGTATTAGAATTTTGAAATTTAAATAATTTTACTTAATCATGGGCAACATTTCCTCTAATTTTTCCATGCGATGATGTTCTAATCCAACGTTGTTTGTTCTGAGCAGAAATATGTTAAATTTTATGCATGGTAACTAAAACAGGAATATTTTGTTAATTAAAATAAGTAATATTTTAATGTACGTGACATCAGTACAGAGATTAGGCGGACACAAACCCCCGCAGCTTAAAGGGAGTGTTGGTCATGAGCCATGTTTGACACTTCTACGGCAATGAACCCATGGTTAAGAATTGGTAAAATTGAAGTGCTAACATCATTTGAATATGGGCAGGTAACATATATCCGTTGGTAAAAATAGTACAGATAGGAATATAAATCAATGGTGTAACTAACAAGAGCCTGTAAAAAGAGTGTGGCTAAGAACTTTAGAAAATGTTGCAAACTTTTGAAAAGTATACCACTATGAACTGTCAAGCTGTAAGATATCACTCATACTTGCTACTCATTGATAATATCCATAACAATAATTATCTGGTAGTGTAGTCTTCATTATTGAACACACTCTTAGCTCTACATCAGTCAACTGAGCATTATTTTTGTCTATATCTGTCTAAGGTCACAATTCAAATTATCAAGAACTAGTTGAGACTATATTTTGGATTTCTCAATGAGATATTATTTTTATAAAAAATCTTGCATATGTTGAGACCTGACAATTTCTTGTAAATATCATCTGATAAATATTGTCATGTCTGCTTGAACTGTTTGTATAACATCGTTACACTTGAAACAAAAATTAATTGGAAATTGGTTTAGCATTTAATTCAAATTAATAAGTCTTAGATATTTGCATCATATTTATTGTTAGACATTACCCCATATGTACGTTGTAAACTTTCTGTGCGGCGACGATCTGATTATAGTTACTTGACATAATGATATTAATCTCTGTTTGTTATGTGGATTCTTTCACTTGTTCACAAGTTGCTCTTGGCCAACAAATGGCCAATCTCACCAAAGAAAGTCTGTTGCTTGTACTGGCCAGTATAAGAAGTGTTTTCTTTGTGGAGGAGCATCTGATGTTTGTGCTGGCCAGTATAAGAAGTGTTTTCTTTGTGGAGGTGGATCTGATGTTTGTACTGGCCAGTATAAGAAGTGTTTTCTTTGTGGAGGTGGATCTGATGTTTGTACTGGCCAGTATAAGAAGTGTTTTCTTTGTGGAAGTGGATCTGATGTTTGTACTGGCCAGTATAAAAAGTGTTTTCTTTGTAAGGGTGTATTTGATGTTCAGATGATTGTACTGGCCACTTCTTGAACCTCCTTCAGTTGTCAAGTAAAATATAAATGAAGTGCTGAAATGATTCACTTAATTATCACAATCTCCCATCAATGCTGATTAAGACTGCAGGATCACTGATGTCTGATGGAGGATAAATCCCAAAAGTTCTCCTTTCTCAAAGATTTAGCTTCTGACAAAAAAAAGAGCCGAAGGAAGGGTTGAGGATCTTTCATCACTAGAAACATATTTACAAATATGACCAGAGGATGCTAGATAAGTTTTGAATGGAAAGAACTAGCCATAGCGATAGTTCCAACTGGGGTCAGGCTTGAAATGTTTGCATGAGAGATGGTCTATATAAAATTTGATATATTGCTGACTTTAAGAATATACTAATGGGACAATAAACAATTTGAGATAAAACATCTCACTGCTACTAAATACATTGTCACATTAGGGACTGACAAAAATGCCAGAGACACTCAGATGCTAGAAGTGCATCTTCTTTGCAGATGTAACCATTTCAAACATTATACTACTGGCCAGTGCACATCTATGTATTCAAAGAAAAATACTGATATGTTCAAGAAGTACCTCTGTAATTAAATATGAAAGCACTTTTTGCAATTGATCATTCAAGTCTAGTAGATGTATATATTGTATTATTTTTGTAAGTGTTTATCCTCATAATGTCTATGCATATGCATGCAGCTCACATATAACCATGAATTTATTAACACTCAAAGAATAATATAACACAGGTCTGTGACAATTTATTATGTACATGTTGGACACAGTTGATTATCACTGATGTTTTAGTTCATTTGTTCAATTGTGTCTTTCTAGGAAGATCAAATACACGTACTTCTTCTCTTACACGTGTTCAAAGTGATGTGATGAAGCTGTTTCTTAACATTAAAACAAAACTTTTGTGGTTACACTTTTAATATTGTGTCCCTCCGAAACTTTCAGAGTTGCCCATCTTTGATAATATTTGTAACAAACATTGACTACTAAGATATCATCCGCGTAAACTTTTACTTTAGCTAAATGTTGCATGTTCTGTGTTTGATGTCACAAATTGAAACCACTTCCATAGAATAGCAATTTTAAGAATCAGGGGGATGTACTAGGCTCGGGACATCTTCATTCATAGATGCTGCAAGATTTACAAGATTAGAACTTAGATTTGACTTTAAGATGAAATCAAATAGCTGTGTAGACTATAGTACAGGATTGTCTTTCAAATAATTAATGGTGATAAGCACAAATGTAAAATATATAAGAATTAATATATGAAATATTCTGTGGAGTCTGTTAGTAGAGCTGTAGAAAATATAAATTATATTAGACAGCTAAACGTATAGGGAGACGAGACAAACTACGATATTTCTGCAAACTCCTTTATCAGGTACACGACAACAAATATTGATATTTTGTACAAAATCATGATCGAGAAAGTACTATTCTAAAATAAATACCAACACAAAAGTAAAACACTGATCTCAAAATTGAAAATGGCGGATTAGGAACAGTGGCCAGGATTTTACAAATAGTCCAATAATACAAATGGTTAGTGTGTTTGCATAAATCTTCCCTCCATGTCCTCATTCGTATGTGGAGTATGGTATCATACCCGGGTAAAAGATAAGTTTGAAAGAAGAAAAGATCAGTCCTAGGGATAAAAGGTAAATTTAGTGGAATAAGGAGTGAATCTTTTCTAATGCCTTAGAGGTTTAGCTGTGAGCTCTTAGATTGTAGTTTTTTTATTGTGGCAGGTTGCAACAACTATCTTGATTTCTGATGCACTGCTGGAGCTTGTCCATCCCATCAGTACTTCAATACTAGGTCTTTTCTATCATCAGAGCCCGCCACCATGGGAATGTTCTTTCAAACACCAACTTGTCATTACTAGGGCAGAACTAACCTATGTATGCCCCCATTTATCGGTTGACCCACTTCTGAATGTCTTCACTTTGATGTGCAGGGCACTAGACAGAAATGGTCAGTTGACCCACTTCTGAATGTCTTCACTTTGATGTGCAGAGCACTAGACAGAAATGGTCAGTTGACCCACTTCTGAATGTCTTCACTTTGATGTGCAGGGCACTAGACAGAAATGGTCAGTTGACCCACTTCTGAATGTCTTCACTTTGATGTGCAGGGCACTAGACAGAAATGGTCAGTTGACCCACTTCTGAATGTCTTCACTTTGATGTGCAGGGCACTAGACAGAAATGGTCAGTTGACCCACTTCTGAATGTCTTCACTTTGATGTGCAGGGCACTAGACAGAAATAGTCAGTTGACCCACTTCTGAATGTCTTCACTTTGATGTGCAGGGCACTAGACAGAAATGGTCAGTTGACCCACTTCTGAATGTCTTCACTTTGATGTGCAGGGCACTAGACAGAAATAGTCAGTTGACCCACTTCTGAATGTCTTCACTTTGATGTGCAGGGCACTAGACAGAAATAGTCAGTTGACCCACTTCTGAATGTCTTCACTTTGATGTGCAGGGCACTAGACAGAAATAGTCAGTTGACCCACTTCTGAATGTCTTCACTTTGATGTGCAGGGCACTAGACAGAAATGGTCAGTTGACCCACTTCTGAATGTCTTCACTTTGATGTGCAGGGCACTAGACAGAAATGGTCAGTTGACCCACTTCTGAATGTCTTCACTTTGATGTGCAGGGCACTAGACAGAAATGGCCAGCACCAAGTGATGGCTGTTACAAGAACAATTCATACAAAATAGCCTGGATAAGTCTTTGTGTGATAAATGATGCTGTTTGATGAAGGTAAAATTTAATCTATCTATCGTCTTTTCCAGCCAGAGACGGCACATAGAGCAGAAATTCTAGACTTGGTGTCCAACCAACTTTATTATGGAGCATGAGACTTTAGACCTTGCATAGGACCCACATTGTATCTTGCCACAGGTCCCTGTTCTGGGTAAATTGTTCAATCTTGACAAGGGACCTGATACCTGCTGTCGTTGCTTCTCACCTCAATATTTTTCTTTATCTTAGTTCCTCTAGGTCGGCCTCTTTTCCTTTTACCCTCTGTTTCCCATTTGAGGGCCTGCTTTGAGATTCACTTGTTGTCCCTTCTCATCACATGACCAACACATAACCACCTTCTTCTCTTGATTATAGCTAATATTTTGGGATGCTCTGCCATTTCTCTTATTTCTAAAGGTAAATCTCGGGGATATTTAGTAGACACAGACTTTGGGTTGATTATACATTTGACAATATTAGGTATAAATGTTAGTTTGTGCAACACCTTTCCTGTAACCATGAGCTACTAGTTGTTAGTGACATCATCTCTAGGATATCATCAGTTAAACTATGTCATCAATGGAATCATTTCAGTAGAGCCATTATGAGTGTGGGAGCAAAGTTATGAAAATGAAAGGCCATTCATGTATGATGGTGGAAGAATAATGAAAATATGATGATTCATGATTGGCTTGTCTAGTCATGAAAGTAAAAATCATGAAAATAAAATGTGTGTTTGTTCAGGGAAAGAAGCGATGAGGCCAAGTGAATGCACTTTTTTAAAGTGAGAAATTTATTTATGATATTTGTATTGAAAAAGGTCTATTGTTGGTTTTTTTTTTTTTTAAATGTATAGTATGAAAAGTGTAAGCGTACAGAATATTGTGCAGAAGTGTGAGGTGTCTGTGCTAAGCCTCAATATTTGAGATAGATGTGGCCAGTGTTCTATCCTTCCACTCACCTCAACAAGTCACACAAATAATTGCTTGTCTCTGTATAATACTAGGTTATAAAATAAGCATCTCATGTTTCTCTTCTAAGTTGTGTCACTAGTTTACAGCATAACCACAATATATCTGTGGCATGGATGGATCAATTTTTTATGACAATTTTTGTCTGGAAAATGGCCATTTTGGCCTGCTTGGATTTTTTACTTTAAACAGTCAGCTGTTATTTAACATGAGCGACTGCACACGGGACCTCCTATTTTTTACCATTTTCTGAGAGGGCTAGACATTGGATCTCACTAGTTAGAGACCAGGGGAGGTTAAGCAAAGAAGAAATCCCACCATGATGGGAATCGAACTTAAGATCTTTCTATCCAGAGAGCAGTACCTACTTCTTGCTACAGTTCTTGAAGTGAATGATAAGCTCATTCTTGTAGTGCTCTACCATTTTCTCCACACCCTCATCATCAACTACCAAACCTATGAAGTCTCCCCAGGAGATATCATCTCCTTCTACAGCCTTCTATTCTGGCTCTTTCTCTAAACCTTCAAAGATTCTGACTGGCACATAGTCTGAGCACAACTACTTCCAGGCAGAGTTCAATGCCCTGAGAGAAACTCACTTATTTAAGCACAAGTCATCGAAAGGTCTTTATGACAGTGGATGTTTTGTAGAAGTATAACAGTTTATAATGTAGGTTAGTTCATCTCTAGCACCAATAAGCTTTGTAGAATGTGATGTTTTGTAGAAGTATAACAGTTTATAATGTAGGTTAGTTCATCTCTAGCACCAATAAGCTTTGTAGAATGTGATGTTTTGTAGAAGTATAACAGTTTATAATGTAGGTTAGTTCATCTCTAGCACCAATAAGCTTTGTAGAATGTGATGTTTTGTAGAAGTATAACAGTTTATAATGTAGGTTAGTTCATCTCTAGCACCAATAAGCTTTGTAGAATGTGATGTTTTGTAGAAGTATAACAGTTTATAATGTAGGTTAGTTCATCTCTAGCACCAATAAGCTTTGTAGAATGTGATGTTTTGTAGAAGTATAACAGTTTATAATGTAGGTTAGTTCATCTCTAGCACCAATAAGCTTTGTAGAATGTGATGTTTTGTTTGACCATGATCTATCACAATAGGCAGCCCTCCATCTCAGCCTTTTCTCTCCATCTTGTCTGAATTTCTTATAAATGTCACTTCCAGGAGAATATGGATTTTCTAAAGTCATTGAAGTCACTAGGTGTCATACCCAGTGTGTGAGTCTGTGCACACACATTGCTAAGTGTAACATGCATGTTGTTCTGCTATTTATGCTGCTTGAATGTTAACCAATGTTGTTTGTTGTGTTATTAATTAATTAATATAGAAACTAAACAAATTATATCCATTTGTACATTTATAAACATCACTTAATGCTGTTTTGTTTCTTTATGTTGTACACAAATTGTAAACATTTATTACATGTGCATGTTTTATAAAAAAAAATGGATCACCATCATTACATAATATTTTTAATGATTTTTTGACTAACACAGATATTGGTTGATCTAAATAAAATCAGACCTTTAATTCTTGCATGTAGTCACTTCATCATTAACATTAAAAGCTCTGTAGGCACATTTTGTGTATGACTTGTTTTGTTAGCTAGTATTTAATATTTTCTTCTGTTTCTGTGACCTTCTATCTCACTGTGTAGTCTTCTCAGCATAAGAACCTCACAGGAGGAAACCTTCAATTTGGTCTTGATGTGAACATTCGGCTGTCAGCAAGACATAGATCTAGCCTTTGAAACCACAGGATAGGCAATGGATATTAGAACAAATAAAAGTAAAAAAAGTAATACTTTTTACGCCAAGTGGCGTATAGGGAATATGGTGTTAGCGACCATAAATTTTACAGACCTTCGACACATGATTTTTAGGGTAATGTGGTCGGTATTATGCCTGTGCCGCTTTACTTTCCCAGAAAAAAATCTGGTACCCATTAAAGGCTGGGAGCCACGATAGCTCAGTGGTTAGTAAACTGGACTACCACGGACAAGGGGTAGGGTTCGATCCCAACCGACGGCTTCCGGATTCACCCAGCCGTAAATGGGTACCAGATTTTTTTCTGGGAAAGTAAAGCAGCACGGGCGTAATACTGACCACCTTACCCCAAAAATCATGTGCTGAAGGTCTGTAAAATATAGGGTCACTAACACCATATTTCCCTATACACCACTTGGCGTGACGGGGGTACTTTACTTTTTTACTTACTTTAAAGGCTGGGTGAACCTGGAAGTCATCGGTTGGGATCGAACCCTACCTCTTGTCCTTTGTAGTCCAGTTCACTAACCACTGAGCTATCGCGGCTCCCGAACAATACAAGTGCCCAAACAGTGTTGTTACACAGAAGGGCAGGGATAAAAATACCACTAAGCAATAGCTGGTCCACATAGAGGCTCTAGTGCTTGTAAATGATTAAAACACATTCATGTAGCCGCATGAAAGTTACACAAGTTTTTTATAAGCCATAAAGTAGCATGTTTGGCTAAAGTAGGAGTAAAGTTACACAAGTTTTTTATAAGCCATAAAGTAGCATGTTTGGCTAAAGTAGGAGTAAAGTTACACAAATTTTTTCTAAGCCATAAAGTATCATGTTTGGCTAAAGTAGGAGTAATAACTTGATTTAAAATTGATAGCCTTAATCTAGGGTTAGAGGAAGTGTAATTATGGATACTTTTATTGTGAAACTCTGTTTTAGTTGATAAATAAGCTGGGCAAAAATATCTCACTATTATTACACATATATTCATATCAGAGTTGTGGCGACTCATGATTATACAAAGAAATTACGATGGTAGTTTTCTGTTGCCTTCCGTCAGTTTGTTTACAGTTGGCTCCGCTAGCCTTTGACTAGAAAGTCTCACCCACAAGGCAGTGGGGTTGTTTTACTTCGGGGTATCCTCCCTTAGCCTTTTACTCTCCCGAGCTTACCTGCAAGGCAGCAGGGCAGCCACAGGTTGTACTGTTTACTGCATACAGTAGCAGGTAAAATTACCCGATCTGACAAGTATTGTACATGGACAATAGGACAACAGACAAGAAAATCACAGGAGTCTGTAGAAATGTGGTTTTAAAGAAGAATGTTGAGAATACCATGGACAGCTAAGAAAAGTAATGAAGAGGTTCTGAGAGAGGTCAAAGCAAAAAGAGAGCTAATTTCCAATGTTAGGAAGAGACAATCATCATTTTTTGGCCATGTAATGAGAAGAGAACAACTTGAATATATTGTAACAACTGGAAAAATTGAGGGACGAAGAGATAGAGGGAAGCAAAGAGAAAAAATACCAGACAGCTTAAGAGAATGGCTTAGTTGTGGAGAGACATGACCACCTATGCCACTAGGCCCGGTACTTGATGATGATGATGAATATCAGAGGCGATACTGTTTCTGCTTTTGACTTTTTTTAGTTTGCATAATTGTCTCCACTGTGGTTTCAAACAGTATCAGTAACATCCGACTAAACAACTCTAGTGTGTAATTTTATGTCTACGTTATAGTATAGAGCCATATGATATCAACAGTTTAATATTGATGTTGTATACTTCAAATTATTGAATATTAATTAGATGTTGTTAAAAAAAAAAAGGTAAAGAGCCCCCATCACGTCAAGTGGTGTATAGGGAATATGGTGTTAGTGACCATAAATTTTACAGACCTTCGGCACATGTTATTTGGGGTAATGTGAATGAGATGCTGTATGCCGCCATTATTGTATCTGACTGTTTTCTATTCTGTCTTATTTTCTATTCTTTTCATCTTAATTTGCCTCTAAGCATCAAACTGAGAATTAGTTACTGGATTTCTTTTTTTAATAAATATGTTTACACACACATTCACACAGAATGCTGATGCTCATAGATATTGTCACTTGGCCAAACCATTTTATCTGTTGTTTCTTTATATATTCTATGGCGGGATTATTCCTAGCTTTTTTCTGTTCTTCATTTCTGATCTTATCTCTCAGGCTGTTTCCTGTCATTCATCTATCACATTTTATCTCAGTGGAAGTGTTATTTTTCTTATTGTTCTTGCATTTAGGGGCCAGTACATGTTCTTTTTTATTCTTAGATCTTTGCTGCCTATGTTTATGCTTTCTAAAATTGTGATTATTTCTTTGTGCTTTACTTTGTTAAATAGTAAGTAAAGTCAAGTTAAGTACCCCCGTCACGCCAAGTGGCGTATAGGGAAATATGGTGTTAGTGACCCTATATTTTACAGACCTTCAGCACATGATTTTTGGGGTAATGTGGTCGGTATTACGCCCGTGCCGCTTTACTTTCCCAGAAAAAAATCCGGTACCCATTTAAGGCTGGGTGTACCCGGAAGCCGTTGGTTGGGATCGAACCCTACCCCTTGTCTGTGGTAGTCCAGTTCACTAACCACTGAGCTATCGCGGCTCCCTACTTTGTCAAATTCTTTGGTATAATCTATGAAACAGGTATAGATCTGTTTTCATCTCTATGACTCTTTCTAGTAAAGATCTTATGATGTATATGTCATTGCTAGTTCCTTTATCTCTAACAAAACCACACTTCATCGCTAATTTCTGGACTGATTTTGTTTCGCACTCTTCGCATGATGATTCTTAGTAATATCTTGGTCATGTGACTCATAACGCTTATTGTGCGATGATCATTGCATTCAATCGCACCCGATTTCTTTGGTAGGGCTATGAATATTCCAATTGGGAATCTCTCAACAAATAAACATGTTAGGCAAGATTGTGTGCTGTCATCAGATTTGTTTAATATTTATAGTGAGATTATTTTAAGATCCATAGGGGGCATGCCTGGAATAACAATTGGAGGTCATAATATAAATAATCTAAGTTATGCTGATGGTACAGTATGGTTGGTTGCATTCGCCCGATGACTAAAGTATTCTAGCGTATCGTGATAGACTAGAATATTCCGCTTCATCATCCGCCCTTACAAGGACGTAGTGAACGTGTTTGTGTTGTGTTGTGGTTTGCAGTATAACTGTTATATTTGCGCCTTTCGGCCCAACACATCCGACTTCAGCATGACATTTTTGAGTACCGGGTTGTCTTCCCTCTTCGACCCCAGCTGGCCAGACTAGACAGTTTAGTCTGTTACTGGCATTTATAGTCCATAAATGTTATACATAGTGCGGGGGGTGGGGGGGGGGGGGAATAGTACACACCCCTGTCTACTTCGAAGTGGTCCGTGTAGCCTGCTGCGGTTCTGACTGTGCAGTTATTGTTGATGTAGAGACCTTTAGTTAGGTTGGTTAGATGTTTACTCTGTATGTTATTAGTATCTCCCACAGTTGTTCTCTGTTGAATGCTTTTTCCTGGTCAATGAAAACTATGTACACATTTTGATTGTGTTCTGTCGTTTTTTCTGCAAGCTGTTTTAAGGTGAATAGTGCGTCGGTACATCCTCTGTTTTTTTCGGAACCCCATTTGAGAATCCCTAACTGTAGTTCTATTATTGGTCTCAGTCTTTTTTTCCACAATTTTGGTGTAGAGTTTACCTCCATGACTGAGAAGAGATATACTTCTATATTGATTGCAGTCTCTTTTGCTACCTTTCTGTTTCCATATTGGTACGATGATTGCCTGTTGCCATTTTTCTGGTGCTTTTTATTGTTGCCATGCTACATTGAATATTCTGTGTTGCATGTCATTCCTGTTTCTCCTGCTGCTTCTATTATTTCTATTGGTATGTTATCTATCCCCGGTGCCATACTGCATCTCATAAAATTCATTATTTCGAACTATACGATATCATTGTCAAACTGTTGATATCAAATGTCTGTTACTTTATAATAGAAACAATGTTAACATAAAATTATCTACTAGACTAGTTTATGAATAACTGATACTGTTTGGTTACCACAGCGTAAATAATTATGCAAACTCAAATAAGTCAAGATAGAAACATAATGTTGGCGCTGATACTAATATTTTTTTTATAACAAATGACTCACATACTAAATTATAATCGTAAAATGATCAATTTTATGGCTCGTATAATTTACTACATTCGGTCGGCCCATGCAGTTCGGTTGATATTACCTCTCAAGTAGAACACAGAGGAATTGAGAGCTGACCAGAACAGAAGGTAGGAAGATTTAGTTGGCAGGCCTATGCAAGTGTTTCTTTCTTTTCTTTCTTTCCTTCCTCATTTGCCTTCCGGTGTCGGGGGAAGAAAGGGTTCGCGGTTTCTTCCTCTTCTCTTGGATTCTTCTGCTGTTACACCTCCGAGTGTTTCTAGTATTCCGTTTATCTAGTTTTCTTTATCTGTCAGTGGTCTGGGTTCTCGTATCGTTTGACGCCAACTCCTTGTATTAGAGTTGGTTCTTTATGTCATATCACATGCCCGAACCACTTGCTTTTATTTAAAAAAAAAAAATTTTTAACTTTCACTTCTACATGTCTGTATTTCAGTTTAAAATCCGTTGATATTCAACACATCACTCCTTAGAAATCACTGCTAAATTTGCCACAAATAACAGCGACACCCGGTGTGTCGATGTTTTGGTCGGTAACGATAATATTCAGGAAAAAGCAACCAGCTTAAATGTCCTGCAACGTGCTAAGACCCCAACAATCATGTCGATGCTCAGATGTCGAAGACTAAGATGGTGGGGCACGTCCAGCGAATGGAAGAAAAACGAATCCCCACGCAAATACTATATGGTGAACTAACACACGGAAAAAGATAAATCGGCAGACCTAAACTATGATATAATTATATAGTCTGTAAATCATCTCTGAATGACTTCTCCATCTGTGAAATTGACTAGGAACATCTGGCAAGTGATCGCACATCATGGAAAGCATGTATAACATCATTTGAGACTGTGCTACGGCAAAACTTAGAAGAGAAAAGACTCATAAAAAAGGATGGAAAACCGTATGGATCAGTGGGCCTTACTTGTTCTTTCTATGGCTGTGTGTGTTTGTCAAACATTGGTAGAATTAGCCACGAGAGAAGCCGTTCGGCAAAAACAAAACCTTAAAATAAAAACACACACAATAACCTCACTAGACCGTCTGACAAGACAAAAAGGACCATAGCACCAATAATACGGTGCAAGCATTTACGTTAAACAACTACTTGGATATTTCTAGGACTCTCTCTCTCTCTCTTTCTCTCTCTCTCTCTCTCTCTCTCTCTCTCTCTCTCTCTCTCTCTCTCTCTCTCTCTCTCTCTCTCTGCCATCAGGACTCAATCAGAGTGGGATTCCAGATTCTCACATGAAGTCAGCTGTCAGGTTAAGTGTGTTGATCGCCCCCCCCCCCCCCCAGACAGAACATCACAATTAGAGTCTGCCAGATCCACTCTGATTGAACACTCGTTAAAACGTTGCACAGTGTTCTGCGCCAGTGGCCCAGTGCATCCGTTTTCAGCCAACATTTTATTCAGGTTTGCATTCCTTAGCCTTTGATTGTCCCCATCTTCCTGCAAGGCAACAGATGATCTTTTCTGTAGGGGGATTCTGCCCTTAGATGGTCGGCCCTCCCAGGTTTACGAGCACCATCTGCCCGAGTCACTAGAGGTGACTAACACATACATGCACACACAAAGATAGGAGATCTGACCAACACAGACATGCACACAGCGATACGAGGCATGACTAACACTGATATACATCAAGATATATGACACATGACTAACATAAATATGCACATAAAGATATGAGATATGACCACCATAGACATGCACACACAAAGATATGAGATGTGACTAACATAGCCATGCACACACAGAGATATGAGATGTGACATACACAGGCATGCACACACAAAGATATGAGATATGACCAACATAAACATGCACACAAAGATATGAGATATCACTAACCCAAACATGCACACACAAAGATATGACTAACACAAACGCACACTAAGATATGAGATTTGACTAAACACATACACACATAAAGATATGAGACATGATTAACACGGACACACCAAGATATGAGCCATGGCCAGCGCGCGCGTACACACACACACACACACACACACACACAAGCTAAGATATGAGCCATGACTAGCACAGAAACACATCAAGATATGAGCCATGGCTAGCACAGAAACACATCAAGATATGAGCCATTGCTTCACGGAAAAACACCAAGAAATGAACCATGTCCAGCACAGAAACACATTAAGGTATCCATATTTTGGGTTGGTTGTAGTCGGCAGACTCTTCTTAACGTGGGAATCATCGACATACGAGACGCATGCCCCAATTAACTGGCACAGGTTTCGTTCAAACAGTTGTCCGGAGATTTGAGAGTGCAGTCTGACCCGTAGAACGTTCCCTTGCATGTACAGTTCCCGGTTGACTATTCACAGGTGTCGTTGAAACAGTTATCCGGACATTTGAGAGTGCAGTCTGATCCGTAGTACGTTTCCTTGCACGTACAGCCTGTACTTTCCGGGCCACAAATGATGTCACAGCCATCATAACACGTCTGTTTGCACTGTAGCCCAAAATTACCATCGGGACAAGTGTCATTACAGATGTAGCCAGGATGCTTACATTGATTTTTCCTCACATAAAGGACACTGAAACAAGTCCTGGAGCAGTCGTGTCCATAGATCCCATGTGAACAGTTGCCGTGACACGTACCGATGATGACGTTGTAGCCTTTGCAGCACCCACTACACACTGCACAAAACGACCAAGAATGCCCGTCCAGACAATAGGTGTCTGTAAATGTTTGCACCTCACTCACCGTCAGTGCACTGTCGGCTTTCGAAATGATCGGTGAGAACTCAATCTTAATGTGTGCCATTGTTGCTTGTGTGGTGACTACAATAATGTACACAGAAATATGTGGGTATGATATATCATTATACTGGAACACTACACCGCCACTGTCAGAGAAAGCCTTTAGTGTGGCATTCTTTACCCGAATCATAGTGCTATCTCGATGATAAATTCGAATGGTGTGTGTCTTCTGGGGCGTGGCAAAGTTCAGATACCAGTAAACAGGATTGCTTCCACTTCTCAATTGTGTGTGTGTGTGCAGTCATTGTCATAGAGATTGGTCTTTGTTTTGCCATTAACTGCAGCCTCTAGTCCACATCCGTCTCCTGTATAGCAAGCATTAAATGTGTCGATCTGGTTGGTGTTCTGTTTGGTGTTCTGTTTGAGAGCCACATCCCGACCCCCGCCAATGTAGATGGAGCAGATATTTACAACTATCGCCCCTTCAATCCGTAACTTATTGATTAGACCAGCCCCAGAGCAAAAGACATCAATCTCGTGCGAACTAACTACAAACCGTTATTCATTGTTACATGAGACAGAAACATTTAGTTTAACCGTGAAACTGTCCGGATGGGTTAAGTCATTCACATAAATCCTAAACCAGGTAAACGGCAAAAATTTATTGAGAGTTGCCTCAACTGATGTAGAATCTGTGTCCGGATTACATGTGGTGTCGTTGTTATCAAACAGGAAAGTAGGTTCAGATTTTTGGGCGTATTTGTAAACGAGATCCAAGTACTGACACTGGGGTCCGAAATATTCGTGGTGACAACTGTCATTGTTTGGACATGTCACTGTAGTTTTGTCACAAACTGAGTCATTATAGCAGTTACATTGTAACGTACAATTCGTCCCAAACCAACCGGCTGCACAAATTAGGTCATTAACTTCCAAGGTCTCGAACGAAGCCAGCAGAATAAAGACTTGATCTACAGCGGTGGTTAACGAATTGTGTACAAACATTCATTATCAAACCCGTGATTACATTCCTAAAAATCCGCCAACTCGCTGTGATAAACAGATAGCGTGATGTTCAAAGTCAACATTGTTTACACCATAGCTTTGACGCGGACAAGCTTCCCATTTCTAGGACAAAGAGTACTTATTAGTTTTTTTTCAGATTATGGCTTGAAAGGCTCATAGCGGATAGTCAAGTCACAAGTACGTAGAAAACATAGAGAGAGATCACATTAAATCAGTGCGCTCATCTATCGACCAGGTAACCTAGGATTCAATATCCTAATGTGCAGATTTCCCCCAACAAAACGGCTTCTCACAAATTATGGGCAAGTAAAACGTGTAAAAATTATTCAGTGCAATATTTTGAAAGCACTCAGAAATGACGATATACTTTCGTAATTTTGCTTAATGTGATAAACATAACAAGCCAAAAATATGGACTAAATATGAATATCAAAAAGACTAAAACTATGATCATAAACAAAGGAAATTCTCAAGACCTACAAATAAATATCAAAGTTGAAGGAATACATCTGGAGACAGTTCAGAGCTACAACTACCTTGGGCATACTATAACCAATGATGGAAATTGTAAAATTGAAATAAACAAAAGAATAAGTATCTGTCTATCTATCTATTGTCCTTTCGAGCCGAAGACGGCACATAGGACAGAACCACAATCTCAAAAACAGAAACCTTGCGTGCCAAAGTGGCACATATTGCAGAGATCACTGCTCTAAAATCTATGGCGCTGTTTCCATAACAATACTTTTTTACAATGACAGCTTGTCAAGCCATCGATCAATCTCCTTAGTCGCCTCTTACGACATACCTGGATGGTCACAGTGTCACTATATATAGGTATGGCAAAAAGCAATTTTAATGCCATGAAAAATATACTAACAACAAAACAAATATCAGCAGGGCTGAAACTAAGAATAGCAAAATGTTACACCTTCTCAATATTCCTGCATGGTGCAGAAACATGGACATTAGACAAGAAAACAGAACAAAAAATTGAAGCCTTTGAAATGTGGATTTACAGAAGAATAGGTAGAATTGGATGGAAAGAAACGAAAACAAATGATGAAGTTTTAAAACAACTAAAAATAAAAAGAGAACTATTAAATACAATCAGACAAGACAAATGAAATTTTTGGGACACGTTAAAAAACACAACAGCCTACTAAGAGTAATATTGGAAGGGAAAATACAAGGTAAAAGAGGCAGAGGCAGACCAAGACTAACATGGACGAGTAACATAAAAAGATGGACAAGTCAATCTATGACAACCTGCACTATCAAAGCAAGAAGCAGAGTGGAATGGCGATCCATGGTAGCCAACCTTCGATGCGGAGACGGCACTTGATGATGATGATGATGATGACTGTCGGTAGGAGGGAGATATTTAAGTCTTCACTTGGGGATGCGCGTGGTCACGCGGCTAAAACCACTGCTTCTCTGGCTGAAAAGCCCACCTACGGTGTTCGAAGCCCACGGTAGACAGAATATATTTTTTCTATCGGGGTTACAATAAAAATTATGTCCCACACGTCGTGGCGACTGCTTGACCAAGCGGCCTTTATCCCTGTAGTTCTATCCTTGCCCCCCCCCCCCCCCCGACATACACCAACAATGGTACTATGTGTCGTAAAGATAGTTTTATTTCACTTGGGGATGGAGTTATACTGATGTCTCTCACTGTGGAAGGGAGATGTACTGCTGTCTCTCACTGTGGAAGGGAGATATACTGCTGTCTCTCACTGTGGAAGGGAGATGTACTGCTGTCTCTCACTGTGGAAGGGAGATGTACAGCTGTCTCTCACTGTGGAAGGGAGATGTACTGCTGTCTCTCACTCTGGAAGGGAGACGTACTGCTGTCTCTCACTCTGGAAGGGAGATATAATGCCGTCTCTCACTGTGGAAGGGAGATATACTGATGTCTCTCACTGTGGAAGGGAGATGTACTGCTGTCTCTCACTGTGGAAGGGAGATGTACTGCTGTCTCTCACTGTGGAAGGGAGATATAATGCCGTCTTTCACTGTGGAAGGGAGATATAATGCCGTCTCTCACTGTGGAAGGGAAATATAATGCCGTCTTTCAGTGTGGAAGGGAGATATAATGCCGTCTCTCACTGTGGAAGGGAGATATAATGCCGTCTCTCACTGTGGAAGGGAGATATAATGCCGTCTCTCACTGTGGAAGGGAGATATAATGCCGTCTCTCACTGTGGAAGGGAGATATAATGCCGTCTTTCAGTGTGGAAGGGAGATATAATGCCGTCTCTCACTGTGGAAGGGAGATATAATGCCGTCTTTCAGTGTGGAAGGGAGATATAATGCCGTCTTTCAGTGTGGAAGGGAGATATAATGCCGTCTTTCAGTGTGGAAGGGAGATATAATGCCGTCTTTCAGTGTGGAAGGGAGATATAATGCCGTCTTTCAGTGTGGAAGGGAGATATAATGCCGTCTCTCAGTGTGGAAGGGAGATATGCTGCTGTCTCTCAGTGTGGAAGGGAGATATAATGCCGTCTCTCACTGTGGAAGGGAGATATAATGCCGTCTCTCACTGTGGAAGGGAGATATAATGCCGTCTCTCACTGTGGAAGGGAGATAAAATGCCGTCTTTCAGTGTGGAAGGGAGATATAATGCCGTCTCTCACTGTGGAAGGGAGATATAATGCCGTCTCTCACTGTGGAAGGGAGATATAATGCCGTCTCTCAGTGTGGAAGGGAGATATGCTGCTGTCTCTCAGTGTGGAAGGGAGATATGCTGCTGTCTCTCAGTGTGGAAGGGAGATATGCTGCTGTCTCTCAGTGTGGAAGGGAGATATAATGCCGTCTCTCACTGTGGAAGGGAGATATAATGCCGTCTCTCACTGTGGAAGGGAGATATAATGCCGTCTCTCAGTGTGGAAGGGAGATATAATGCCGTCTCTCAGTGTGGAAGGGAGATATAATGCCGTCTCTCACTGTGGAAGGGAGATATAATGCCGTCTCTCACTGTGGAAGGAAGATATGCTGCTGTCTCTCACTGTGGAAGGGAGATATAATGCCGTCTCTCAGTGTGGAAGGGAGATATAATGCCGTCTTTCACTTTGGAAGGGAGATATAATGCCGTCTCTCACTGTGGAAGGGAGATATGCTGCTGTTACTAAGAGATATATAGTCTTAGACATTTGGAGAGACGGTTGGTATCAAACAATCATGATTTATCAGTAGTTTGGCAATGAGTGCATTATACTGAATGTTGTTTTACTTTGTCTTGCTCGTGATTGAATCTGCCATGGAAAGACAGATCCAACCGCAGAATGAACAAAATGTATTGGTATGTATTTATAGAATGTATTTATTATCTGCCCGCATCATCTTTTATCTGCATGTTTTGTCTTTTGACTTTTATATCAACATTATCTCGAATGTTGCTGTACCGTTTTTTTTGTTGTTCCAATTGTGCTACGATCTTCTTCATCTTCTACGATCATGGCTCATTCAGACTAGGATTCCGGACTCTCTTATGAAGGCAGCTGTCTGTTTAAGTGATTCGGTTGCCCCATATAGTCTCTCTTCCAGGGAGGTGGTTGTGGACCACATTGTCCTTCTCAGGTCTGTGTACTGGGGGCAATCCTGTAGAACATGTTTTGTTGTCTTGTTGTCCAGTGTACAGTGGCATTGGCCGGTAGTTCATATTTTGAGTTTGGTGATCATGTGGTTTCTCATTCTATTGTGGCCAGTGCGTAGTGGGCGAAGTATGATGATCCCTCCTTGATAGTTGGTGGTATCCGTCCCTCTCGTTATACTTTGGGTGTTCTCGTTCTCATTTTTCATAGTACAGGCCTTTGGTAATGGCTTTGGCTTCGTCGTAGCTGACCAGATAACAATAACTAACCACCAAACAATTTAACAAAAAGAACTAAACGAACAAAACAGCTACATTTTATTTAAACAGTTCAATTAATGTTTTCCTGAAAATTCTAATTTATTTATTTGTTAACAGAATGACGGTAGCCTTAACCACTACGCTGCTTATCTTGGTTCAATTACTTGTCTATGGCGCTGTCGGTAAGAAAAGCATCCCGCAATTATTTATTGTATTCCGTAATAATTATTAGGATTCATCCGAGTATACTTATTTATTAACGTTACAAAAGAAGAGAAATTTATGTGTATGTGCGAACACAGGACATGTTTATTAGCTCTTTCTGTACGGACGCTTTTATTAATGCAGCGGAAGTGATTTCAGGGGAAAGATATATCATGCTTTTAAGACAGACAGACAGACAGACAGACAGACACAGACAGACAGACAGACAGACAGACAGACAGACCGACAGACAGACAGACAGACAGACAGACAGACAGACAGACAGACAGACAGACAGACAGACAGACAGACAGACAGACAGACAGACAAATAGATTTATCTAACACATAACATGTTATACGTGAATTTGTATGTACTTGAACAAGGTATTAGGTTTCACTAATATCAAGATGATACAAGATGTGTCAAAAGTATATGGTTTGATGACTTTTCACACTAATCAAATTAAGAGTGACGCACCCTGTGGCGAAACGTACGCGACTGAAATCGGCATGGCGCACAGTGCAACGAAAAGTATGGAAAGAGTTACGCTGCTCGTCATAGAAAATGTAGGCGCCATCATTGTGCCAATTATCTTCACTAGTAGCTTGTTCAACATGTTCTGTATGGTGATAATGCGATAACCGTGAATTTCTGTCCGGATATTCCCAGGTTTCGACATGGGTTATAACACAGGTAAATGTATTTAAATGTCTGGGAACATTGTTAACCTAAGATGGTAGATGTACAGCATAGGTAAGATGCAGAAAGGCTCAGGCTAAAGCAGCTTTAAAATAAAATTAGGAAGATACTGTGCAATCCATTTTTGACAATAGAAACAAGAAAAAGAGTTCTTAAATGTTATGTAGAGCCAACCTTAACACGTGGATGTGAATCACGGACAGTAGAACAAAAGACAAGAAATCACTGGAGGCTGTAGAAATGTGGTTTTACAGAAGAATGATGAGAATACCATGGAAAGCTAAGAAAAGTAATGAAAACGTTCTGAAAAAAGTCAAAGCAAATAGAGGGCTAATTTCCAATATCAGGAAGAAACAATCATCATTTTTTGGCCATATAATGCAAAGAGAACAACTGGAATATATTGTAACAACTGGTAAAATTGAGGGACGGTGCCAAGATCGAAAGTTGTGGAGAGACATAATCACTTATGCCATTAGGCCCGGTACTTGATGATGATGATGATGATTTTATAGGACCATTATTTTATGGCAATAATCTGTAGGAAATCAACTGAAAGATAACAATTTTAGCAGACGATGAAGGATTTTTTTTTTATTGACAGGGTCAGATCGGAGTAGGGAATAATAGAACAAAGAAGTATGTGTTAGCACTCGGAAAAATTGACAGACAAACAACAATAGAAAAAAACGAAGAACAATATATGGTCCGAAGTGGGATCGAACCCGTACTCAGTGGCACCGCGCCTTGCCACGAGAAGCCGAACGCTTGGTACACTGCCACGCAGCCAACTAAAAAATTGGCTATTGCAGTAGTGTCTTCCACGAAAGGCGATCTCAATGACTATAGCATAGGGTAACGATCACAGACCGGAAATAAATTGTATATTTGTACTTTCCTATTAATGCAAGTATCTCCCAGTAGGGCTGAATACTTGTGTTGTAGACAAACATTTATTGGACGAAACAGCACGAATAGTAGTTCCCAGTGGTTATATACTGGGTACAAATAATAATACATAAATATTATTATATGGGGAACTTCCGAGGCGATAATAGGGAATAATAGAACAAAGAAGTATGTGTTAGCACTCGGAAAAATTGACAGACAAACAACAATAGAAAAAAACGAAGAACAATATATGGTCCGAAGTGGGATCGAACCCGTACTCAGTGGCACCGCGCCTTGCCACGAGAAGCCGAACGCTTGGTACACTGCCACGCAGCCAACTAAAAAATTGGCTATTGCAGTAGTGTCTTCCACGAAAGGCGATCTCAATGACTATAGCATAGGGTAACGATCACAGACCGGAAATAAATTGTATATTTGTACTTTCCTATTAATGCAAGTATCTCCCAGTAGGGCTGAATACTTGTGTTGTAGACAAACATTTATTGGACGAAACAGCACGAATAGTAGTTCCCAGTGGTTATATACTGGGTACAAATAATAATACATAAATATTATTATATGGGGAACTTCCGAGGCGATAATAGGGAATAATAGAACAAAGAAGTATGTGTTAGCACTCGGAAAAATTGACAGACAAACAACAATAGAAAAAAACGAAGAACAATATATGGTCCGAAGTGGGATCGAACCCGTACTCAGTGGCACCGCGCCTTGCCACGAGAAGCCGAACGCTTGGTACACTGCCACGCAGCCAACTAAAAAATTGGCTATTGCAGTAGTGTCTTCCACGAAAGGCGATCTCAATGACTATAGCATAGGGTAACGATCACAGACCGGAAATAAATTGTATATTTGTACTTTCCTATTAATGCAAGTATCTCCCAGTAGGGCTGAATACTTGTGTTGTAGACAAACATTTATTGGACGAAACAGCACGAATAGTAGTTCCCAGTGGTTATATACTGGGTACAAATAATAATACATAAATATTATTATATGGGGAACTTCCGAGGCGATAATAGGGAATAATAGAACAAAGAAGTATGTGTTAGCACTCGGAAAAATTGACAGACAAACAACAATAGAAAAAAACGAAGAACAATATATGGTCCGAAGTGGGATCGAACCCGTACTCAGTGGCACCGCGCCTTGCCACGAGAAGCCGAACGCTTGGTACACTGCCACGCAGCCAACTAAAAAATTGGCTATTGCAGTAGTGTCTTCCACGAAAGGCGATCTCAATGACTATAGCATAGGGTAACGATCACAGACCGGAAATAAATTGTATATTTGTACTTTCCTATTAATGCAAGTATCTCCCAGTAGGGCTGAATACTTGTGTTGTAGACAAACATTTATTGGACGAAACAGCACGAATAGTAGTTCCCAGTGGTTATATACTGGGTACAAATAATAATACATAAATATTATTATATGGGGAACTTCCGAGGCGATAATAGGGAATAATAGAACAAAGAAGTATGTGTTAGCACTCGGAAAAATTGACAGACAAACAACAATAGAAAAAAACGAAGAACAATATATGGTCCGAAGTGGGATCGAACCCGTACTCAGTGGCACCGCGCCTTGCCACGAGAAGCCGAACGCTTGGTACACTGCCACGCAGCCAACTAAAAAATTGGCTATTGCAGTAGTGTCTTCCACGAAAGGCGATCTCAATGACTATAGCATAGGGTAACGATCACAGACCGGAAATAAATTGTATATTTGTACTTTCCTATTAATGCAAGTATCTCCCAGTAGGGCTGAATACTTGTGTTGTAGACAAACATTTATTGGACGAAACAGCACGAATAGTAGTTCCCAGTGGTTATATACTGGGTACAAATAATAATACATAAATATTATTATATGGGGAACTTCCGAGGCGATAATAGGGAATAATAGAACAAAGAAGTATGTGTTAGCACTCGGAAAAATTGACAGACAAACAACAATAGAAAAAAACGAAGAACAATATATGGTCCGAAGTGGGATCGAACCCGTACTCAGTGGCACCGCGCCTTGCCACGAGAAGCCGAACGCTTGGTACACTGCCACGCAGCCAACTAAAAAATTGGCTATTGCAGTAGTGTCTTCCACGAAAGGCGATCTCAATGACTATAGCATAGGGTAACGATCACAGACCGGAAATAAATTGTATATTTGTACTTTCCTATTAATGCAAGTATCTCCCAGTAGGGCTGAATACTTGTGTTGTAGACAAACATTTATTGGACGAAACAGCACGAATAGTAGTTCCCAGTGGTTATATACTGGGTACAAATAATAATACATAAATATTATTATATGGGGAACTTCCGAGGCGATAATAGGGAATAATAGAACAAAGAAGTATGTGTTAGCACTCGGAAAAATTGACAGACAAACAACAATAGAAAAAACGAAGAACAATATATGGTCCGAAGTGGGATCGAACCCGTACTCAGTGGCACCGCGCCTTGCCACGAGAAGCCGAACGCTTGGTACACTGCCACGCAGCCAACTAAAAAATTGGCTATTGCAGTAGTGTCTTCCACGAAAGGCGATCTCAATGACTATAGCATAGGGTAACGATCACAGACCGGAAATAAATTGTATATTTGTACTTTCCTATTAATGCAAGTATCTCCCAGTAGGGCTGAATACTTGTGTTGTAGACAAACATTTATTGGACGAAACAGCACGAATAGTAGTTCCCAGTGGTTATATACTGGGTACAAATAATAATACATAAATATTATTATATGGGGAACTTCCGAGGCGATAATAGGGAATAATAGAACAAAGAAGTATGTGTTAGCACTCGGAAAAATTGACAGACAAACAACAATAGAAAAAAACGAAGAACAATATATGGTCCGAAGTGGGATCGAACCCGTACTCAGTGGCACCGCGCCTTGCCACGAGAAGCCGAACGCTTGGTACACTGCCACGCAGCCAACTAAAAAATTGGCTATTGCAGTAGTGTCTTCCACGAAAGGCGATCTCAATGACTATAGCATAGGGTAACGATCACAGACCGGAAATAAATTGTATATTTGTACTTTCCTATTAATGCAAGTATCTCCCAGTAGGGCTGAATACTTGTGTTGTAGACAAACATTTATTGGACGAAACAGCACGAATAGTAGTTCCCAGTGGTTATATACTGGGTACAAATAATAATACATAAATATTATTATATGGGGAACTTCCGAGGCGATAATAGGGAATAATAGAACAAAGAAGTATGTGTTAGCACTCGGAAAAATTGACAGACAAACAACAATAGAAAAAAACGAAGAACAATATATGGTCCGAAGTGGGATCGAACCCGTACTCAGTGGCACCGCGCCTTGCCACGAGAAGCCGAACGCTTGGTACACTGCCACGCAGCCAACTAAAAAATTGGCTATTGCAGTAGTGTCTTCCACGAAAGGCGATCTCAATGACTATAGCATAGGGTAACGATCACAGACCGGAAATAAATTGTATATTTGTACTTTCCTATTAATGCAAGTATCTCCCAGTAGGGCTGAATACTTGTGTTGTAGACAAACATTTATTGGACGAAACAGCACGAATAGTAGTTCCCAGTGGTTATATACTGGGTACAAATAATAATACATAAATATTATTATATGGGGAACTTCCGAGGCGATAATAGGGAATAATAGAACAAAGAAGTATGTGTTAGCACTCGGAAAAATTGACAGACAAACAACAATAGAAAAAAACGAAGAACAATATATGGTCCGAAGTGGGATCGAACCCGTACTCAGTGGCACCGCGCCTTGCCACGAGAAGCCGAACGCTTGGTACACTGCCACGCAGCCAACTAAAAAATTGGCTATTGCAGTAGTGTCTTCCACGAAAGGCGATCTCAATGACTATAGCATAGGGTAACGATCACAGACCGGAAATAAATTGTATATTTGTACTTTCCTATTAATGCAAGTATCTCCCAGTAGGGCTGAATACTTGTGTTGTAGACAAACATTTATTGGACGAAACAGCACGAATAGTAGTTCCCAGTGGTTATATACTGGGTACAAATAATAATACATAAATATTATTATATGGGGAACTTCCGAGGCGATAATAGGGAATAATAGAACAAAGAAGTATGTGTTAGCACTCGGAAAAATTGACAGACAAACAACAATAGAAAAAAACGAAGAACAATATATGGTCCGAAGTGGGATCGAACCCGTACTCAGTGGCACCGCGCCTTGCCACGAGAAGCCGAACGCTTGGTACACTGCCACGCAGCCAACTAAAAAATTGGCTATTGCAGTAGTGTCTTCCACGAAAGGCGATCTCAATGACTATAGCATAGGGTAACGATCACAGACCGGAAATAAATTGTATATTTGTACTTTCCTATTAATGCAAGTATCTCCCAGTAGGGCTGAATACTTGTGTTGTAGACAAACATTTATTGGACGAAACAGCACGAATAGTAGTTCCCAGTGGTTATATACTGGGTACAAATAATAATACATAAATATTATTATATGGGGAACTTCCGAGGCGATAATAGGGAATAATAGAACAAAGAAGTATGTGTTAGCACTCGGAAAAATTGACAGACAAACAACAATAGAAAAAAACGAAGAACAATATATGGTCCGAAGTGGGATCGAACCCGTACTCAGTGGCACCGCGCCTTGCCACGAGAAGCCGAACGCTTGGTACACTGCCACGCAGCCAACTAAAAAATTGGCTATTGCAGTAGTGTCTTCCACGAAAGGCGATCTCAATGACTATAGCATAGGGTAACGATCACAGACCGGAAATAAATTGTATATTTGTACTTTCCTATTAATGCAAGTATCTCCCAGTAGGGCTGAATACTTGTGTTGTAGACAAACATTTATTGGACGAAACAGCACGAATAGTAGTTCCCAGTGGTTATATACTGGGTACAAATAATAATACATAAATATTATTATATGGGGAACTTCCGAGGCGATAATAGGGAATAATAGAACAAAGAAGTATGTGTTAGCACTCGGAAAAATTGACAGACAAACAACAATAGAAAAAAAACGAAGAACAATATATGGTCCGAAGTGGGATCGAACCCGTACTCAGTGGCACCGCGCCTTGCCACGAGAAGCCGAACGCTTGGTACACTGCCACGCAGCCAACTAAAAAATTGGCTATTGCAGTAGTGTCTTCCACGAAAGGCGATCTCAATGACTATAGCATAGGGTAACGATCACAGACCGGAAATAATTGTATATTGTACTTTCCTATTAATGCAAGTATCTCCCAGTAGGGCTGAATACTTGTGTTGTAGACAAACATTTATTGGACGAAACAGCACGAATAGTAGTTCCCAGTGGTTATATACTGGGTACAAATAATAATACATAAATATTATTATATGGGGAACTTCCGAGGCGATAATAGGGAATAATAGAACAAAGAAGTATGTGTTAGCACTCGGAAAAATTGACAGACAAACAACAATAGAAAAAAACGAAGAACAATATATGGTCCGAAGTGGGATCGAACCCGTACTCAGTGGCACCGCGCCTTGCCACGAGAAGCCGAACGCTTGGTACACTGCCACGCAGCCAACTAAAAAATTGGCTATTGCAGTAGTGTCTTCCACGAAAGGCGATCTCAATGACTATAGCATAGGGTAACGATCACAGACCGGAAATAAATTGTATATTTGTACTTTCCTATTAATGCAAGTATCTCCCAGTAGGGCTGAATACTTGTGTTGTAGACAAACATTTATTGGACGAAACAGCACGAATAGTAGTTCCCAGTGGTTATATACTGGGTACAAATAATAATACATAAATATTATTATATGGGGAACTTCCGAGGCGATAATAGGGAATAATAGAACAAAGAAGTATGTGTTAGCACTCGGAAAAATTGACAGACAAACAACAATAGAAAAAAACGAAGAACAATATATGGTCCGAAGTGGGATCGAACCCGTACTCAGTGGCACCGCGCCTTGCCACGAGAAGCCGAACGCTTGGTACACTGCCACGCAGCCAACTAAAAAATTGGCTATTGCAGTAGTGTCTTCCACGAAAGGCGATCTCAATGACTATAGCATAGGGTAACGATCACAGACCGGAAATAAATTGTATATTTGTACTTTCCTATTAATGCAAGTATCTCCCAGTAGGGCTGAATACTTGTGTTGTAGACAAACATTTATTGGACGAAACAGCACGAATAGTAGTTCCCAGTGGTTATATACTGGGTACAAATAATAATACATAAAATATTATATGGGGAACTTCCGAGGCGATAATAGGGAATAATAGAACAAAGAAGTATGTGTTAGCACTCGGAAAAATTGACAGACAAACAACAATAGAAAAAAACGAAGAACAATATATGGTCCGAAGTGGGATCGAACCCGTACTCAGTGGCACCGCGCCTTGCCACGAGAAGCCGAACGCTTGGTACACTGCCACGCAGCCAACTAAAAAATTGGCTATTGCAGTAGTGTCTTCCACGAAAGGCGATCTCAATGACTATAGCATAGGGTAACGATCACAGACCGGAAATAAATTGTATATTTGTACTTTCCTATTAATGCAAGTATCTCCCAGTAGGGCTGAATACTTGTGTTGTAGACAAACATTTATTGGACGAAACAGCACGAATAGTAGTTCCCAGTGGTTATATACTGGGTACAAATAATAATACATAAATATTATTATATGGGGAACTTCCGAGGCGATAATAGGGAATAATAGAACAAAGAAGTATGTGTTAGCACTCGGAAAAATTGACAGACAAACAACAATAGAAAAAAACGAAGAACAATATATGGTCCGAAGTGGGATCGAACCCGTACTCAGTGGCACCGCGCCTTGCCACGAGAAGCCGAACGCTTGGTACACTGCCACGCAGCCAACTAAAAAATTGGCTATTGCAGTAGTGTCTTCCACGAAAGGCGATCTCAATGACTATAGCATAGGGTAACGATCACAGACCGGAAATAAATTGTATATTTGTACTTTCCTATTAATGCAAGTATCTCCCAGTAGGGCTGAATACTTGTGTTGTAGACAAACATTTATTGGACGAAACAGCACGAATAGTAGTTCCCAGTGGTTATATACTGGGTACAAATAATAATACATAAATATTATTATATGGGGAACTTCCGAGGCGATAATAGGGAATAATAGAACAAAGAAGTATGTGTTAGCACTCGGAAAAATTGACAGACAAACAACAATAGAAAAAAACGAAGAACAATATATGGTCCGAAGTGGGATCGAACCCGTACTCAGTGGCACCGCGCCTTGCCACGAGAAGCCGAACGCTTGGTACACTGCCACGCAGCCAACTAAAAAATTGGCTATTGCAGTAGTGTCTTCCACGAAAGGCGATCTCAATGACTATAGCATAGGGTAACGATCACAGACCGGAAATAAATTGTATATTTGTACTTTCCTATTAATGCAAGTATCTCCCAGTAGGGCTGAATACTTGTGTTGTAGACAAACATTTATTGGACGAAACAGCACGAATAGTAGTTCCCAGTGGTTATATACTGGGTACAAATAATAATACATAAATATTATTATATGGGGAACTTCCGAGGCGATAATAGGGAATAATAGAACAAAGAAGTATGTGTTAGCACTCGGAAAAATTGACAGACAAACAACAATAGAAAAAACGAAGAACAATATATGGTCCGAAGTGGGATCGAACCCGTACTCAGTGGCACCGCGCCTTGCCACGAGAAGCCGAACGCTTGGTACACTGCCACGCAGCCAACTAAAAAATTGGCTATTGCAGTAGTGTCTTCCACGAAAGGCGATCTCAATGACTATAGCATAGGGTAACGATCACAGACCGGAAATAAATTGTATATTTGTACTTTCCTATTAATGCAAGTATCTCCCAGTAGGGCTGAATACTTGTGTTGTAGACAAACATTTATTGGACGAAACAGCACGAATAGTAGTTCCCAGTGGTATATACTGGGTACAAATAATAATACATAAATATTATTATATGGGGAACTTCCGAGGCGATAATAGGGAATAATAGAACAAAGAAGTATGTGTTAGCACTCGGAAAAATTGACAGACAAACAACAATAGAAAAAAACGAAGAACAATATATGGTCCGAAGTGGGATCGAACCCGTACTCAGTGGCACCGCGCCTTGCCACGAGAAGCCGAACGCTTGGTACACTGCACGCAGCCAACTAAAAAATTGGCTATTGCAGTAGTGTCTTCCACGAAAGGCGATCTCAATGACTATAGCATAGGGTAACGATCACAGACCGGAAATAAATTGTATATTTGTACTTTCCTATTAATGCAAGTATCTCCCAGTAGGGCTGAATACTTGTGTTGTAGACAAACATTTATTGGACGAAACAGCACGAATAGTAGTTCCCAGTGGTTATATACTGGGTACAAATAATAATACATAAATATTATTATATGGGGAACTTCCGAGGCGATAATAGGGAATAATAGAACAAAGAAGTATGTGTTAGCACTCGGAAAATTGACAGACAAACAACAATAGAAAAAAAACGAAGAACAATATATGGTCCGAAGTGGGATCGAACCCGTACTCAGTGGCACCGCGCCTTGCCACGAGAAGCCGAACGCTTGGTACACTGCCACGCAGCCAACTAAAAAATTGGCTATTGCAGTAGTGTCTTCCACGAAAGGCGATCTCAATGACTATAGCATAGGGTAACGATCACAGACCGAAATAAATTGTATATTTGTACTTTCCTATTAATGCAAGTATCTCCCAGTAGGGCTGAATACTTGTGTTGTAGACAAACATTTATTGGACGAAACAGCACGAATAGTAGTTCCCAGTGGTTATATACTGGGTACAAATAATAATACATAAATATTATTATATGGGGAACTTCCGAGGCGATAATAGGGAATAATAGAACAAAGAAGTATGTGTTAGCACTCGGAAAAATTGACAGACAAACAACAATAGAAAAAAACGAAGAACAATATATGGTCCGAAGTGGGATCGAACCCGTACTCAGTGGCACCGCGCCTTGCCACGAGAAGCCGAACGCTTGGTACACTGCCACGCAGCCAACTAAAAAATTGGCTATTGCAGTAGTGTCTTCCACGAAAGGCGATCTCAATGACTATAGCATAGGGTAACGATCACAGACCGGAAATAAATTGTATATTTGTACTTTCCTATTAATGCAAGTATCTCCCAGTAGGGCTGAATACTTGTGTTGTAGACAAACATTTATTGGACGAAACAGCACGAATAGTAGTTCCCAGTGGTTATATACTGGGTACAAATAATAATACATAAATATTATTATATGGGGAACTTCCGAGGCGATAATAGGGAATAATAGAACAAAGAAGTATGTGTTAGCACTCGGAAAAATTGACAGACAAACAACAATAGAAAAAAACGAAGAACAATATATGGTCCGAAGTGGGATCGAACCCGTACTCAGTGGCACCGCGCCTTGCCACGAGAAGCCGAACGCTTGGTACACTGCCACGCAGCCAACTAAAAAATTGGCTATTGCAGTAGTGTCTTCCACGAAAGGCGATCTCAATGACTATAGCATAGGGTAACGATCACAGACCGGAAATAAATTGTATATTTGTACTTTCCTATTAATGCAAGTATCTCCCAGTAGGGCTGAATACTTGTGTTGTAGACAAACATTTATTGGACGAAACAGCACGAATAGTAGTTCCCAGTGGTTATATACTGGGTACAAATAATAATACATAAATATTATTATATGGGGAACTTCCGAGGCGATAATAGGGAATAATAGAACAAAGAAGTATGTGTTAGCACTCGGAAAAATTGACAGACAAACAACAATAGAAAAAAACGAAGAACAATATATGGTCCGAAGTGGGATCGAACCCGTACTCAGTGGCACCGCGCCTTGCCACGAGAAGCCGAACGCTTGGTACACTGCCACGCAGCCAACTAAAAATTGGCTATTGCAGTAGTGTCTTCCACGAAGGCGATCTCAATGACTATAGCATAGGGTAACGATCACAGACCGGAAATAAATTGTATATTTGTACTTTCCTATTAATGCAAGTATCTCCCAGTAGGGCTGAATACTTGTGTTGTAGACAAACATTTATTGGACGAAACAGCACGAATAGTAGTTCCCAGTGGTTATATACTGGGTACAAATAATAATACATAAATATTATTATATGGGGAACTTCCGAGGCGATAATAGGGAATAATAGAACAAAGAAGTATGTGTTAGCACTCGGAAAAATTGACAGACAAACACAATAGAAAAAAACGAAGAACAATATATGGTCCGAAGTGGGATCGAACCCGTACTCAGTGGCACCGCGCCTTGCCACGAGAAGCCGAACGCTTGGTACACTGCCACGCAGCCACTAAAAAATTGGCTATTGCAGTAGTGTCTTCCACGAAAGGCGATCTCAATGACTATAGCATAGGGTAACGATCACAGACCGGAAATAAATTGTATATTTGTACTTTCCTATTAATGCAAGTATCTCCCAGTAGGGCTGAATACTTGTGTTGTAGACAAACATTTATTGGACGAAACAGCACGAATAGTAGTTCCCAGTGGTTATATACTGGGTACAAATAATAATACATAAATATTATTATATGGGGAACTTCCGAGGCGATAATAGGGAATAATAGAACAAAGAAGTATGTGTTAGCACTCGGAAAAATTGACAGACAAACAACAATAGAAAAAACGAAGAACAATATATGGTCCGAAGTGGGATCGAACCCGTACTCAGTGGCACCGCGCCTTGCCACGAGAAGCCGAACGCTTGGTACACTGCCACGCAGCCAACTAAAAAATTGGCTATTGCAGTAGTGTCTTCCACGAAAGGCGATCTCAATGACTATAGCATAGGGTAACGATCACAGACCGGAAATAAATTGTATATTTGTACTTTCCTATTAATGCAAGTATCTCCCAGTAGGGCTGAATACTTGTGTTGTAGACAAACATTTATTGGACGAAACAGCACGAATAGTAGTTCCCAGTGGTTATATACTGGGTACAAATAATAATACATAAATATTATTATATGGGGAACTTCCGAGGCGATAATAGGGAATAATAGAACAAAGAAGTATGTGTTAGCACTCGGAAAAATTGACAGACAAACAACAATAGAAAAAAACGAAGAACAATATATGGTCCGAAGTGGGATCGAACCCGTACTCAGTGGCACCGCGCCTTGCCACGAGAAGCCGAACGCTTGGTACACTGCCACGCAGCCAACTAAAAAATTGGCTATTGCAGTAGTGTCTTCCACGAAAGGCGATCTCAATGACTATAGCATAGGGTAACGATCACAGACCGGAAATAAATTGTATATTTGTACTTTCCTATTAATGCAAGTATCTCCCAGTAGGGCTGAATACTTGTGTTGTAGACAAACATTTATTGGACGAAACAGCACGAATAGTAGTTCCCAGTGGTTATATACTGGTACAAATAATAATACATAAATATTATTATATGGGGAACTTCCGAGGCGATAATAGGGAATAATAGAACAAAGAAGTATGTGTTAGCACTCGGAAAAATTGACAGACAAACAACAATAGAAAAAAACGAAGAACAATATATGGTCCGAAGTGGGATCGAACCCGTACTCAGTGGCACCGCGCCTTGCCACGAGAAGCCGAACGCTTGGTACACTGCCACGCAGCCAACTAAAAAATTGGCTATTGCAGTAGTGTCTTCCACGAAAGGCGATCTCAATGACTATAGCATAGGGTAACGATCACAGACCGGAAATAAATTGTATATTTGTACTTTCCTATTAATGCAAGTATCTCCCAGTAGGGCTGAATACTTGTGTTGTAGACAAACATTTATTGGACGAAACAGCACGAATAGTAGTTCCCAGTGGTTATATACTGGGTACAAATAATAATACATAAATATTATTATATGGGGAACTTCCGAGGCGATAATAGGGAATAATAGAACAAAGAAGTATGTGTTAGCACTCGGAAAAATTGACAGACAAACAACAATAGAAAAAACGAAGAACAATATATGGTCCGAAGTGGGATCGAACCCGTACTCAGTGGCACCGCGCCTTGCCACGAGAAGCCGAACGCTTGGTACACTGCCACGCAGCCAACTAAAAAATTGGCTATTGCAGTAGTGTCTTCCACGAAAGGCGATCTCAATGACTATAGCATAGGGTAACGATCACAGACCGGAAATAAATTGTATATTTGTACTTTCCTATTAATGCAAGTATCTCCCAGTAGGGCTGAATACTTGTGTTGTAGACAAACATTTATTGGACGAAACAGCACGAATAGTAGTTCCCAGTGGTTATATACTGGGTACAAATAATAATACATAAATATTATTATATGGGGAACTTCCGAGGCGATAATAGGGAATAATAGAACAAAGAAGTATGTGTTAGCACTCGGAAAAATTGACAGACAAACAACAATAGAAAAAAACGAAGAACAATATATGGTCCGAAGTGGGATCGAACCCGTACTCAGTGGCACCGCGCCTTGCCACGAGAAGCCGAACGCTTGGTACACTGCCACGCAGCCAACTAAAAAATTGGCTATTGCAGTAGTGTCTTCCACGAAAGGCGATCTCAATGACTATAGCATAGGGTAACGATCACAGACCGGAAATAAATTGTATATTTGTACTTTCCTATTAATGCAAGTATCTCCCAGTAGGGCTGAATACTTGTGTTGTAGACAAACATTTATTGGACGAAACAGCACGAATAGTAGTTCCCAGTGGTTATATACTGGGTACAAATAATAATACATAAATATTATTATATGGGGAACTTCCGAGGCGATAATAGGGAATAATAGAACAAAGAAGTATGTGTTAGCACTCGGAAAAATTGACAGACAAACAACAATAGAAAAAAACGAAGAACAATATATGGTCCGAAGTGGGATCGAACCCGTACTCAGTGGCACCGCGCCTTGCCACGAGAAGCCGAACGCTTGGTACACTGCCACGCAGCCAACTAAAAAATTGGCTATTGCAGTAGTGTCTTCCACGAAAGGCGATCTCAATGACTATAGCATAGGGTAACGATCACAGACCGAAATAAATTGTATATTTGTACTTTCCTATTAATGCAAGTATCTCCCAGTAGGGCTGAATACTTGTGTTGTAGACAAACATTTATTGGACGAAACAGCACGAATAGTAGTTCCCAGTGGTTATATACTGGGTACAAATAATAATACATAAATATTATTATATGGGGAACTTCCGAGGCGATAATAGGGAATAATAGAACAAAGAAGTATGTGTTAGCACTCGGAAAAATTGACAGACAAACAACAATAGAAAAAACGAAGAACAATATATGGTCCGAAGTGGGATCGAACCCGTACTCAGTGGCACCGCGCCTTGCCACGAGAAGCCGAACGCTTGGTACACTGCCACGCAGCCAACTAAAAATTGGCTATTGCAGTAGTGTCTTCCACGAAAGGCGATCTCAATGACTATAGCATAGGGTAACGATCACAGACCGAAATAAATTGTATATTTGTACTTTCCTATTAATGCAAGTATCTCCCAGTAGGGCTGAATACTTGTGTTGTAGACAAACATTTATTGGACGAAACAGCACGAATAGTAGTTCCCAGTGGTTATATACTGGTAAAATAA